>CM066037.1:85148668-85706995 GCA_033557465.1 Ichthyophis bannanicus
AGTGAGCTCCATTTACTTGTACTCTTTGTCGCCTCCCACCCACCAATTTCTAACCCAAGCAGTAACTAGGGTCCATCCCTAGGGTGCTCAGTTTGTTTATAAGTCGCCTGTGAGGAACAGTGTCAAAGGCTTTACTGAAATCTAAATACACCACATCTAGAGCTCTCCCTCGGTCCAACTCCCTGGTCACCCAGTCAAAGAAATCAATCAGATTTGTCTGACAGGACCTGCCTCTGGTGAATCCATGCTGCCTCGGATCCTGTAATCCGGCGGATTCCAGAAACCTCACTATTTTCTCTTTCAGCAGCGTTTCCAATAATTTACTCACCACCGAAGTTAAACTAACCGGCCTGTAGTTTTCAACCACATCCTTACTTCCACTTTTGTGTAAAGACACCACATGAGCCTCTCTCCAGTCCTTTGGCACCACTCTCGACTCCAACGAGGCATTGAAAAGGTCAGTCAGTGGAGTTGCTAGAACGTCCCCAAGTTCCCTCAGTATTCTAGGGTGTATCCCATCCGGTCCCATTGCTTTGTCTACTTTAAGTTGAGCTAGTTTCTCACGAACACAGTCTTCTGAAAATTGTTCAAGATGTCCCTCGCTTCTGTTCTTATTTGTGGGTGTTTTCTGAGGTCCTGCTCCTGGTTCTTCATCTGTGAACACAGAACAAAAATATTTGTTAAGCAATTCCCCTTTATCCTTATCAGCTTCTACATATTCCCCCCCTGCACCCTTGAGTCTGACAATACCACTTTTGCCCTTCCTCTTCTCACTAATATATCTGAAAAATGTCTTATCCCCCATTTTATTGCATTGGCTATTTCCTCCTCCTTTTGAATCTTTGCCTTCTTGACTACTTTGCTAGCTTTTCTAAGTTTTTCCAAATACAGATGCCTGTCTTCCTCTCTCTGTGATCTCTTGTATTTCATGAAGGCCTCCCTCTTTTTCTTCACTTTTTCAGCTACTTCCTTTGAAAACCATAGCGGTCTCCTTTTCCTTTTGCCTTTATTTACCATTTTAACAAAAAGGTTGGTTGCCTTTAAAATACCCCCTTTCAGTTTTGCCCACTGTTTTTCTACATCCCCCAGCTGTTCCCATCCCACTAACGACTCCCTGAGGTATTGGCCCATCTTCGCAAAGTTAGTCTTCCTAAAGTCTAAGATCTTCACCTTGGAATGGATTCTAACAGCCCTAGTCCTAATACTGAACCACACCATCTGGTGATCACTGGATGCAAAATGATCTCCCACTACAACATCAGAAACACTTTCACCATTGGTAAGCACCAAGTCCAGTATGGCCCCTTCACGTGTGGGGTCTGTTACCAATTGCCTGAATAGTTCTCCCTGTAGAGAATCCAGGATCTCCTTACTTCTAGATGATACTGCAGCAGGAATGTGCCAATCAACATCTGGCATATTGAAATCTCCTAGCAGTAGCACTTCCCCTTTCCTAGCAATGCTTGCCTCGCCCCCCTACCACCAACATCAAGGAGTACCACAAGGATCCACTTTATCAGCCATGCTCTTCAATATCTATCTCCGTCCACTCTGCTCAATCATACGCACCCACAACGTCAACTTCCACATATACGCAGACGACATAATGCTCTACGCACCGATCACAACCACCAACCCAGCAAATGATCAGCTATCAGCCTGCTTCACCGATGTGTCCAACTGGCTACAGGAGAACAACCTCTCCATCAACATAAAGAAAATCGAAGCCCTTATAGTAACAAAAGAACCAGACTTCAAACCACCCACCCACCTCAACATAGGAACCACACAAATTCAAATCCAACCTCAGATAAGGTATCTAGGCGTTATCATTGACCAAGCCCTCACCTTTAAACACCAAATCAACAAAACCACCGGGACGATATTCCACAAAGCTAAAACTGTGCAACGCCTCCGACCCCTCCTCGAACCTCAAGACTTCAGGACAGTAATGCAAGCGGTGACCCTCCCCCATTTGGACTTGTGATAAAGGAAGCTTATCATAGCTCAGGAAGGAGCTATAGAAAAGGTGAAGTGACTCTGAACAAGCAATCTGTCAGTTCTGGTAGAAATAAGAAAACAGAATTTTCCCATAAAAGACTACCAGTCCCAGAATGCACCAGGTTTCCAACAGCCATTAGAGGAGCTGAAGTGGGGAAACGTGTGTTCAATCAGGAGGGCTATGAGGTAATCCCTAAGCACTCATCTCAAAGGGCAGGGCCTGATTCAGCACAGCTGCGCTGTGTTAGGGAGGAGCACTCATCTAAGCTGAATAAAGGTAGAGTTTATTCTACAGAGAAGCAGCTTGAGCTTGATCATCTTCATCATCAGGAGGATCATCAGAAGCAGAAGCCAAACCGGACGGACAGAGAGGGAAAGAAACCCTTGGAAGAAAGAGGAGAAAAGCCTTTGAGAGGTCTAGAAGAGTCCAGAGCAGTACGTATACTGGGAGGCATTCCAAGGGCCAGCATACACCATTGGACTGGGGAAAGCCAGAGGAATGGTGCTGCAGAGCTAGGAATCTCCAGACGCTACCTGTGAGGGAGACGGCTGCACGTGGAAGGGACCCTAAGACCCGTGCCAGAAGGTATGTGAAGAGAGATCCAGTGTCCAGGGATCTGGATTGGAAGGCTGGACATAAGAACTGGACTGCATACTGGCCAGGCTATATAGAGAGGAACTCTAACAGCAATGGAAGCTCAGGTATGAACACTGATCTATGCCCTAGCTATAACCTTGAAAGACAGCAGGGAAACAAGTATTCTCCTGAAAGTGCTCCATTGGGAGATTCATCGGTGCCAATCCATGATATTGAACCCATGCTTGTTGAAGAAGAGGGGGTGATAGCAGATGAAGAATCTGTTTACATGGACTGCTCTCTGTCTAAACTCCTTTGGTGATTTTCTGTTATAAGGTACAGCAACCATCACAAAGAAATACAAACTTGTTCTTTAATCTACTCAGAAAAGCTCCTGTGTAGGATTTCTAGCCACGCAGTAGAAAGCAAGCCAGCTAAGGGGTTTCAGCTGGATAACTGCTAGCAATTGAGCCTTACCTAATTGCTTGTGAGCTCTAAGAGAATCACTTCTGAATCTATGTGGGAAGATATAAGAAGTTAACCTGAAAAGAACAGTTTTTTTTTCTTTCTTTGTAGCTTTTGGTTTGTTTGATACATGCTAAGAAAATATTAGCTAAGCCTACAGAAAAGACCAGTTTGTTATCAACCAGGTCTTATTTCTTTTGCTTTGATTGCCTGACAAGTTCAAATGTTGTTTTCCTGGTTTTGTTTTTTTCAAGTTTAACACTGAAAGCAAGTAACCTGATTTATGTGCTACCAAGCATATCTGTGTTGGGAGAAATAACCCCATAAATAAATATCTTATTGGCTTTACCCAAAAGCACAGCTAATTATTGTGAGCAGCTGTGTCTGGTGTGAATGAACTGCATTGCCCACAATCCCTTGCAAATCATATAGATATATGCACTTGCCAAGACTGTGAAGATTCTCACCCAGGCAGCCATCTGACAGACCTCTGCAACATAATCTACCATGGAATCTCCAGGAACAAGCAGGAATGAGTCCTCACATATGGGTACGTCGGAACCGACGGAGCCTGCGCGGGAAAGCTCCCCAGCTTCCCAGAAAGGAAGCTTTTGGGGCCTCCCACAGCGCATGCGCGCTGCCTTCCCGCCTTCCTGACCAACTCTCTTCAGTTCTTCTTTTTCCGCGGAGCCAGCAGGTCGTGTTCCTGTCACCGCTGAAGAAATTGTTATTTTAATTTGTTTCTTTGACCGCGTGTCTGCCTTCCCTGATTCCAGACCGGTACCGGCCGGTCCTATTTTCGTTTAATTAAAAAAAAAAAAAAATATATATATATAATTACTTTTTCTACACTTGGTGTATTTTTTCTGTGAGGCCTCTAGGCCTTCTCAGGTCTCCCTCATGGAAAAAACAGCTTCTGGTTTTAAAAAATGCACTAAGTGTACCGGTACTATTTCAGTTAGACACCCATGAGTGGTGTCTTAAATGTTTGGGGCCTGACCATTCCATTCCGGATTGTCCATCCTGCTCTCTGATGTCCAAAAGGGGCTTACAGAACAGAGCAGCTAAATTTCATATGCTGTTTTCTACCGATACTCCAGCATCAACATCCTCCAGGTCTTTTTCTTCTGATGGATCTCAGGTAACCAAACATTCTTTGGGCAAGTCCTCAAAAGGCAAATCTCCCTCTAAGCAGCGAGAGGCCCTTGCAATTGACCCTGAGGACCCTGCCCCAGCCAAACAACCCCGGCGGGAAGCTCCGGCTTCCAAAGCTCCTCCTATGGGGTTACAGGTAGACATCGATGGCACGGCCTCGACCGATCTCCTGTTAGACTGCTTTGGGGTACCGGCTAACACCGGTACTGACTTCCAGGCAGTTGTGGCGGCTATGGGTACTACGGTACAATTCATGCAGCAGGCCTTACTGACTTTCATTAATGCTGCACCGCCATCGGTACCGCGACAATCGGTTCCGACTCCGATTCCGGTACCGCAACCGATACCGGTACCCAGAGCATCTACTTCCAATAGCATGCCGGTTCCGGTCTCCGGTTCCAGAGCGGTACGCCCGATGTCGGTACCGATCGGTACGTGTATCGATCTCTGGAAGCAAATAGACGATACTTTGAATCCTCTGAAGATTCTGATACATCAGATGATTCTGCTGACGTCTCTTTTACTCTTCCTCAGGAGCCCTCTTCTCCAAAAAGGAGTATGTCTCCTCCAGAGGATTTGTCCTTTCAAGACTTCATTATTGAAGTAGCTAAAGGACTCTCCATATCTGTATCCTCTGAAAAGGAACCTAGAGCAAAAAATTTAGATATTTTAGGATACTCTAAGGTTCCCAAAGAGCCAGCCACCTTACCCATACATGAAATTCTTCAAGAACACATGATGGATTTGTGGGAGGCTCCTCTCACCCTATCTCCACATTCTCGACGTTTGGACACCATGTATCGGGTTCCTCCTTCTCCTGGTTTTCAAAAAAACTCAGCTTCCTCACCACTCTATTGTGGTGAAGTCTGCTGTGAAAAAGATAGAGTACAAAAGACACTCTTCTACCCCTCCAGGAAGAGAATGTAGGACTCTGGATGCTTTTGGGAGAAAAATCTTCCAAGCTAGCATGCTTATTGCCAGAATCAATTCATACAGCCTCTATATGGGCATGTTTTTGAAAGAGATTGCATTAAAGATACGTCAGTTTCTCCCCTTTATCCCAGAGGATAAACAAGAGGAATTTCTTCTTTTGCTAAAGCACACTCAAGATGTTTCAAAGTTCTCCAACAGAGCAGCCTTTGACTCTTTTGAAGGGGCAAGTAGAGCCTCTGGCATTGCCATAGCTGCTCGCAGACTGGCTTGGCTCCAGGCCTCTGATTTGGAACCCTGGGTACAAGAAAGCTTGAGTAATCTGCCCTGTACAGGTGAAAATTTCTTTGGCAAAGAGTGGCAAATCAAAGCCACTCAAATGGATGCAGAGAATGCTGCTTTAGATAGACTTTCTAAGTCTACCTCTACCCCTGCCAAGAAAAAACCTTTTAAGAAAACTTTCTATAAAAAGACCAGATTTTCCACAAATACTGGCCAGCAATCTTCCCAAGTTCGCTTTGCTCCTAAGCGTCAGCAAACTAAACAGGCCAGAACAAAGTCTACAGGGGCTGCTACAATCCAGCAGTCCCAACCTCCTCAGGGTTTTTGACTTGATTCTAGAGATCTTAACCTTTCTGGCTCTGCAACAGCCAGAACCTCTCACCATTCCAGGAAGATTAGCTCATTTTGCTCCCAGATGGGATCAAATCACATCAGAACTGTGGACCCTCTCTATCAGAGAGGGCTACAAACTACATTTCTCCAGCCTTCCTCCCCATACCATGGTGAGACAATTCAATTCTCCCCCATCTCTCCTGTACCTGTTGGGCCAGGAGGTGACCACTCTTCTCGCCCAAAACGCAATAGAAGAGGTTCCTCTTCCTCAACAAGGGTCAGGTTTCTACTCCCCTTATTTTCTCATTCCCAAGAAAACAGGGGGGTACAGACCCATTCTGGATCTCAGAGAATTGAACAAATTCCTATACAAAGAGAAATTCAAAATGCTTTCTCTAGGTACTCTCCTTCCATACCTACAGAGTCAGGACTGGCTTTGTTCTCTAGATCTCAAGGATGCGTACACACATATACTCATCCATCCATCCCACAGAAAATTCCTACGGTTTCTGTTCCAGGGAAAACATTTCCAATACAGAGTACTCCCCTTCGGTCTAGCCTCTGCTCCAAGGGTATTTACCAAATGCATGGCAATAGTAGCTTCATTTCTACGCACTCTGGGAATCTTTGTCTTCCCATACCTGGACGACTGGCTCATCCGAGCTCCATCTCAGTCCGAGGCTCAGACTTCTCTGGACCACACCAGACGCATACTGCAGTATCTGGGACTTGTGATCAATCTGCCAAAGTCTCAACTCACCCCTACTCAGTCCCTAGAATTCATAGGGGCCTGGCTAGATACTACCACTGCAAGGGCCTATCTTCCTCAGGCCCGTTGCCACCGTCTAGTGCACTTGACCTCTCAAATTCAGTCCAGAAGCCACTTGACTGCCAGAGAGATGCTACAACTGCTAGGCCACATGGCATCCACAGTTCATGTGGTGCCTTATGCTCGCCTACATATGAGAGCAGCTCAATGGACCTTGTCCACCCAGTGGACCCAAGCATCAGGAGCTCTCTCAGACCAAATAGCAACCTCAAAACGTCTTTTTTGGTCTCTCCAGTGGTGGATATCCACTCAAAATCTGTTGTTGGGGGCCCCCTTCCAACCTTTGTTACCCCAAGCAACTCTCACTACAGATGCCTCCGAAACAGGTTGGGGAGCTCATCTCCAAGATCTCTCCACTCAGGGCATTTGGTCTCCACAGGAGACCACCCTTCATATCAACCTTTTGGAGCTGCGAGCAATTTTCCTTGCTCTCAAGGTCTTTCATACCCTCCTCATCAACATGACAGTCCTTGTTCATACCGACAATCAAGTAGCCATGTTCTACATAAACAAACAAGGAGGGACTGGCTCTCTGTCGCTTTGCAACGAAGCTCTAAAACTGTGGGCCTTCGCCAGAGAGCATCGGATCCATCTCTTGGCAGTGTACCTCCCAGGAATCCAAAGCTCTTGGGCAGACAGACTCAGTCGAGTTCTGCTTCCACACGAATGGTCCCTGCACATGGATCAGGTACTCAGAATCTTTCAGGAATGGGGGACCCTGGACATAGACCTCTTTGCAAGTCCGTACAATGCCAAACTTCCCCGGTTCTGTTCCAGGATTCCGTGTCAGGGAGCTCAGGCCAAGGATGCCTTTCTCCTTCATTGGGGTCAGGCCTTCCTATATGCCTTTCCACCCTTTCCCTTGATTCCCAAGACTCTATTCAAACTTCAGAGGGATCAAGGATCCATGATCCTCATAGCTCCACGCTGGCCACGCCAAGTGTGGTACCCTCTACTTCTGCATCTCTCCCAGACACCCTCCCTGGATCTGGGAGCTGCTCCAGACCTTCTGTCTCAAGAGGAGGGGACTTTGTGGCACCCAAACCCCAAGTCCCTTCACCTCAGAGCTTGGTTACTGAAGGCCTAGACTTTCAAGACTTCAATCTTTCTCAACAGGTGAAGGATATCCTCCATGCCTCTAGGAAACCTTCCACCAGGCGTTCTTATGCTTTTAAATGGAAAAGATTTTCCATTTGGTGTGCTAGCACTACCCTTGAGTTCTTTACTCGAATATCTCCTGCATCTTTCCAATGCAGGACTTAAAACAAATTCTGTAAGAGTCCATTTGAGCCTATCAATGGACAACCTGTTTCCTCTCATCCTCTTATTGCAAGATTTATGAGAGGTCTAACTTTAACTAAACCTCCCATTCGGCATCCTCCGGTGGCATGGGACTTAAACGTGGTTCTTGGTCAGCTTATGAAGCCACCCTTTGAACCCTTAGCCACTACCTCCTTGAAATTTCTTTCCTGGAAAGTCATTTTCCTTATTGCAATCACTTCTGCTTGCCGCATCAGTGAACTGCAGGCTTTAGTGGCTAATCCACCTTATACAAGGTTCCATCATGATAAGGTAGTCCTTAGGAAAAATCCTCACTTTATGCCTAAAGTGGTCTCACCTTTTCATCTTAATCAAGAGGTATATCTACCTGTCTTTTTTCCAGCTCCTCATGCATCCAGTGCAGAGAGGAACCTACATACGTTAGATTGTAAAAGAGCCCTTGCCTTTTACATCCACAGGACACAGCAACATCGAAAGTCTTCTCAACTTTTTGTTGCTTTTGATCCTTCTCATTTAGGACTTCCAGTCTCAAAAAGAACACTGTCCAATTGGATTGCTCAGTTTATTTCTTTGCTTACCAGAGTAAGAACCTTTCTCTGGAAGGCCATGTCACAGCTCACAATGTGAGAGCCATGGCCACATCTATGGCTCATCTTCATTCTGTATCCATTGATCAGATCTGTCGAGCAGCCACCTGGGCCTCGGTTCATACCTTCACAGCCCATTACTGCTTGGACAAGGACTCCCGCCGGGATGCCTTGTTTGGTCAGGCTGTCCTCAGACACCTGTTCCATTCTTAAACAACTCCTGCCCACCTTCCCTGAATGGATGCCTGAGATCCATAGGAAGATGAGGAACCCTTGGAGGGGGATCTCCCCGGCATCTCAGCTAGGGAGTCCCCATATGTGAGGACTCATTCCTGCTTGTTCCTGGAGATAGCACAGTTACTTACCTGTAACAGGTGATCTGTGGGAACAGCAGGAATTAGTCCTCACAACCCACCCACCTCCCCTGGGAGTTGTATCTCTCTCTCTCTTTCCTTTCCTCTCTCTATTGTCTCAGCTTTAAACTCGAACTGAGGAGAGTTGGTCAGGAAGGTGGGAAGGCAGCGTGCATGTGCTGTGGGAGGCCCCAAAAGCTTTCCTTTCTGGGAAGCTGGGGAGCTTTCCCGCGCAGGCTCCGTCGGTTCCGACGTACCCATATGTGAGGACTAATTCCTGCTGTTCCCAGAGATCAGGTAAGTAACTGTGCTTTCTCCATGCTTCCAGAAAACCTTCCACCAGGCATTCCTATGCTTTTAAATGGAAAAGATTTTCCATTTGGTGTGCTGAAAAGGGTCTTGACCCTCTAGCACTACCTTTAAATTCTCTGTTAGACTATCTCCTGCATCTTTCTGATGCAGGACTTAAGACAAATTCAGTAAGAGTCCATTTGAGTGCTATTGCTCATCCCTTAAGCCCATCAATGGACAACCTATTTCCTCTCATCCTCTCATTGCAAGATTCATGAGAGGCCTAACTTTAACTAAACCTTCCATTAGGCCTCCTCCGGTGGCATGGGACTTAAATTTGGTTCTTGGTCAGCTTATGAAGCCACCTTTTGAACCCTTAGCCATTACCTCCTTGAAGTTCCTTTCCTGGAATTTTATTTTCCTCATTGCAGTCACTTCAGCTCGCCGCATCAGTGAACTGCAGGCCTTAGTGGCTAATCCACCTTATACAAGGTTCCATCATGACAAGGTGGTCCTTAGGACAAATCCACACTTTATGCCTAAAGTGGTCTCACTTTTCCATCTTAATCAGGAGGTATATTTACCTGTCTTTTTTCCAGCTTCTCATGCATCCAATGCAGAGAAGAGTCTTCATACTCTGGATTGTAAAAGAGCTCTTGCTTTTTACTTACAAAGTACACAGCAACATAGAAAGTCTTCCCAGCTTTTTGTTGCTTTTGATCCTTCTAATTTGGGACTTCCAGTCTCTAAGAGAACACTGTCCAATTGGATTGCTCAGTGTATTTCTTTCGCCTATCAGAGTAAGAACCTTTCTCTGGAGAGCCATGTCACAGCTCATAATGTGAGGGCCATCACCACCTCTATGGCTCATTTAAATTCTGTGTCCATCGACCAGATCTGTCGAGCAGCCACCTGGGCCTCGGTTCATACCTTCACAGCCCATTACTGCTTGGACAAGGACTCCCGCCGGGATGCCTTGTTTGGTCAGGCTGTTCTCAAATACCTGTTCCACTCTTAAGCAACTCCTACCCTCCTTTCCTGGATGGATGCCTGATATCCATAGGAGGAAGTAGACCCCTTCCCAGGGTCTCATATCCTTGGGGATCTCCCAGGCATCTTAGCTAGGGAGTCCCCATATGTGAAGACTCATTCCTGCTTGTTCCTGGAGATAGCACAGTTACCTGTAACAGGCGATCTCTGGGAACAGCAGGAATAAGTCTTCACAACCCTCCCATCTCCCCTAGGAGTTGTACCTCTTTTTTCTGTCTTTGCTTTCCTCTCTCTCTCTATTGTCTCAGCTTTAAACTCGAACTGAGGAGAGCTGGTCAGGAAAGGCGGGAAGGCAGCGCGCAGGCGCAGTGGGATGCCCCAAAAGCTTTCCTTTTTTGGAAGCTGGGGAGCGTTCCCACGCAGGCTCCGTCGGTACCGATGTACCCATATGTGAAGACTTATTCCTGCTGTTCCCAGAGATCACCTGTTACAGGTAAGTAACTGTGCTTCCTCTTCAAGGCCATGTTACAGCTCATAATGTGAGAGCCATGGCAGCCTCTATGGCTAACCTTCACTCTGTGTATATTGATGACATTTGTCGAGCAGCCACCTGGGCTTCGGTACACACCTTTACAGCTCACTACTGCCTAGATAAAGCCTCCCGTCGGGATGCCTTCTTTGGCCAAGCTGTTCTTCAAAATCTCTTCCAGACCTAATTCAACTCCTACCCACCAACCCTGGTGGGATGCCAGAGATCCATGGGAGGAAGCATGGCCCACCTTACTTAGGTGGCAGCTTCCTGGGGCTATCTCCCTGGCATCTTCAGCTAGGGAGTCCCCCATATGTGAAGATTACATTCTTGCTTGTTCCTGGAGATAGCGTAGTTACTCACCTGTAACAAGTGATCTCTGGGAACAGCAGGAATTTAGTCTTCACAACCCACCCACCTCCCCTAGGAGTTTGTTTATCTCTGTCTCTTTCCTCTCTCCCTCTATCCTTTCACTCGGCTACAAACCTAACTGAAGAGGGACAGTTGGAAAGGCGGGAAGGCAGCGCGCATGTGCTGAGGGATGCTCCCAAAAGCGTTCCTATTGGACGCTGGGGAGCATTCCCGCACAGGCTCCGTCGGTACTGATGATACCCATATGTAAAGACTAAATTCCTGCTGTTCCTGGAGATCACCTGTTACAGGTGAGTAACTACACTTTCCAGGTATGCAAGCTTGTTTTTCCTCTATGGACAGCAAGAATTGTACAGATACGCTGACAGTGACTCCCAAGCAAAGGGTAGCAGAAAAATATTGTCTCTAATCTGTTGCCTGTGGTTGCAGAGGAGGAAGCATGTTGAGGCTTGGTGTAGACAGATGAAGAGCCACTTGTCCGAAGTTTGCATCAGAGTAGGCTGGTTGGTCCCATCAGTAGTGTTTTGTAAAGGGGTGACTATTAGTCTGCATAACTACCTTGCATTTGTCTTCTGCCGAAGACGACATAAGATGTACTTCTGTGGTTGCTGTTGCCCTGAGGCACTGGGCAGTTACTTTAGTAGGTAAATTTTTTCCCATTTTCCAGTAAGGGAATAAGATATATACGAAGATATCCAGACAGTTCTCTCGCATATTAGCATATTTTCTTTCCTTTGATTTGAAAGAGGAATAACTGGTTTGTTTGGAAAACTAGTTCTTTGGAGATAAATTTGAAGTGCTCTTCAACAGTCACAATGACTTTGTGTCTTGAGTGGAGTGCGGAGGTGGATATAAAACTGGAAGAATTACAGGTTGCTTAATATTGAAAGAGGAAACTGTTTATTTGGAAGGAATTTAGGATGTGTCCTTAAGATAGCCTTATGGCCCAATAGTTGGAGGTAAGGACTGTAGGTGTACTAGTGCCTGAAGCTCACTAATTTGTCTTACAGAAGTGATCACTACTGAAAATCAGGTCTTCCAAAATCGGCAATAGGGGACACCCCTGCTGCGTTTCTTTATCTAGTGGAAATTTTTGGGAATACTCTTCGTTTACCCATATCCTAGCACAGGGGTCGGCAACCCGCGGCTCCGGAGCCGCATGCGGCTCTTTCTCACCTTTGCCGCGGCTCCGGAGCACACTGCCCGCTTTAAACGTCGCGTTATGGGCTCCCTCCATGTCAGCTCCCTCCCTTCTTCTGCAGCCGCGGTTCCCTGTCTCTTAGGGAACCGCGGCTGTGCTTTTAAAATCATCTTGGAGCCCTTCCTGTCTTGACGGGCTCCGTGCAGCATTGTCCCGCCTCTAAAGGAAGTTTGGAGGCGGGACAATGCTGCACGGAGCCCGTCAAGACAGGAAGGGCTCCGAGATGATTTTAAAAGCACAGCCGCGGTTCCGTAAGAGGCAGGGCGCCGCGGCTGCAGAAGAAGGGAGGGAGCTGACATGGAGGGAGGGAGCAGATATGAATGAATGGATGGATGGAGGGGGGGGGGCTGACATGGAGGGAGGGAGCAGATATGAATGGATGGAGGGAGGGGGGCTGACATGGAGGGATGGAGGGGGCTGACATGGAGGGAGGGGGGCTGACATGAAGGGAGGGAGCTGATATGAATGGATGGAGGGAGGGGGGCTGACATGGAGGGATGGAGGGGGCTGACATGGAGGGAGGGGGGCTGACATGGAGGGAGGGAGCAGATATGAATGGATGGAGGGAGGGGGTCTGACATGGAGGGATGGAGGGGGCTGACATGGAGGGAGGGGGGCTGACATGGAGGGATGGAGGGGGCTGACATGGAGGGAGGGAGCAGATATGAATGAATGGAGGGAGGGGGGCTGACATGGAGGGATGGAGGGGGCTGACATGGAGGGAGGGGGGCTGACATGGAGGGATGGATCGAGGGGGGCTGACATGGAGGGATGGAGGGGGCTGACATGGAGGGAGGGAGCAGATATGAATGGATGGAGGGAGGGGGCTGACATGGAGGGATGGAGGGGGCTGACATGGAGGGAGGGAGCTGATATGAATGGATGGAGGGAGGGAGGGAGGGGGCTGACATGGAGGGATGGAGGGGGCTGACATGGAGGGATGGAGGGGGCTGACATGGAGGGAGGGGGGCTGACATGGAGGGAGGGAGCAGATATGAATGGATGGAGGGAGGGGGGCTGACATGGAGGGAGGGGGCTGACATGGAGGGAGGGAGCTGATATGGATGGATGGAGGGAGGGGGGCTGACATGGAGGGAGGGAGCTGATATGGATGGAGGGAGGGGGGCTGACATGGAGGGATGGAGGGGGCTGACATGGAGGGAGGGGGGCTGACATGGAGGGGGCTGACATGGAGGGATTGGGGAGGCGGGCTGACATGGAGGGAGGGAGCTGATATGGATGGAGGGAGGGAGGGGGCTGACATGGAGGGATGGAGCACTGGTAATGGGGTTGAGGGGACGAGCACTGGAAATGAGCTGATTAGGGGAGGCTAGGACTGGTAATGAGCTGATGGGGGGTAGGACTGGTATTGGGCTGATTAGGGGAGGCTAGCACTGGTAATGGGGTTGAGGGGGGATTAGCACTGGAAGCGAGCTGATTGGGGGGCTTTGACTGGGCATGGGCTGATTGTGGGGAGGGGAGGATAGAGCTGCTGGCCCTGGAAGATAACTGGGGGCTAAGGCTACAAATGGGCTGATATGAGGGGATGGGAGAATGGAACTGGATCTGAGAGGGGCTGCCATGGTATTTGTACTAGAAGGGACTGGTCAGTGGGGAAGGAGGGGGACTGGAAGGAAATGGACACCAGTGGCAATCATGGGAATGCAAGTTGACATTGGAAGGTACTGGGAGTGAGGACTGGAAAGGGGCTGATATTGGGGAGGGTTACTGGGACTGGAAATAGGCTGATGGAAAGAAGTGAAGAAAACGAAAGAAGAGATAAGAACTGGCAGATGGACCATAGACCACAGAAAGAGAGCTAAGAGAAGACAGGAAAGCAGAAGCCTCAGATCGGGACCAGCATGATCAAAGAATAAATTGGTCAGACAACAAAGGTAGAAAAAATAATTTTATTTCATATTAGTGATTTGACTACAAAATCATCATAATTTTGAAATCAAATATTGTTACTTCTTGTTGTTATATTTTCTGGCGTATTTTTTTTGGTGTGCGACGGAAGAGGGGTAGTCTTATACGGCGAGTATAGGCCAAACACCTATATTTTAACAGGAAAAGTAGGGGGTCGTATATAGCATTAAGGTAAGAAACAATATATGCAGTGTTAGATTTGTTTTAAATGTCGCAATGGTTTTGCGGCTCCCAGTTTTTTTTTTCCCTTCGGAAACGGGTCCAAGTGGCTCTTTATGTCTTAAAGGTTGCAGACCCCTGTCCTAGCACATGGTTCTCTATACAAAGCATGTATCCACCTTAAAAATTTCTCCCCAAATCCCATTTTCTCCAAGAATGCAAACATGAATGGCCATTCCATATTAGTGTCTACTGCCATTACTAGGAAGGGGGTTTTATCCTTCTGAGTTAACCATATTAGTTTTAAAAGTTTGCATATATTATCACTGGCTTGCCATCCTGGAATAAAGCCTGTTTGGTCTTCCTCGACTAGTCTTGGCAGAAAATGTTGTACTCTATTTACCAGTACCTTTGCCAGAATTTTTACATCCAAATTAATTAGGGATATCGGGTGGTAGGATGTGCATTGTCCCACGTCCTTGCCTTGTTTGGCAGGACAATGATTCCCGCTTTTCTAGCTGGCCTTGGTAACCCTTTACCTCTCCATTGAAAACATCTGTTAATTCTGGAGTTAGCTCTACCACAGACATTTTGTACAGGGTGGCTGTCATTCTGTCAAGGCCTGGTGCCTTGCCTTCTTTCATCCCCTTGATTACTTTCAGCACTTCTGCTCTTTCTGTATCCCTATCCAGGCATACCCCTTCCTCTTCCTCTAACCTGGGTAACTTTATTTCATCTGATGGAGACAAGGGGGAGGGAGATGAGATCCCTGTAAAAGACCATAAAACAAGAGAATCAAAGAAAGGAATGTGTTCCTGTAACAAATAACCATATGAGGGAAAAGCAACAAATGTATTTAACACTAGAAGCCCCAAAAGGAATTTTACCCAGAAACCCCAAAGTGCGTCAATTGACGCATTATCACGACTGCGTTTAGCATGAAATGCAGATGTGAATTAATGTGAAGTTACTTATTTGTTAAATATGTGCAGTATGTGACGTCATTACATGATGTCATCGTGTGTTTGTTTGTAATGTCGGAGTAAAACTGTAATCGGTGATTGAGATGCGCCACCTAGTGGGAACATGAATTTATACCTAGAAGCCCCAAAGTACGTCAATTGAGTGCGTCAATTTGGGGCTTCTAGGTATAAATTCATTTTCCCGCTAGGTGGTGCATCTGTCATTAATTTTCAATGCACATATTTGAACATCTTGACCTTGCTAACAAAGTCATGGAACATGACTGACATGGTTCTAGCAGTGGCGCTGGTATACAACTTCGA
Source organism: Ichthyophis bannanicus (assembly GCA_033557465.1). Classification (NCBI taxonomy): domain Eukaryota; kingdom Metazoa; phylum Chordata; class Amphibia; order Gymnophiona; family Ichthyophiidae; genus Ichthyophis; species Ichthyophis bannanicus. The sequence continues at coordinate 85,164,219 of CM066037.1, forward strand.
AAATGCATTTGCGTCAATTGACACACTTTGGGGCTTCTAGTGTTAAAGGAATGTATAAATTAGGGCTTTGAAAAACATGTAACTGAGGCAGACAGTGTCTAAAGCTCTGTATTGAGTAACGTCACTCTCTGCCTCACAGGATAACAGTGTTATACTTGCCTCAGACCTGTGTATTTGAGTTCAATAAATTAAATTGGTTTTCATTCATAAGTTGTCCTGTCTTACAAATTTATACACATTGTAAGGAGTGAGCGAGGTCTGATATTGGGATGAGAGACGGCATTAAGGCATAGGAAATCCCCAATACATCTAAGTAATTTTGTAGTAGTCTTCCCCTGTTTTATATTCGGATTGATATAGCTTTTGATAGAAATCACTAAATACCTTGAGGATTTTCTTCATGCCTATTTCCCATTGCCCCTCCCTATTTCTAATCTTCCCTATATGCTGCTGCTCTTGTCTTTCACAAAGTTTCCTAGCTAAATATCTACCAGGCCTGTTCCCAGAGATGAGTATGTTATGCCTCAACTTAGGAAGCTCAAAGGCCCATTCCTCAGCTTTGAGTGCTTCTAACTCACTGCGTAAAACTGTCAATTGCCTCTGCAGCCGTTTCCCTCCCCGTTTCCCATATTGTATAGTTAGCTGACATATTTTATCTCTGTTAGATTTCTTTCTGTTCCTTTTGTTTTTTCTTCCTAGATCCTACCAAGATTAGATGACTCCTGAGGACTGCCTTGAGCCCATCCCATACTATTGAGGTGGTTGTATCCCCTTGTTTGTTAAAATGGAGGTATTCTTTTGTTACTCATGTGGCTCTTAACTGGCTTTCCTCATATAGTAAGGAGTCATTTAACCACCAGAATTTTAATCCTCCTTTGCCCCTCAGTATCTACTGTAATTACCACCAGTGCACGGTCAGACCAAGTGATTGGTCCTATTGTTATGTCTTGGATTCGCTCCACTATTGATGTGCCCACCCAAAGCATGTCAAGTCTACTATAGGTTTCTCCAGGACCAAGCAGGAAGTCAGTCCTCACATATGGGTGACGTCGGCGCTGACGGAGCCCTCGCGGAGCAATTTTCCCCAGCTTTCAAAGAAAGCCTTTGGGAATTGCAGCGCGCATGCGCGGTCGCCTTCCCGCCCAAGGGTGCCATCTTAGCCAGTCTTCTTTTTTCCGCGGAGCCCTACAGACGTACCCGTCGTGTCCCCGCTAAAAAAGTTGATTTTCGTGAGTTTTTCTCTTTTTTCACTTCGGTTCGACGCCGGTCGTTTTCCTGCCCGGACTCGCGACGCCGTTGCGAGTCCTTCTCTTATTTTTCGGTTTTTCTGATTTTTGGTCAGTTTCGTTTTCGGTTTTTCACTGGCAGCCCGGTCCTTTGACCTTGCAGGGGCCCTTTTTCCCCCGATGGCTGCCAGTGGTTTCAAGCGGTGTGGTCAGTGTGACAGAAATATGTCACTCACTGACACACACGATAATTGCCTTCGCTGCCTAGGCCCGGATCATGAAGAAATGATCTGTGGAGCCTGTGGCAAAATGTCCTCCAAAGCGTTGAGGAGTCGGCAGCACCAGCGGGATAGAATCTTCGCTGACCCCAGCCGTACCCGGACCTCGTCGGAGGCCTCGGCATCCAGAGGCTCCAGCTCTGACCATCGCCGAAGCTCCTCCGACAGGGGTTCTCCCTCCGGAGACCATCGACGGAAGGCAAAACCCGCGAGGGCGGCGTCGGACGCTCCTGGCCCCGCGAGGGCCAGGTCGCATAGCCCCGATAGTCGTCCCGGGTCCTTGGAGAAGGAGCACCTCCCGAAACGACTTCGCCTGGAGTCGGAGTTGCCTGCTCGGGTAAGTCCTGTAGTCCTTCTGGACTCGCCTCCGAGAGGTCCGACGTCGGGCCCGACGCCGTCGGGGCCCGAGTCGGGGGCTGCTGGGTCACCTGAGGTCGGACTCAGGTTGACGGCCTTGGAGAGCAGACTATCTGCCTTCATGGACCAGCAGCGGGCACTGATCGCTAGCCTCACTGGCGCTGCTGCCACGACCGCCGGGACGTCGACGTCTAAATCGACCCCGGAGACCGAGCCGATCCTCGAGTCCATGCGAACTCGAGTCGATCCTCGGTCGAGGTCAGCCTCGGCCTCCCGTTCGGGACCGAGGTCGTCGCCGCCGCCGACTCCCTCGGCGTCGGGGCGGCCGACGCCTCCGCCTGCCCGAGCCGACCCCACCGATTCCTCCTCGGAGTCGGCCTGGGAGTCTGAAGAGGAGTCACCACCTGATTCCTTTCGGACTCGGTGTGTCCCCTCACCTGAGTCCGAACCTCGGAAACAGTCCCCTCCGGAGGATGCCCGGTTCTCGGACTTCGTCAGGGATATGGCCAAGGCTTTGGCCTTCCCTGCGGATCCCGAGGAGGAGCCTCGAGCCGAAGAGCTCGACGCCCTTCAGTACGACTCTCCCGCCCGGGAGCACTTTACTGTACCGGTTCCTCCCATGCTGGAACGACTACTCTTCCGCATGTGGGAGAGTCCGGCCTCGTCGCCGGTATTAAGCAAGCGGGTCGATTCCATCTATCGAGTCCGCAAGAGTCCTGGCTTCCAAAAAGCACAGTTGCCACACCATTCCATGGTTGTGGAATCGGCCATGCATAGGCTTAAGAGCCAAAAGATGCACTCCTCGGTGTCTCCTGGCAGGGAGGCCCGTAACCTGGATGGCCTTGGTAAGAAGTGTTTCCAGGGCTCTATGCTGGCTTGTCGTGTCCAGACCTACCAGCTATACATGGGCATGTATCTCCGAGACCTGGCTAAAGAGCTAGCCGGATTCTCCGCTGGACTGTCCGAGGAACCTTTGCAGAGGTTCCTGGCCTTGACAACTGGTATTCGGGAATGCTCCAAATTCATGTCCCGAGCAGCATATGATGGCTTTGAAGCATCGGCTCGAGTAGCCGCAGCTGGCATCGGTGCCCGCCGACAGGCTTGGCTTCAGTCGTCTGACCTTGAACCTTGGGTGCAGGACAAGTTGGTCGATGTCCCCTGCAGAGGTGAGAACCTCTTTGGCAAGCCCATGGCTGAAAAGGCTGCACAAATCGAGACAGAGACTCTCACCAGGACCAGGCTTTCTAGGAAGACCTCTGCCCCTTCCCAGAAAAAGAAGGGCTCGGGAAAGAAGCCCTTTTACCCGAGAAAGGCGGCTGCCTATAAACACTACCCTCAATATCAGGCCTCCGCAGCTCCCCAACAGGGCCAGCAGGCCAAGGGACGGGGTAACGGGTCCCGTAGGCAGCAAGCCCCCAAGCCTGCACCACCAGCCCCTGCTCAGCAGGGTGGGGGTTTTTGACTTCCTCAGCATAGCCTCTCCCCTCAGCTGGTTCCTCCCAGCACCGGAGGCCGGCTGGTTCACTTCGCCCACAGGTGGTCCAACATCACTTCAGATGCCTGGGTGCTTCAAGTCGTGCGAGAAGGATATCTTCTCCACTTCCATCAGGTCCCTCCCTCTTATTTTCCGGGAGAACCTCCTCGACTCCCTCTGCACAGGGACTTACTCCTTCAGGAGTTCACAAGTCTTCTTCAGGAACAGGCTGTGGAACCGGTGCCCCACCACCTGAGAGGTCAAGGCTTTTATTCCAGGTATTTTCTGATACCAAAAAGGACAGGAGGCCTCAGACCCATCCTGGACTTGCGCAACCTCAACAAGTTCCTCGTGCGGGAAAAGTTCAAGATGCTTACCCTTGGAATCCTTCTGCCCTACCTCCAGCAGGGAGATTGGCTATGCTCCTTGGATCTAAAGGATGCCTACACGCACATCCTCATCCACCCAAGCCACCGCCAATACCTAAGGTTTGTGGTGGCAGGAAATCACTACCAGTACAGAGTACTGCCCTTTGGCCTATCCTCCGCACCGCGAGTCTTCACAAAATGTCTCGCGGTGGTGGCGGCCTATCTCCGGCTTCACGGCCTCTGTCTTTCCGTACCTCGACGACTGGCTCATCAGAGCGTCGTCCTCTCCGGCAGTCACCAATGCCACACACCGCACGGTGACTCTTCTGCAGTACTTGGGCTTTGTCATAAACTTCGCAAAGTCCCCTTTGTTCCCCTCACAGGATCTCGAGTTCATCGGCGCAAGACTGCACACTCCTCAGGCTCGAGCTTTCCTGCCTCTCGACAGGGCTCAACGGCTCATGGACCTAGCCGGCCGTTTTCGCAGCCAGTCCCTGGTCTCCGCCAGGCGCTTCCTGAGACTACTCGGCCATATGGCTTCCACCGTCCACGTGACCCCCAATGCTCGCCTGAATATGCGGCCTGCTCAATGGTGCCTTCGCAAGCAGTGGCAACAAGCCACCGGCGGACTAGCCGACTTAGTGCGCATCTCCGGGCCGCTGGCCTCTTCCCTACAGTGGTGGCTTCATCGGCCGAACCTGGTGCTCGGAATGCCGTTTCAGTCGCCTCAGCTGACTCAAGTGCTGACGACCGATGCTTCCCTCCTGGGTTGGGGGGCACATTGCCAAGGGGCATGTACTCAAGGTCTCTGGACCGCGTGGGAGTCTGCTCAGCAGATCAACTTCCTGGAGCTCAGAGCAATCCGTCTGGCGCTCAAGGCTTTCTCCCACCTGACTTCTCACCAGTCCGTCCTTGTCCAGACGGATAATCAAGTTGCCATGTTCTACGTGAACAAGCAGGGGGGCACGGGCTCCTTCCTTCTCTGCCGAGAAGCTCAGAAGCTCTGCTCTTGGGCCGTCAGTCACGGCATTCTTCTCAAGGCAGTTTATCTCCCAGGCCAAGAAAATTGCCTGGCGGACAAACTCAGCAGGATACTCCAGCCGCACGAGTGGCGTCTGGATCCCTTGGTAGTTCAGAAACTTTTTCTGAAGTGGGGCCTCCCCACGATGGATCTCTTTGCCAGTCCTCTCAACCGGCAACTTCCTCGCTTCTGCTCTCGTCAGCCACATCCCCTTCGGGTAGCGGCAGATGCTTTTCTACTCTCATGGTCGGAAAGCCTTCTCTATGCTTTTCCTCCCATCCCGCTAGTCTCTCGAACTCTATTCAAGGTTCTCCGGGACAAATCCTCCATGATCCTGGTGGCTCCTCGCTGGCCCAGACAGCCGTGGTTTCCACTCCTGTTGCAATTAGCGGTAGAGGATCCGTTCCCTCTGGGGTTTCAACCGGATCTCCTAACACAGGATCAGGGGTCTCTGCTACACCCCAACCTCAGATCTCTCAATCTAATGGCCTGGCGGCTGAAAGGGTAGTCCTCGCTCCCCTTCTCCTGCCGGCAGAGGTGGAAGAGGTCGTCCTAGCTTCTCGGCGACCTTCTACCCGCAAATGCTACGCCCTTAAATGGCGTCGCTTTTCCGTTTGGTGTGTACAGCAGTCTCAGGATCCCTTCTCCTGCTCGGTGTCGGTGATCTTGCAGTACCTGCTCTACCTCTCTAATCTGGGACTTAAGTCCAACTCCGTCAAAGTCCACCTCAGTGCTCTTTCAGCGCACCATGTGCCGGTGGACGGCAGACCTCTTTCCAGCGACCCTCTCGTAGCACGGTTTCTCCGAGGTCTCCTTCTACTTAAACCACCTCTGCGCCCGCCAGCACCTGACTGGGATCTGAATGTGGTTTTACAGCGGATCACCTGTCCGCCTTTTGAACCGATGGCTACCTGTTCTCTGCATTTTCTTTCGTGGAAAACCTTATTCCTGATAGCCCTCACTTCCGCTAGACGCGTAAGTGAATTGCAGGCCCTCGTGTCTGATCCCCCCCTTCACTCGGTTCTACAAAAATAGGGTAGTCCTACGGACTCACCCAAAATATCTTCCAAAAGTTGTCTCCCCTTTTCACATCAATCAGGAGGTGGTACTTCCGACCTTCTTTCCCAGGCCTCACTCCAGCCGAGCTGAAATGGTCCTGCATACCCTGGACTGTAGAAGAGCATTGAACTTCTACCTTGACCGTACGCGGGAGCACCGTAAAGCTGCTCAGCTTTTTGTGTCTTTTGACCCCAATAAATTGGGGCTCCCGGTCTCCAAGCGTACTCTGTCCATCTGGGTTGCTGACTGTATCGCTTGGGCTTATGGGGCAGCCGGACTCTCCTTAGAAAGTCGAGTCACGGCTCATTGTGTTCGGGCGAAGGCTACGTCAGTGGCTTACCTCCGCTCTGTTCCGCTGGCAGACATCTGCCGGGCCGCTACTTGGTCTTCGAGCCAGACTTTTGCGGTCCATTACTGTCTCGAGAGGGAGTCCCGCATGGACAGTTCTTTCGGACAGGCAGTCCTCCGAAATCTCTTCGAGGTTTGAGCAACTCCTACCCTCCATCCCGGATGGGGGCTACCGGTGGGTAATAATTCAGTGAAGATTCCTTCCTTCTGTGCTGCTGAGCTAGAGGGAGCTCATTTTTGTGCTTAGGGTCTCCGGTAGCCTTAAGCTTGGGAGTCCCATATGTGAGGACTGACTTCCTGCTTGGTCCTGGAGAAAGCGTAGTTACTCACCTGTAACAGGTGTTCTCCAGGAGCAGCAGGAATCAGTCCTCACAACCCTCCCTCCTCCCCGTGGAGTTGCAATCATCTGCTTAAGTTTTTTTGCAAATTTTTATGCTGTCTTTTAGCTATGTCATCAGACTGGCTAAGATGGCACCCTTGGGCGGGAAGGCGACCGCGCATGCGCGCTGCAATTCCCAAAGGCTTGCTTTGAAAGCTGGGGAAAATTGCTCCGCGAGGGCTCCGTCGGCGCCGACGTCACCCATATGTGAGGACTGATTCCTGCTGCTCCTGGAGAACACCTGTTACAGGTGAGTAACTACGCTTTCGTGTGCATGCAAATAAAAGATATAGTCATGACTGTTGCCTTTCAGTTATCGCCCTATCTCCTACACTTAACCCTCCATTGCCTCAGAAAAATCCAAGTTATCAATGTCCCTGTTTAATGTACATTACCAAGTTTAAGTTTCAATGTAAGCTGCTTTGATTGAAATGATAAAGCGGTATATAAAACCTGTTAAATAAAAATAAATAAATACACCCCCAACTTCTTCATTGATGCCTGTAACCCGAGCCTGGCCTCCCTATTACCTCCTCCCCCTGTAGTGCCTAGCTTGGGATTCACTATTGTATTGAAGTCCCCTCCTAATATTAGGGGTCCTCTCACATGGTCTTATATTCTAGCTCTCAATCATTCATAGAATTCCCTTTGCTGTTGGTTGGGGGCATATATACTACTCAGTGTGACCTCCAATCCATTAATCTTCCCTGTCCACAATATAAATCTCCCTTCTGGATCTCTTAACTATTTCCTCCCCTCTAGAACCAGATCTTTAGAGAACAGAAGGCATACACCTCCTTTTTTAGGATGTGCTCTATTCGGGGCCATGTATATTTGATCATATGATCCACTTTTCAACCACCTCTCCTGTGCCTATGTGAGATGAGCCTCCTGCACCATCAGAATGTCCACTCGCGTTCCCCATCTCTCAAGAGAGATTTTCTCTTTTGCCATACATTTAACCCTTTAACATTGTCATGACTCTGAGCCCCCATCCCCTCCCCCTTTAGGACCCATGACTTATACATAAAATGTCCATCTTCCTCCCAATACGGACCGCCCTCCCCATCTCCCTCCCTCCCTCCCTCGACCCTACCATTTTTCTCAGTCGTCCCAGCTCATGTTCCCTATGGAAAGACTTAGCCCATGCATACCCTCACCCTTCCATATTACCCAGTCTTGTATGCCTCTCTCCCACATTGCCAACTATATCCTTCTTTTACTCCTCCTCCTTCCCTTACCTGAGCCCCCCTATCCCACCGGCCCCCTCCCCCCTCATCCCTTATCCTCCCTTTGTACACAAGAGTCCTCTTTTTCCCCTTCCACCCCCCTCCCCTGTGAATTGCAACAGTTAAAATTACAAGAAGGAATAGAAGGGAGGGGACCCTATAACCTCCCTTAATGCAGTTTACTGTCCATCCTCGGAGCTGCTCATCGCTGCACTATTCTCCCCAAAAACAGTTCAGCTGCTTTTCAGCAGACCTCATTCTCTAGTCTAGTTGTTCTTTTCTTCCGTGGCTCCTTTTTATCAATTTTCTTCCACTTGTGTTGGGGCGGGCGTCCATCACCTTGGCGTTTCCCCTCCATGGCTGTTCCGGGTATCTCCTGTAGCCCTGCTTCTTTAATTGCTGCAGTCAGTTCTTGTATGGTCACAGCTCTTTTAGTGACTCCATTAACTGTGAATGCCAAGACTATTGGATACAGCTATTTATATTTATATCCAGTCTTGCTAAGGCATTTTGTACATCCTCTCCATTCTTTGCGCCTTTGCAAAATTGCCTGTATCAGGTCAGCGAATACGGCCACCCGATTGCCATCCCACACAAATCGCCCTGCCGCCTTCATTCATCAGGCTATTTCCTTCTTCTGAATATAGTTATGTAAACAGATTACAATGACCCGAAGGCATTCAGCGCATATGGGCTCCAGAGCTCTGTGAGCTCTTATCTATTTTTATCGTGTTGGTCAGGTGCTCTTCTCCGCTGCCCGAGGTCTGCAGAAGAGCCACACACACTTCCTAAACTATGCGTTCAGTCGCAGTATTTTTCATTTTCAGGTACTCCTTTAAGTTTTTCTGCCTAGAGCAGTTCTCCAGATCCTCTTAACTTGAGTTGTAGTTGTTTATTTGCCAATTCCATAGAGGAGATAGAAGTCTCCAGTCTCAATTTGGTCTTGCATTTCCTCCACGTGCATTTCAGTGTCCTCTGCATTGGCCTACCTCCTGTATATTGCTTCTCGGCTCTCCCAGCGCTGCTTCTACTTCAGTTCTCACCTTTGCTATATCCACTTTTATTTCATTGAACCAAGAGCGGAGCTTCAATCTGGTGATTTGTACCCCCCCCCCCCCTTTTTTCCTGTCTGCACTCCGCTCGTAGCTGCCCTCGTGGCTGCCTCCTCCGTCTGTGCTCCCTTGTCATCAGGTGTCATTTTTTCAGCTTCCTTTTCCTCCGCTCTCTGACCGAGTTAGGCAAACTCTCTTAAGTCTGTTTTACGTCTCTAGGAGGTCATTGTGCTCACTTTTGGAAGCCCATGTGTTCCACTTGCTGTTCGGGGTTTTACCGCTGATGGGGCTCAAAAAAACCCACTCTTTTGGTGAGATAGATGGGGAGCTCTTCACTCTCCCATTTGCATGACTGGACTGATGTCACTTCCTCTTGTACCTTCCTTTCTACAAACACTACAAAGACACTTATCCACTCTTTAGTCACCTCCCATCTAGACTATTGCAACCTCCTCCTTACTGGTCACCCTTTGAATCATCTCTCTCCCCTTCAATCTGTTCAAAGCTCAGCTGCATGGCTTATCTTCCACCAGCTTCGATATGCTCATATAACACCTCTTCTCAAGTCGCTTCACTGGCTCCCTATCCGTTTCCATATCCAGTTCAAACTTCTATTGATCTATAAGTGCACTCATTCTGCTGCTCCTCACTACCTTTCCTTTCCCTACACCCCTCCTTGGGAGCTCTGCTCTTCTGGCAGATCCCTTCTATCTGCCCTTTTCTTCTACTGCCAACTCCAGACTTGGATCTTTCCATCTTGCTGTTCCTTATGCCTGGGACAAACTACCTGAGTCTGTGTGTCAGGCTTCATCTTTGGCCCTTTTCAAATCCAGGCTGAAAACTCATATCTTCGAGGCCGTTTTTGGATCCTGATCTGCTTGGTCTGCTGTGTTTCTTTGCCACTCCCCTAGATGTGTCCTTGTCCTCAGCTGTTGTGCTATCTGTCTTGACTAGATTGTAAGCTCTGATGAGCAGGGAGAGACTTGTACTTGTGTCTATACAGCGCTACTTACAACTTGTAGCGCTATACAGATTATTAGTAGAACAGTGCTAATCGCTAGATTTTAGAGCTTCACTGCACAGAGCACCTATATCTCTGATGGAGAACATTGCTACCTGAGTGGTGGTTTGAATTTGAAGGACACAGCCCTTCAGTGATTCTGCAAATACTGTTGCATAATGAATGGCTTTGAGTTCTATGTGGTTGATTTGAAGGTGTGTTTTGTTTTTGTTTTTCCCTGTGAGAAACCACACATCTTGAGTTTGCAGATAATCCACGTGGGCTCCCCAGCCAACCCCGGAAGCATCTGTTATAAGAGTTTTCTGGGGACTGTGAAGATGCATGTATTTTCCATTGAGCCTCTCTCATTTGAAGGCATGCATAAGGATCTGTGTGGACTGTTGATGCCATATACCCTAAGAGTTTCCATGTTTGAGCTACAAATGTGTGCTCTCCAGAAGATGTCACACACAAGATTGTATATAGTTTGAGAGGAGGCAGCATAGCTGTGGCCGAGGAGGTATGGAAAAAGACCCCTATGAATTCCAAATTTTGAGATGGTACTAATGAAGAGTTTGTCCAGATTAATGATGAATCTAACTCCTTTAGTAGTTGTATTGTTTGGTTCAAGGAAGGTGGTGTCACCCGTGGGGTGAATCCCACAACTAAGCAGTTGCCCAAATAAGGGAAAACACATATTCTTTCCTTGCATAGGTGAGCTTCTACTATAGCTAAGTACTTTGCAAATATGTGAAAGGCTGAGGATAGGCCGAAAAGTAAAACTGTAATAGTGCTTTCTAAGAAATGTGAAATGCAGGTAGTTTTGTTTTTGATACATGGGGATATGTACATAGGCATCCTTTAGCTCTAAGGAAATAAGCTAACCATTAGCCTGGACGAGGGGCAAAATCAATGCTAGGGAATTCAATGAAGAACTTCTTGATGACGTTTTGTTCAGTCCTCAAAGATCTAATATATAGGTCTTATTCACCCTCCCCCCCTCCGATGTTCTTGGGAATCAGGAAATACTTGGAATACAAGTCACAGTTGTATTCCTGAGGCAGAACTTCCTTTATAGCATTCACTGCTACGAGTAATATAATTTCTTCTTGAAGTCATCTTTATTGTAGCAGAGAGGGATGGGAGGAAGGTGGCCTGAGCAGGAGAAGAGATTTCAGGCATATATGATAGACCTGTTGAATTATTATGTTGATTACCCATCTGTCTGTAGTTATGCATTTCCAGTTTGTCAGAAAGAAGGAAATCCTACCCCCCACTTGTAGTTCTGGACACTGGACACAGTCAAAAGCTAGGCCCTGATTTTGGTTGATTTAAGAGATGCCTTTTGTGGCGGCTTGTCTTTCCATTGTCTATTAAGACTGAACTGGTCGGTGGGTTTGAGGTCTGGTATATAATTGTACTGTTATAGCTGGTAATGCTTATAAGGGTAGTGTGGGGTCTTTTATGATATTGACTTTTCTTGGAGGATGTTTGAGGCTGTTCAATGTTGTCTGCCTCCAAAATTAATTTGAGTAATCATCCTTAAAGGAACAAATTGTTGATCAAAAACCAGATACATGAATGTTAAGGAGAGAATTGAAACCGAAGGATGAGAGTGATAGTTGCAGTCCAGGACAGTGGATTGTAGGTGAGGTGGTTTAGAGAAAACATAGGAACAAAGGCAAAACACACATGTAGATTCTGTGAGCGAGCCAGCTGCGAAGTTCTGTTGGCAGAAAATTTCAAACCAGAAAGGCACAAAGTAGCATGTCTCATCTATTGGAGCTTGGTAGCACTACAGTACTGCTGTACCAGAAAAGCACTGGGGTCATGACCCTAAGAGAACTATGGTGAATGAAGAGGTTATGGTCATCTGGGATTCTCCCATTCTGAATGTAAGGAAGGCACACACAGTGGTGAAGAACAGCATTGATTATTGAGGTGTCTGTTCCAAGTGACTCTTCTGTGAACCAGGTAGAGTGGGAGAATATCTTCAGCTACCAAGAAATGCAGTCAAGAGACCAAGAAGATGTGGCAGAAAGACAGAACTTCCCCTCATGTTGAGTGCCATGGGCTTGATTAAGAGGAATTTCCAAGCGCACCTTGACAAATTGTGTTAAATATTATGAACTTTAGAAGGGGAGGCTCTTTAGCATGATGCAAATACTTCACTGAGCATTGGCAGTAAATTTGAGAGACTGAGATCATACTCCATGTACCCTGGCTTAGGAATGAGGTTCGTTACTGTCCTGTAAGCATAAAATTAACCTATTTGGAGAAGTTGCCCCCAAAAATGCATCCAACACCCTCAACCAACAAGATGCACCCAAGGAAAAGCAGCTACACAAATCAACTAGAACTCAGAATGGGTTTCTAACTCAGTACATCGGCGAAGAAGAGGACAGGGGCTCATGGCATCTGAGGCATAACCTATAAGGGACTTTGCCTTGAAATACATTTCTTTTGATGGCTTACCTGCCAAAAGAAGAAGACAGACTGGTCGACAAGTTGACCACTAGTCCCCCACGAATTGTCCTTAGGTTGTCCCTATTTTTTGAAGACCATCTGAACCATCTTGCCATCTATCTGTAGAATTTTCTGCCATGGAAAAAAAAAGCAGGAAATGCCCGTACTTCAGCTATCGTCACCCGAATAGCTATCACCTGGCTACATGCACCTTCACAATCCTATGGAAACGGAACTTTCTCTGAGTTTTCTCAATTTCACTTAATAATAAAAAATACTAAAGGTACAGTCATTAGATGTGTACAATGTTGTTGTATCATTAGCCAAAGAAAATGTGGTTTCCCTGTCCAGCAACTGTCTTGAGCTTTTGCTAATGCTTCCACATAAACAAACCTTTCTGATGTAATAGATTAGCAGCTGCTGTATCCCATCCTCCATACTCTAACCCTATCTGTGTGAATATTGAAAGGCAAGTGATAGCGAATCTTCACCTGCTGACAGGATTCAGGAAATTATTGTAGTAGCAAGAAGACACTATCAGGAGATTCTGTGGATTTAAGTTGCTATAAACTGGGACCATCGGAACCATAAGCAATTAGTACTGATTTTTGCGACAATATAGTAACATAGTAAATGACGGCAGATAAAGACCATTTCCTGATATTGCCTTTCAATTTACCCCCTTGCAGCTTCATGTTATGCCCTCTAGTTTTACAGCTTCCCCATCTTTGGAAGAGGTTTGTTTGTTCATTATTTCTCTTTAAAGTATTTAAAGGTCTGAATCATATCTTCAAGTCTCTTCTCATAAGGCTTCTGACGCAGGCTCCAAAGCATTTTTGTCACCTTCCTCTGAACAGTTTCCAGTCTTTTTACATCCTTTGCAAGATATGGTCTCCAAAACTGAACACAGTATTCCAAGTGAGGCCTCACCAGTGATTTATACAGTGGCATTAGTACCTCTTCCTTTCTGCTGGTAATTCCTCTTTGTATGCAAACCAACATCCTCCTGGCTTTTGCCACTGCCTTGTCGCACTGTTTTGCCACCTTGAGATCCTCAGAAATAATCACTCAAAGGTCCTTCTCCTGGTCCGTGCACACCAACCTCTCGCCCCCTATCGCGTTCATTTCCCTTGGATTTCTGCTTCCCAAGTGCATGACACTGCACTTCTTCGCATTAAATCTTAACTGCCAAGCATTAGACCATTCTTCCAGCTTTTGTAGATCTTTCCTCATGTTACCCACTCCCTCAGGGGGAGTCCACTCTGTTGCAAATTTTTGTGTCATCTGCAAAAAGACAGACGTTTCCATTCAGTCCTTCAGCAATATCACACTCAAATACATTGAACGGTGCTGGGTCCAGGACCGAACCCTGGGGCACCCTGCTAATCACCCTCCTTTAATCTGAGTGAGCTCCATTTACCACCACCTTCTGTTGTCTGTCAGTCAACCAATTTCTGATCCAGTTCACCACCTTGGGACCCATCCCCAAACTACTGAGTTTGATAAGCCTCCTATGAGGAACAGTATCAAAGGCTTTGCTGAAATACAGGTAGATGACATCCATCGCATGCCGCTGATCTAGTTCTCTGGTCACCCAGTCAAAGAACTCAATCAGATTTGTTTGGCAAGATCGTCCGGTAAAACCATGTTGCTGCAGATCATGCAACCTGTTGGTTTTGAGAGAGTCCACTATTCACTCTTTCAGGAGCCACCTCCATTACTTTTCCCGCCATCGAGGTAAGGCTCACGGGCCTGTAGTTTGTCACTTCTTCCCTGTCACCACTTTTGTGAAGAGGTACCACATCAGCCATTCTCTAGTCCTCCTGTTTCCAAGGATCTGTTGAAAACATCCTTTAACGGCCCTGCAAGAACCTCTCTGAGCTCTTTCAGTATCCTGGGATGTATCCCATCCGGTCCCATGGCCTTATCCACTTTCAGTTTTGCAAGTTGTTATAACACATCTTCTGTGAATGGTGTGGTATCGTCTTCATTCCCATTTTTATATTTGGGAGTCACAGGTGGTCCTTCTCCAGGATTTTCTTTAGTAAAAACAGAGCAGAAGTATTTGTTTAGCAATTTCGCTTTTTCAATGTCACTTTCCACGAGTCCGTTCCCAGCACTTCCGAGTCCTGCAATTCCGCCTCTGATTTATCTCAAACCACACGGTGTGATGATCAATGCTGCTCACAGGGGCACCCACCGAGACATTCGACACGCTATCACAGTGAGCACTAAATTCAGTATTGAGCTTTCCCTGGTTGGTTCCATCACCATTTGTCTACGTAACGCAACTTTGAAAACATCCACAATGTTTTTGCTTCTTCTCCAGGACCAAGCAGGAAGTCAGTCCTCACTTATGGGTGACGTCGGTGCCGACGGAGCCCTCGCGGAGCAATTTTCCCCAGCTTTCAAAGAAAGCCTTTGGGAATTGCAGCGCGCATGCGCGGTCCTCTTCCCACCCAAGGGTGCCATCTTAGCCAGTCTTCTTTTTTCCGCGGAGCCCTACAGACGTACCCGTCGTGTCCCCGCGAAAAAGTTGATATTTCTTCATAATTTACTCTTTTTTTCCTTCGGTTCGACGCCGGTCTTTTTCCCGCCCGGACTCGCGACGCCGGTCACGAGTCCTCTTCTTCTTTTTCGGTTTTTCTGACTTAGTCAGTTTTCGTGTTCGGGTTGTCCCTGGCAGCCCGGTCCTTTGACCTCGCCGGGGCCCTTTTTCCCCCGATGGCTGCCAGTGGTTTCAAGCGGTGTGGTCAGTGTGACCGAAATATGTCACTGACTGACACACACGACCATTGCCTCCGCTGCCTGGGTCCGGATCATGAAGAAATGATCTGTGGGCCCTGCGGCAAACTCTCCTCCAAAGCGTTGAGAAGTCGGCGGCATCAGCGGGATAGGATCTTCGCTGACCCCAGCCGTACCCGGACCTCGTCGGAGGCCTCCGCGTCCAGGGGTTCCAGCTCGGACCGTCGCCGGAGTTCCTCCGACAGGGGTTCTCCCTCCGGGGACCATCGACGTAAGGTGAAACCCGCGAGGGCGGCGTCGGTGGACGCTCCTGGCTCCACGAGGGCCAGGTCGCATAGCCCCGATAGCCGTCCCGGGTCCTTGGAGAAGGAGCACCTCACGAAGCGACCTCGCCTGGAGTCGGAACTGCCTGCTCGGGTAAGTCCGTAGTCCGCCTGGCCTCGCCTCCGCGACAGCCGACGTCGGGCCCGACGCCGTCGGGGCCCGAGTCGGGGGCTGCTGGGTCACCTGAGCTCGGACTCAGGTTGACGGCCTTGGAGAGCAGACTGTCTGCCTTCATGGACCAGCAGCGGGCACTGCTCGCTGGCTTCGCTGGCGCCGCTGCCCCGACCGCTGGGACGTCGACGTCTAAGTCGACCCCGGAGACCGAGCCGATCCTCGAGTCGATCCTCGGTCGAGGTCACCCTCGGCCTCCCGTTCGGGACCGAGGTCGCCGACGCCGACTCCCTCGGCGTCGGGGCGGCAGGCGCCGCGCCCTGCCCGGGCCGACCCCACCGAGTCCTCGTCGGAGTCGGTCTGGGAGTCTGAAGAGGAAGAGTCGCCTGATTCTTTTCGGACTCGGTGTGTCCCCTCGGACTCACCTGAGTCCGAACCTCGGAAGCAGTCCCCCCCGGAGGATGCCCGGTTCTTGGACTTCGTAAGGGATATGGCCAAGGCTTTGGCCTTCCCTGCGGACCCCGAGGAGGAGCCTCGAGCCGAAGAGCTCGACGCCCTCCAGTATGACTCTCCCGCCAGGGAACACTTTACTGTACCGGTTCCTCCCATGCTGGAACGACTACTCTTCCGCATGTGGGAGAGTCCGGCCACCTCGCCGGTCCTGAGCAAGCGGGTCGATTCTATCTATCGAGTCCGCAAGAGCCCTGGCTTCCAAAAAGCACAGCTACCACACCATTCCATGGTAGTGGAATCGGCCATGCATCGTCTTAAGAGCCAGAAGATGCACTCCTCGGTGCCTCCTGGCAGGGAGGCCCGTAACCTGGATGGCCTTGGTAAGAAGTGTTTCCAGGGCTCTATGCTTGCGTGTCGTGTCCAGACCTACCAGCTATACATGGGCATGTATCTCCGAGACCTGGCTAAAGAGCTAGCCGGCTTCTCCGCTGGTTTGTCCGAGGAACCCTTGCGGAGGTTCCTGGCCTTGTCCACTGGCATTCGGGAATGCTCAAAATTCATATCCCGAGCAACCTATGATGGCTTTGAAGCATCGGCTCGAGTGGCCGCAGCCGGCATCGGTGCCCGCCGACAGGCTTGGCTTCAGTCGTCTGACCTTGAGCCCTGGGTGCAGGACAAGTTGGTCGATGTCCCCTGCCGAGGCGAAAACCTCTTTGGCAAGCCCATGGCTGAAAAGGCTGCACAAATTGAGACGGAGACTCTCACCCGGACTAGGCTTTCTAGGAAGACCTCCGCCCCTTCCCAGAAAAAGAAGGGCTCGGGAAAGAAGTCCTTTTACCCGAGGAAGACGGCTGCCTACAAACAATACCCCCAATATCAGGCCCCTGCAGCTCCCCAACAGGGCCAGCAGGCCAAGGGACGGGGTAACGGGTCCCGTAGGCAGCAAGCCCCCAAGCCTGCACCACCAGCCCCTGCTCAGCAGGGTGGGGGTTTTTGACTCCTCAAGCATAGCCTCTCCCCCCCCCTGCTGGTTCCTCCCAGCACCGGAGGCCGGCTGGTTCACTTCGCCCACAGGTGGTCCAGCGTCACCTCAGATGCCTGGGTGCTTCAAGTCGTGCGAGAAGGCTATCTTCTCCACTTCCACCAGGTCCCTCCCTCCTATTTTCCGGGAGAACCTCCACGACCCCCTCTGCACAGGGAATTACTCCTTCAGGAGTTAGCAGGTCTTCTACAGGAACAGGCGGTGGAACCGGTGCCCCACCACCTGAAAGGTCAAGGCTTTTATTCCAGGTATTTTCTAATACCAAAAAGAACAGGGGGCCTCAGACCCATCCTGGACTTGCGCAACCTCAACAAGTTCCTCGTGCGAGAGAAGTTCAAGATGCTTACCCTTGGAATCCTTCTGCCCTACCTCCAGCAGGGAGATTGGCTATGCTCCTTGGATCTAAAGGATGCCTACACGCACATCCTCATCCACCCAAGCCACCGCCAATACCTAAGGTTTGTGGTGGCAGGAAATCATTACCAGTACAGAGTACTACCCTTTGGCCTGTCCTCCGCACCACGAGTCTTCACAAAATGTCTCGCGGTGGTGGCGGCCCATCTCCGGCTTCACAGCCTCTATGTCTTTCCGTACCTCGACGACTGGCTCATCAGAGCAGCGTCCGCTCTGGAGGTCACCAACGCCACGCGCCGCACGGTGACTCTTCTGCAGTACTTGGGCTTTGTTATAAACTTCGCAAAGTCCACTTTGCTCCCCTCACAGGATCTCGAGTTCATCGGCGCAAGGCTGCACACTCCTCAGGCACGAGTGTTCCTACCGCTCGACAGGGCGCAACGGCTCATGGACCTAGCCGACCGTTTTCGCAGCCAGCCCCTGGTCTCCGCCAGGCGCTTCCTGAGACTACTCGGCCATATGGCTTCCACCGTCCATGTGACCCCCAATGCCCGCCTGAATATGCGACCCGCTCAATGGTGTCTCCGCAAGCAGTGGCGACAGGCCACAGGCGGCCTAGCAGACCTAGTGCGCGTCTCCGAGCCGCTGGCCTCGTCTCTTCAGTGGTGGCTACATCGGCCGAATCTGGTGCTCGGCATGCCCTTTCAGCCACCTCCGCCGGCCCGGGTGCTGACGACAGATGCATCCCTCCTGGGCTGGGGAGCACATTGCCAAGGGGCGCGTACTGTGAGGGCCTTTGGACCACGTGGGAGTCTGCTCAGCAGATCAACTTCCTGGAGCTCCGAGCGATCCGCCTGGCTCTCAAGGCCTTCTCCCACCTGACCTCCCACCAGTCCGTCCTTGTCCAGACGGACAATCAAGTTGCCATGTTCTACGTGAACAAGCAGGGGGGCACGGGCTCCTTCCTTCTCTGCCGGGAAGCACAGAAGCTCTGCTCTTGGGCCGTCAGTCACGGCGTTCTCCTCAAGGCAGTTTATCTCCCAGGCCAAGAGAATTGCCTGGCGGACAAACTCAGCAGGATCCTCCAGCCGCACGAGTGGCGCCTGGATCCCTTGGTAGTTCAGAAGCTCTTTCTAAAGTGGGGCCTCCCCACGGTGGATCTCTTTGCCAGTCCTCACAACCGGCAACTTCCTCGCTTCTGCTCTCGTCTGCCACACCCCCTTCGAGTTTCGGCGGACGCTTTTCTACTCTCATGGTCGGGGAGCCTCTTGTACGCTTTCCCTCCCATCCCGCTAGTCTCTCGGACTCTTTTCAAGGTTCTCCGAGACAAAGCCTTCATGATCCTGGTGGCCCCTCGCTGGCCCAGACAGCCGTGGTTTCCACTCCTGCTGCAATTAGCGGTAGAGGATCCATTCCCTCTGGGGTTACAACCGGATCTCCTCACTCAGGATCAGGGGTCTCTGCTACACCCCAACCTCAGGTCTCTCAACCTAATGGCCTGGCTGCTGAGAGGGTAGTCCTTGCTCCCCTTCTCCTGCCGGCAGAGGTGGAGGAGGTTGTCTTGGCTTCGCGACGGCCTTCTACCCGCAAATGCTACGCCCTTAAATGGCGTCGTTTTTCCGTTTGGTGTATCCAACAGTCTCAGGATCCCTTCTCCTGCCCGGTGTCGGTGGTCTTGCAGTACTTGCTACACCTCTCTAATCTGGGACTTAAGTCCAACTCCGTCAAAGTTCACCTCAGTGCTCTTTCGGCACATCATTGGCCGGTGGACGGCAGACCTCTCTCCAACGACCCTCTCGTAGCGAGGTTTCTCCGAGGTCTCCTTCTACTTAAACCACCTCTGCGCCCGCCAGCGCCTGACTGGGACCTGAATGTGGTTTTGCAGCGGATCACCTGTCCGCCTTCTGAACCTATGGCTACCTGTTCTCTCCGTTTTCTGTCTTGGAAAACACTGTTCTTGATAGCCCTCACTTCCGCTAGACGCGTAAGTGAATTGCAGGCCCTCGTGTCTGATCCCCCTTACACTCTGTTCTACAAAAATAGGGTAGTCCTACGGACTCATCCAAAATTTCTTCCAAAAGTGGTCTCCCCTTTTCACATCAATCAGGAGGTGGTACTTCCAACCTTCTTTCCCAGACCACACTCCAGCCGAGCTGAAACGGTCCTCCATACCCTGGACTGTAGAAGGGCATTGAACTTCTACCTTGACCGTACGCGGGAGCACCGTAAAGCTGCTCAGCTTTTTGTGTCTTTTGACCCCAATAAATTGGGGCTCCCGGTCTCCAAGCGTACTCTGTCCACCTGGGTTGCGGACTGTATCTCTTGGGCTTATGGGGCAGCCGGACTCCCCTTGGAAGGTCGAGTCACGGCTCATTGCGTTCGGGCAAAGGCTACGTCAGTGGCTTACCTCCGCTCTGTTCCGCTGGCAGATATCTGCCGGGCCGCTACTTGGTCTTCGAGCCAGACTTTTGCGGTCCATTACTGTCTCGAGAGGGAGTCCCGCAGGGACAGTGCTTTCGGACAGGCAGTCCTCCGTAATCTCTTTGAGGTCTGAGCAACTCCTACCCTCCATCCCGGATGTGGGCTACCGGTGGGTAATAATGCAGCGAAGATTCCTTTCCTTCTGTACTGCTGAGCTAGAGGGAGCTCATTTTTGTGCTTAGGGTCTCCGGTAGCCTTAAGCTTGGGAGTCCCATAAGTGAGGACTGACTTCCTGCTTGGTCCTGGAGAAAGCGTAGTTACTCACCTGTAACAGGTGTTCTCCAGGAGCAGCAGGAATCAGTCCTCACAACCCTCCCTCCTCCCCTTGGAGTTGCAATCGTCTGCTTTAGTTTTTTTGCAAATTTTTATGCTGTCTTTTTTAGCTATGTCATCTGACTGGCTAAGATGGCACCCTCGGGTGGGAAGAGGACCGCGCATGCGCGCTGCAATTCCCAAAGGCTTTCTTTGAAAGCTGGGGAAAATTGCTCCGCGAGGGCTCCGTCGGCGCCGACGTCACCCATAAGTGAGGACTGATTCCTGCTGCTCCTGGAGAACACCTGTTACAGGTGAGTAACTACGCTTTTCCAGATTTGCAGAAGGAGTAATCCAATCCACATCGGGTAGATTAAAGTCACCCAATATGATCACTTCCCCCTTTGTGGCTATCTTGGCAATATCTATAATCAATTCGTTATCTATTTCTTCGATTTGAGTCGGAGGTCTGTAGACTACAGCAGTATGGATGACAGTGCCATCTACTCTTTCCAACACAATCCAGAGCGCTTCTTTTCCCCATGCCCCCTGCTTTTCAGTAACTTTAATATTGCTTTTGACGTACAAGGCTACTCCTCCTTTTCCACTTTCTCTGTCTCTTCTGAATAGATTATAGCCAGCTATGGCTATATCCCAGTCATGCGATTCATTAAACCATATTTCTGTAATGACCACAATGTCCAAGCCCATTTCCACCATTAGGGCTTCCAGGTCTGGAACTTTGTTGGCTAAGCTTCGAGCATTTGTGCTCATTGCTTTCCAGCATTTAACTGGCTTGCATGTATTTTGCATTGATTTTGTTCTGTCCACTTCTTCCCACTTGTTGTGTGGTTTAAAAGTGTGGCTGTTTCTAATGATCTGCTTTTGCTGGGAGTGACGTCCTGAACTTGTCCTTCCCCATCCGTCACCCCCATTTTCTAGTTTAAATGCATATCCACATACTGTCTGAATTTTTCACTTAGGATTCTTTTCCCTGCAACAGAGAGGCGTAGTCCATCAGCATAGTATAGTCTCTTGTTGGTCCATCTGTTTCCCCAGTTGCCTATAAATCTGAATCTTTCTTGTTTGCACCAGGTCTGGAGCCATGTATTAAAGCTGTTTATACAATGTAGCCTCTCTGCCCCCTTGAGAAAACAGGTAGTACTTCTGAG
Source organism: Ichthyophis bannanicus (assembly GCA_033557465.1). NCBI lineage: Eukaryota > Metazoa > Chordata > Amphibia > Gymnophiona > Ichthyophiidae > Ichthyophis > Ichthyophis bannanicus. Next base: position 85,185,410 of record CM066037.1, read on the forward strand.
AATGCTACAGTATTAACAATGGGCTTGAGTTTCTCTCCCAAAGTTTGGAAGTCCCTTTGAACTGTAGAGGCACTGTTCCTAGCCAGGTCATTTGTACCCAAGTGGATGACATCATCAATTTTGGAGTGCTCACTTTCTGCACTAAGTACATCAACAATTTGGTTTGTATTCCTGCTGGCTGAAGAGCCTGGGAGGCATTTGACTATCTTCTCTCCTTTGAACTGTTCCCAGGTTGGTGCCTCTGATGATGGAATCTCCGGTAGTAGTAGTTTTCTGTTCGGTGAGTGTTTCTTCATATTTGGTGCTTTATCAGGAGATTGGGCATTGACTGTCTCATTTAAGGGCCCTTCAGTTTCCATGGATTGGGCATCCTCATTAACCAAAGCAGAGAAGGCATTATGCAGGGATATGTGCTTTGTGTTCACCAAGAATCAGTAAGTCTCCGGGAACAAACAGGGAGTCAGTCCTCACATAGGTGATGTTGGCACCGACGGAGCCCTCACGAAAGCATCCCCCCAGCTTTCAAAGAAAACCTTTGGGAGAAACCACCACGCATGCGTGATCCCTTTCCTGCCTAAGGGTGCCATCTTGCTCAGTCTCCTTTTTTTCTGCGGAGCCCTTCAGACGTTGTCTAGCTTGTTCCCGGAAAAAGTTGATTTTTTTTTCCTTTGAGTTTCTAACTCATCTCCGGTATTGCACCGGTATTCTTCCCGCCTACTGACTTGGTGCCTCGGCGTTGGGCTTGGTTTATTTTTGTAGTCTCTTCGTTATTTTCTGTTTCTGGTGCCTTCGCGCCCTTTTTTCTCCTGCTGGCAGTCTGGAGAGTCTTCGACCTCGCAGGGGCACTTTTTTCCCCCATGGCTACCAGTGGTTTTAAGAAGTGTGGTTGGTGCTCCAAACTCATATCTTTAACAGACACGCACAACTGCTGTCTTCATTGCCTCGAGCCAGACCATAACCCATCAGCCTGTGGTCTCTGCAGGAGGATGTCCAGCAAGGCCCTCAAGAGCCACCAGCAGCAGTATGATAATTCTTTCCCGTATCCCTGATGCCTTCGAAAGCCAGGGCCTCTTATGAGGCCCTGACATCTCAGGCGGAACTCTCTGAACCCGAGCCTCATTGTGGGTCCTCAGAAAAGGGGGTCTTCCTCAAGCGAACCAAGAAAGAAGAAGAAACCCTTGAAGGCGGAGTCCTTGACTGGTTCCGACCGACCGGGAGCTCCCCAGGTCCGGCTCTGCGGTCCGAGATGCTCGTCCAAGGTGTCGGAGAAGGGTGCGACCTGCGAAGTTGCCCCGGAAGGATCTGGCCAGGAACCGGACTCTGTCCCCAGACACCATCCTGTTCAAGGATTCCCCTTCGGGGGAGCTGGCATTGGACCCGAGTCTCTTGGTGCCCTTGCCGAAGGCTGCGGAGTCTTCTGGTCTGGAATCCAGCATGGCGGCCCTGGAGCATAGTTTGTCTACCTTCATGGATCAGCAGTGGGCACTATTGTCCAGCATGACTGGTTCATCTGCTCCGACCACTGGGCTATCGACGTCCAAGATGTCCCTGGCGGCCGAGCCAATCCTCGAGGTCCTTTTGGCCTCGAGTCGATCTTCAGCCAAGGTTGCGTTCTGAGTCTCGCTCGACAAGACCATGGTTGTCCCTGGCAAGTTTACCGGGTGCCGGCCGTAAGGCATCGGGCCCCTTGAAGCCCACAGAGCAGCCCACCTACTAGTCCTCCACATACTACTCCGAATGGAAGATGATGAGTCCCCTGATATCCGTCGACACCACAACGTCCCTTTGGATTCCCCCGTCTTGGAACCTCGGCAGCAGTCCCTGCCCGAGGACATGGGCTTCTTGGACTTTGTCAAGGCCATGTCCAAGGCCCTGGCATTCCCGACCGAGTTGGAGGAGGACCCTCTGGCAGATGAGTTAGAGATCCTCCAGTACGAGGCCCCATTGGTGCCGGTGGTGAGCAGACGGCTCGAATCAATGTATTTGGATCCACTGGACCCCGGGCTTCCAGAAGTCCCAACTGCCCGCATAACTCCATCAGTGTCCCCGGCAGGGAGGCCCACACCTTGGAAGCCCTCAGCTATCAGAGCTTGATGCTCCTCTGCCGCATCCAGACCTACCAGCTGTACATGGGCATGTACTTGAGAGACCTGGTGAAGGAGCTCACTGGGTTCTTTGCAGGTCTCTCTGAGGAATCTTTGCAGTGGTTCAGGAGCCTGGCCAAGGCCGTCCATGAGTGCTCCAAATTCATGTCTCAAGCGGCCTATGATGGGTTTGAGTCAGCGGCCTGAGTAGCTGTGGCGGGCATTGGTGCACGCCGCCAAGCTTGGCCTCAGTCGTCCGACCTCGAGCAGTGGGTTTAGGACAAGTTGGTTGATGTCCATGCCGAGGAGAGAACCTCTTTGGCAAACCCATGACCGACAAGGCTGCCGAGCTGGAGACAGAGTTCATGACAAGGACCAGGCTCTCTAAGAAGACTACTACCCCTCCCCGACGGAAGAGCTCGGGTAAAAAGCCCTTTTACCCGAGGAAGGGGCACTGCTTATTGAAACTACCCACTCTATCGGGCCTCCCCGGTTCCCCAACAGGGTCAGCAGGCTAAGGCACATGGGCATGGCCCGTGTAAGCAGAAGGCTGCAAAACCACGGGCACTGGCCCCGATGCAGCCAGGGGGAGCTTTTGACGCCTCTTCCCCAAGGAGATCAGCAGCCCTCAGGGGGACATCTGGCCCTCTGCCCAGAGGTGGGTGGCCATCACCACTGACTCCTTGGCACTAAAGGTGGTCAGGGAAGGTTATCTCCTCTACCTGGCTCAGACACCTCCCCCTTATTTCCCGGGAGAGCCCCTCATGTCTCCCCTCCACCAGGACCACCTTCTGGAGGAGTTGGCAGGTCTTCTCGAGGACAAGGCGGTGGAACCGGTGCCCCACCATCTCGCAGGCAAGGGGTTCTACTCCAGATACTTGCTCATGCCGAAGAGGACAGGGGGCCTAAGGCCCATCCTCGACCTGCGCAGCCTCAACAAATTCCTGGTGAGGGAGAGGTTTGATGCTCTCCCTTGGAACATTGCTGCCATTCCTCCAGCAGGGAGACTGGCTAAGCTCTTTAGACCTCAAGGATGCTTATACTCGCATCCTCATCCTCCCCAACTACAGGCAATCTCCAGGAACAAGCAGGAATGAGTCTTCACATATGGGTATGTCGGTACCGACAGAGCCTGCGCGGGAATGCTCCCCAGCGTCCAAAAAGAAAGCCTTTGGGAGCATCCCACACGCATGCGCGCTGCCTTCCCGCCCATTCACTTCCCTCTCATCAGTTTTCCGTTTTCCGCAGAGCCGGCAGGACGTATTCCTGTCACCGCAGAAAATTCTTCTTTTTATTCTTAGTTTTTTGTGGTCACGTCTGCCTTCCCTCGACGCCACCGGTACCGCCAGTGCTTTTCTTTCTTTTTTCTAAATAATTTCTTCTTTTCTTCAGAAATTTTTCCTGTTTTAGTGTCTGACGGTTTCTAGGCCACTAGGCCTTTATTTTTCCGTTATGGAAAAGCCAGCCACTACCATTAAGAAATGCTCGAAGTGTGGCGGTACAAATATTTTTTCAGACACCCATACTTGGTGTCTAAAATGTTTGGGTCCTGACCATTGCTCTCTGGAGTGTCTTTCCTGCTGGAGCTCAAACAGAAGAAATCTTCAGAATCGAGCACAACTCGATACCCGGTTTCATCGGACACAAGGGTCCTACTGTTTGTATACAAGTACGTAATTGCTGCTGCTTGCGGCTCCCCTTGCAGGAGCCCTGTTTTTGCTATGGGTTTTCGGTAGCCTGTAGTTGGGGAGTCCCATATATGAGGACTGGCTTCCTCCTTGTTCCCGGAGAAAGCGTAGTTACACACCAGTAACAGGTGTTCTCCGGGGACAGCAGTAATCAGTCCTCACAACCCTCCCTCCCCCCCCCCCCCTTGGAGTTGCTTCTTTACCATCTTTATTTTTGCCATCTTTTAGCTAAGTCTTCTAACTGAGCAAGATGGCACCCTTGGGTGGGAAGGGGACCATGCATGCATGGTGGCATCTCCCAAAGGCTTTCTTTGAAAGCTGGCAGGGTGCTTCCACAAGGGCTCCGTCGGTGCCGATGTCACCCATATTTGAAGACTGATTCCTGCTGTCCCTGGAGAACACCTGTTACAGGTGAGTAACTACATTTTAGTCTCATCTTGGTCTATTTTATTTAATTTTATGATTGCAACTAAAATACGCGGTTCACTTATCTATGGTTTCAAATGCTTTGTCCATCATTCATATATTCCTTTTCAGCAGTATAGTGTCAGTCGGAATGATGACTTGAGAAGTACAGAGTCTTTGTTTGGAAACTGTCATTACTCACCATTCACAGCTTCATTTTCAGCCGTGCACAAAGTGTTTGGAACTGTAGATATAAATGAACCATAATATTTTAATTGCATATGTGCAAGTTCAGACTTTTCAGTTTTCTGAGCTCTAGGAAAGAGGTCCTGACTATGTGCTGCTATATCACTCGTGTGGTTATAGGATCCTGCTGTTCATGGAAAATACCCATTACAGGTCTGCAACTATGCTTAATCTTGTATTGACTGGCTAGAATAAACTCTTAGATTGACAAGCAAGGGGAGTCTCTTCAGATCCATAGTATATCAAACCCAATGGTAGCAAAAATATTTTCATCAGATATGCTTCGTCAGAGGGCCTTTATTTCATAGTATTTATTTCATGTCCCACTGATTCCTATTAGGTCCTCTTTACTCAGAGCAGAAGTTATAACATCCTATGCTGAATGCTGTCCTATTCCCCTAGCTTCAAGACTAGGCTGTTTAAGATCTGCTGAATAAAGTATTTCTTCATTTATCACTTGAAACTTGCCTTTTTAATTTTAATACTTACCTCTTCAATACAAACTAACAGCCAGCCAGCTATATTTATTTAATATTGCATAACATCTGAAAGCAAAAACAATTTTAAACAAGCACAGTTTTCTTTATGTAGGCTATGTGATGAACAGCTTTCTTCTCAAAGTCATTATGATTTTGGCCTGCGAGCTTTAAAGAGTGTACTGGTGAGTGCAGGAAATGTGAAGAGAGAGAGGATCCAAAAGATCAAGAGGGAAAAAGAAGAACGTGGAGAGGTTGTTGATGAAGGAGAAATAGCAGAAAACTTACCAGAACAAGAGGTATGTATAGAAGTGATCTGTTAATGTAATGCACTTGATGGTAATTCTTGGAAGAACACCGTATTCATTGTACCAGTGTAGAGTGTGGTGGGGGGGGGGGGGGGAGGGAGAAGGGGGAGGAGGAACAGCCATGGCCATATGCAGCATGCCATAGTAGGGCTGGAACAGTGTCTGCTAGAAATCCAATAGCCTTAATAAGGAAAACACAGCTCAGGCTTTTTTGATGTGAGCCGTTGAAATTTTAAGAGACTTAAGTCACTGAAAGAATCTCTGCATTACATTTGTTTACATATAATTATCAAACTGATCGGATGTGTCATTTTTAAAACTTGAGCTTTGTTTATGCATGTTGAAATTGTTATGAATATTACTGTTCTTTGATAGAAATTTACTTCTTTCGCCAGATCCTAATCCAAAGTGTTTGTGAAACAATGGTTCCAAAATTGGTTGCAGAAGACATCCCTCTGCTGTTTAGTCTCTTGTCTGATGTGTTCCCTGGAGTACAGTACCATCGTGGCGAAATGACTGCCTTGCGTGAAGAACTGAAGAAAGTGTGCCAGGAAATGTATCTTACCTATGGAGGTGGAGAAGACGTTGGTGGTATGTGGGTTGAAAAGGTAAGATTGTAATTCTGGATCTAGAGAAAATAGGAAGCCATAGCACCTCATGCTTGGTGGAGAATGGAGCATAAGAGTGGCGTAGCAGCTTAGTAGTTAAAGCAACAGCTGAGAACCAAGGAAGTCAAGATTCAACTATGCTTTTCCTGTTGGCTCTCGTGATCTGAAGCAAGTCACTGTCCACTGCCTTGGGCACAGCTTATAGATCTGTAAGCTTACCTGAACAGGACAATAACTTGTCTACCTGACTGTAATTTGCCTGGAGCTCAGATTTGGAAAAGGAGAGTAATTAAATCTAAAATCCAGTCCAGACTTCGATATGTTTGAGAGAAGGGGAATTTAAGCTTAAGTAAAGAGGACAGGAAAATTTTGTAACTGCTTAACACTACCTAAGTAAAGAGGATAAGGTGTGTTCCTTATCGTTCCTCCAGTTTAGTCCTCTACTTCTGGGTTGTGCACCTCTTCCTGCAGCTAGGAGACTGGGCATGTCAAAGTCGTGACATCACTGGATATAGCCTGCTGGTATCTCCCATCAGCCTCCAGTGTGTCCAGTCTCCTTGCAGCAGGAGGACATAGTGAGCCTAGCTTCTGGGCTCACTTGAGGGGGAACAGATAGGAGCATTTAGTGTGACAAATTCTGATTTTACTTTTGATTTTTACCTTTCATTTACTTTTAATTTTACTTTTAATTCAGTTACCTTTGGTTAATTGACAATCGAGGATTAGTTCCCTTTAGTTAGGAGCAAATTTCCTTATTTACAGTAATTTTAAATTTGAGCCTGGTTCTTTAAATTAGTAGCAGTTCTCGCCTTCCCTCTAGTCTATTTTACAAAGACACTGGCAGAAAGTGTCTAGATTTAAGCTGTGTACTTGCACCATCTCAGGAGCTGGTATAAGCACATATTTGTATAGTCTGTGTGACCGCATATATTTTATAAAGAATGTATGACTTTGACTCTTCCTTCCAGACTCCACCTCAGAACATACCTACACTTGCATTGCATAAAAGTACCTACAGCTTTGTTAGTATGGACTTTCATAAAATTATCCATAGGGTATTACATATGGGAAGACTTATTAAATTAATCTCAGTAGTATAAAAGTTGGCATGGATTGTGACCATTCATGGCTTTGGTACAAAACAAGTGTGCTAACAGATTCTCAGTGCTTGGCATTGAATCGCTACTTACATTGGATAACTGACTGTTGCCCTCTCCTACACTTCCTCGCCTGATTCGCAGTGAGAGGGGGAGGAAGACACTGCTGGTGAGTGCGACTGCAGCAGTAGTACAAATTTTAAAAAAGCTGGTTTTGCTGTGGGACACGGTATCAGACCAGGAACTAGCTTTGAAGTCTGGTTATTTTAAAGAACTGAAGAAATCGCAAAACAAAAAAGGTATGAACCTATAGAGGAGGGAAGAGCTATTGCGGTCAGGAAAAAAATGGCTTAACAGTGAGATCTCTGGGTAGGAAAGGGTGCGCACATATGCTCAGGAGTCAAAAAAAAAAAAAAAAGACTTCTCTGAGCTGGGAAGAGCCCGGCACAAGGCGACATCAGAGGCATCACCTATGAAGTGTGGCTGCATACCTCTCTGTCAGTGGAGAAACCCCCATTATAGGCTTTCTGAGCTGCTGCTTTCTCATCTGCCTCTTATACCCCTTCTTTGTGACTAGCCAAAATTGATGTAAAGCGCTCCACATAAATGCATCCTGCATGTGAACTTTATGTAAGCATACCTTGCATCTAATTGTGGAGGGTTGCTGGGAAAGATTTGGCCTATTGCAGTTGATATCAAAATCATGCAACAGGATAGAGACCCAAGAAGATGTGGGAAAATAAGAGGTATCTAGCAAAACATGAGCAATCATGTAGTTTGGCAGCTAAAATGTAATGCCAAAAAATGCTGCATCTTGTACCTGGTTTGTAAAACCTCAAGGGAGCAGTTCAATGTAGGGTGAGAGTTCTGTGCAAAAAGGAATGGTACCTGGCGGTGATTGTATCTTATCTTAGATATCTAAACAAGTAGATAAGGTGATGGGTAACGCCAGAAGGATTCTTGGCTTCTCTAGTGAAAAGATCAGGCCAGAGGACATGATAGTCCTTTTGTATAAGTCTCTGGTAAGGAGTAGCCTAGTGGTTGGAGCACTGGCTTGGTAACCAAGAGACCAGGGTTTGATTCCCACTCACACTCCTGTGGCCTTGGGGCAAGTTACTTAACCCTCCATTGCTTCAGAAGAAAGACCTGGCAATCTACTTCCGGTCACACTGCCAAGAAAACCCATGTCTCTATCCGGCTCATCCACCAGAGATCCGTTCAGTATTTGTGTCTCCAGAAGATGGTGGATGGATTTTCTCCTCTCTGAAGAAAATCTGAAGATTGAGAGGAAAAGAGATTGATAAAACGTTCATGAACGACCACCTCAAGCCCTAAAAGGGATACTCTCTCACTTGAGCGTAACGTGGGAGGCTCCACTAGACTGTGGAGCCATAGGAGGAGAGAAAATTGGTTCCACTCCATGCCCTTATCAGGACCTGTTGAGCATCCACAAATTGGATGGAAGAATCTGGAAGAGTACAGCAGTCTCACACAACCTCAGTGTCCCCTCCCCCCTCCTGCCCTGCCTTGCTCTCTGCCGAGGCTTTCAGAGGGATCTACCTTCCAGCCACCTTTCACACAGTGCTGCTGAAATATAAACCCAGCCAGTGAAGCAGTTTCAGGGGAGTAGAGCTGAGCCCAGCACGGAGCCCATGCTCAGAGCTCTCAGGCAGTGAGTACTAAGGCTTAATCGTGTCATTGTTCTTGTTGGGGGCTCCCGGTTCCATCTCTGAGGGATGCAATTTGGGGTGGACTGCTAGCGACCGTTGGTGCTAGGTGGGGGTTTCCTGCTGTTTTCTACACACGTTAATAATGTGTTAGTAATGTTTTTTGCTTACTGTGCACTTGGTGATTGTATAGTCCTATCGTGTGTATCATCCAAGTGGCTCCCACACACGCTCCTTCCCTAGTGCCTTTAATGCGCGATCTCCAGGAACAAGCAGGAATGTAGTCTTCACATATGGGTGATGTCTGTACCGATGGAGCCTGTGCGGGAACGCTCCCTAGCATCCAATAGGAAAGCTTTTGGGAGCATTCCACCGCCTTCCCAACTCTCCCTCCTCAGTTCATTTTCCACGGAGCCAGCAGGAAGCAAATCCTGTCAGAAAATTCATTAATTATATTTCTTTTTGTTTTTTGTGGTTCGCATCTGCCTTCCTGTTGATGCCACCACAGACTTTGTCGGTTCTTTCCTTTCTTCTTCTTTCTTTCCTGTAAAATAGATAAATAAAAAAATAGAACTTTTCTTCGGGCGCATTGATGCCATTTTAGGCCTTAAACCTACCATTTTGTCTGCTGACGCTATGGAGAAACCAACTAGTGGTTTTAAGAAATGTTCTAAGTGTGGCTACCGATACCCAGACTGGTGTCTCAAATGCCTTGGTGGTGACCACCAGCCATCAGAGTGTCCTCTGCATAAGAAGATAACGAAGAGAGGCCTACAGAATTGAGCTGCGAAGTTGATGCCCTCAACGTCCTATCATGGATCTCAGGTATCGAAGCATAAGTCTTCTTCGAAGACAGGCCGTCCCCCAAGGGTAGATCTCTAAGCATCGAGATGCCTTGAGCATTGCTCTGAAGGTGGATCAGCCAGCCAAACAACCCCGGCGGGAGGACCTTCCCTGCAAAGCCATCAAGGGATCCCAGGATGTTCCCGAGGCCTCCACCTCTGGAGAGCTCCTGGTGCCATGCTCTGGGACGGTAGCCCGCATCTCTGGTACCGATACCCAGGCATCGGCAGCCTCTGTGGATCAGCGTATTCTCCAGGACCAAGCAGGAAGTCAGTCCTCACATATGGGTGACGTCGGCGCCGACGGAGCCCTCGCGGAGCAATTTTCCCCAGCTTTCAAAGAAAGCCTTTGGGAATTGCAGCGCGCATGCGCGGTCCTCTTCCCGCCCAAGGGTGCCATCTTGCTCAGTCTTCTTTTTTCCGCGGAGCCCTACAGACGTTGCCTGTGAATCCCCGCAGAAAAGTTGATTTTTCTCTCTTTTTCTCTGTTTTTTCTTCGGTTCGACGCCGGTTCTTTTCCCTCCCGGACTCGCGACGCCGGTTGCGAGTCCGTCCTTTATTTTTCGTTTTTTTGTCCTTCGTGACAGATTTCGCGCTTTTTTTCCTTTTTTTCTGGCTGCCCGGTCATTCGACCTCGCAGGGGCCCTTTTTCCCCCGATGGCGGCCAGTGGTTTCAAAAAGTGTGACCTCTGTAAGAAACTTATGTCTCTTACAGACACTCATGACTTCTGCCTCCGCTGCCTTGGCCCAGATCATGACCCCATGATCTGCGGACCATGCGGCAAAATGTCCTCAAAAGCATTGAGGAGTCGGCAGCACCAGCGGGAGCGTATCTTCTCTGACTCCGGCCGGGCTCGGACCTCGTCAGAGGCTTCGACGTCTCGGGACTCTGGTCCTGAGCATCGTCGGAGTTCCTCTGAAAGGGGGTCTCCTACCCGGGAGCATCATCGGAAGAAGAAACCCGCGAGGGCGGGATCAGTGGACGCTCCTGGTTCCTCGAGGGCCAGGTCGCATAGCCCCGATTCCTGTCCCGGGTCCTTGGAGTCGGAGAGGCCGTCAAAACATCCTCGACTCGAGGTGGACTTGCCCGCTCACGTAAGTACTGTTGTTCTCGTGGACTCGCCTCCGAAGGACCCGACGTCGGGCCCGACGCTGTCGGGGCCCGAGTCGGGGGCTGCTGGGTCTCCTGAGCTCGGACTCAGGTTGACGGCCTTGGAGTGCAGTTTGTCTGCCTTCTTGGACCAGCAGCGGGCATTGATCGCTGGCCTCGCTGGCGCTTCTGCCCTGACCGCCAGGACGTCGACCTCCAAGTCGACCCCAGAGACCGAGCCGATCCTCGAGTCCATGAGGGCTCGAGTCGATCCTCGGTCGAGGTCTCCTTCGGCCTTCCGTTCGGGACCGAGGTTGTCGACGCCGACTCCCTCGGCGTCGGGGCGGATGGCATCAGTGCCCGCCCGACCGGAGCCGGTCGACGACTCCTCCGAGGAGTCGGCCTGGGAATCTGAGGACGAAGAGTCACCTGGTTCCTTTCGGACTCGGTGTGTCCCTTCGGACTCCCCCGAGTCCGAACCTCGGAGACGGTCTCCCCCGGAGGATACCCGGTTCTCTGACTTCGTGAGGGATATGGCCAAAGCCTTGGCCTTCCCTGCGGATCCCGAGGAGGAGCCTCGAGTCGAAGAACTCGATGCCCTCCAATATGACTCTCCCCCAAAGGAGGCCTTTATTGTACCGGTTCCTCCCATGCTGGAACGGCTTCTCTTCCGCATGTGGGAGAGCCCGGCGTCGTCGCTGGTGTTAAGCAAGCGGGTCGATTCCATTTATCGAGTCCGCAAGAGCCCCGGGTTCCAAAAGGCACAACTACCGCACCATTCCATGGTGGTGGAATCGGCCATGCATAGACTGAAGAGTCAAAAAATGCACTCCTCGGCGCCCCCTGGTAGGGAAGCCCGAAGCCTGGATGCCCTTGGTAGGAAGTGCTTCCAGGGCTCTATGCTTGCTTGTCGAGTCCAGACACAACAGCTCTACATGGGCATGTATCTCCGAGACCTGGCTAAGGAAATAGCCGGGTTCTCTGCTGGTCTCTCCGACGAACCTTTGCAGAGGTTCCAATCTTTGTCTACTGGTATTCGGGATTGCTCCAAGTTTATCTCTCAAGCAGCCTATGATGGTTTTGAGGCTTCGGCTCGAGTAGCCGCGGCCGGCATCGGTGGACGCCGCCAGGCTTGGCTTCAGACGTCCGACCTCGAGCCCTGGGTGCAGGACAAGTTGGTCGATGTCCCCTGCCGAGGTGATAACCTCTTTGGCAAGCCCATGGATGAGAAGGCTGCACAAATCGAGACGGAGACTCTCACCAGGACTCGTCTCTCAAGGAAGACCTCTGCCCCTTCTCAAAAGAAGAAGGCCTCGGGGAAAAAGCCCTTTTACCCGAGGAAGGGGGCTGCCTATAAATACTACCCTCAGTATCAGGCCTCACCAGCTCCCCCACAGGGAAAGCAGGCCAAGGGACGGGGTAATGGGTCCCGTAGGCAGCAAGCCCCCAAGCCTGCACCACCGGCCCCTGCTCAGCAGGGTGGGGGTTTTTGACTTTCTCAGCATAGCCTCTCCCCCTCAGCTGGTTTCTCTCAGCACAGGAGGCCGGCCGGCTGGTCCACTTTGCCCACAGGTGGTCCAACATCACCACAGATACCTGGGTGCTCCAGATAGTTCAAAAGGGCTATCTTCTTTATTTTCACCAGGTACCTCCCTCCTACTTTCCAGGGGAGCCTTCCAGACTTCCTCTGCACAGGGACTTACTCCTTCAGGAGTTAGCAAGTCTTCTTCAGGAACAAGCCGTGGAACCGGTGCCCCACCACCTGGAGGGTCAGGGGTTTTATTCCCGATACTTCCTGATTCCGAAAAGAACAGGAGGCCTCAGGCCCATCCTAGACTTGCGAAACCTCAACAAGTTCCTTGCAAAGGAAAAGTTCAAAATGCTTACCCTTGGAATCCTGCTGCCCTACCTCCAGCAGGGAGACTGGCTATGCTCCTTAGATCTGAAGGATGCGTATACTCATATCCTTATTCATCCAGACCACAGACAATACCTCAGGTTTGTGGTGGACGGACGCCATTACCAGTGCAAAGTACTGCCTTTCGGCCTATCCTCCGCCCCCAGAGTGTTCACCAAATGCCTAGTAGTGGTGGCGGCCTATCCGAGACTTCAGGGTCTCTTTGTGTTCCCATACCTGGACGACTGGCTCATCAGGGCCCAGTCTGCCCAAGAAGCCACTCAGGCTACTCATCGCACGGTGGCTCTGCTCCAGCACTTGGGATTTGTCATAAACTTCGCAAAGTCCACTTTGCTCCCCTCTCAAGATCTAGAATTCATCGGCGCCAGGTTGGACACTCTTCAGGCGCGGGCCTTCCTGCCTCTGGACAGGGCCCAAAGGCTCATGGATCTCGCCAGCCGCTTTCACAGCAATTCCCTGGTCTCGGCCAGGCAATTTCTGAGACTGCTCGGCCATATGGCTTCCACGGTCCATATAACCCCCTATGCCCGCCTGAACATGCGACCTGCTCAATGGTGCCTTCGCAAACAATGGCATCAGGCCACTGGGAGCCTAGCGGACTCCGTACAGATCTCCGACCAGCTGGTCTCCTCTCTGCGATGGTGGCTTCACCTGCCAAACCTAGTGCTCGGGGTGACTTTTCAGCCCCCTGCACATTCTCAGGTCCTGACGACCGATGCTTCTCTCCAGGGTTGGGGAGCACATTGCCAAGGGACTTGTACTCAGGGTCTCTGGACTCCTTGGGAGTCCGCTCAGCAGATCAACTTCCTGGAGCTCAGAGCCATCCGCCTAGCGCTCAAAGCCTTCTCTCACCTGATTTCTCACCAGTCAGTACTTGTCCAGACAGACAATCAGGTTGCCATGTTCTACGTGAACAAGCAAGGCGGAACCGGCTCCTTCCTTCTCTGTCAGGAAGCACAGAAGCTCTGCTCTTGGGCCGTCCATCGCAACATCGTCCTCAAAGCTGTCTATCTCCCAGGTCAAGAAAACTACCTGGCAGACAAACTGAGCAGGGTCCTCCAACCGCACGAGTGGAGGTTGGATCCGCTTGTGGTTCAGCGGATCTTTCTCCGGTGGGGCCTCCCCACCATGGATCTGTTTGCCAGTCCTCTGAACCGACAGCTTCCCAGATTCTGCTCTCGACAGCCGCATCCTCTCTGGGTGGCGGCGGATGCTTTTCTGATTCCATGGTCCACAGGCCTCTTGTATGCCTTTCCACCCATGCCCCTGGTGTCTCGGACGCTCTTCAAGGTTCTCAGAGACAAGGCGTCGGTGATCCTAGTGGCTCCCCGGTGGCCGAGACAACCTTGGTTCCCGCTTCTGCTGCAGCTGGCGGTGGACACACCTCTTCCTCTGGGGTTTCAGCCCGACCTCCTCTCGCAGGATCAGGGGACGCTCCTGCACCCCAACCTTTGGTCCCTTCATCTGATGGCCTGGCTGCTGAAAGGGTAGTCCTTGCTCCTCTCCAGCTACCTCCAGATGTGGAAGAGGTCGTCTTGGCCTCCAGGAGGCCTTCCACCCGGACGTCCTACGCTCTTAAGTGGCGTCGGTTCTCCGTCTGGTGTACTCAGCAGTCTCAAGACCCCTTCTCCTGTTCAGCATCAGTGGTGTTGCAGTACTTGCTTTCCCTTTCCAATCTTGGACTTAAGTCCAACTCGGTCAAGGTCCACCTCAGTGCTATTTCTGCGCACCACCTACCGGTGGAGGGTAGGCCTCTTTCCAGCCACCCTCTGGTGGCTCGTTTTCTCCGTGGCCTTCTACTCCTTAAACCACCTTTGCGCCCGCCAGCCCCGAACTGGGATCTCAATGTGGTTTTACAGCGGCTTACCTGTCCGCCTTTTGAGCCTATGGCTACCTGTCCTCTTCGTTTTCTTTCCTGGAAAACCTTGTTCTTGGTGGCCCTCACTTCTGCTAGATGCGTTAGTGAGCTGCAGGCCCTGGTATCTGATCCTCCTTACACTAGGTTCTACAAGAACCGGGTAGTCCTACGGACTCACCCTAAGTTTCTTCCTAAAGTGGTTTCCCCTTTTCACATCAACCAGGAGGTGGTACTTCCGACCTACTTTCCCAGGCCACACTCCAGCCGAGCTGAAATGGTCCTGCATACCCTGGACTGTAGAAGGGCGCTGAACTTCTACCTGGACCGTACGCGGGGGCACCGAAGGGCTGTTCAGCTCTTCGTGTCTTATGACCCCATCAAGTTGGGGCTCCCTGTCTCCAAGCGTACTCTGTCCATCTGGATTGCGGACTGCATCGCTTAGGCTTACGAGGCTGCGGGCCTCGTGCTGGAAGGTAGAGTCACCGCTCATCGTGTTCGGGCGAAGGCTACGTCAGTGGCTTACCTCCGCTCTGTTCCGTTGGCAGACATCTGCTGGGCCGCTACTTCGTCTTCAAGCCAGACTTTTGCAGCCCATTACTGCCTGGAGAGGGAGTCCCGCAGGGACAGTGCTTTCGGACAGGCAGTCCTCCGTAACCTCTTCGAGGTATAGGCAACTCCTACCCTCCATCCCGGATGTTGGGCTACCGGTTGGAGACGTATTCAGAGAAGATTCCTTCCTTCTGTGCTGCTGAGCTAGAGGGAGCTCATTTTTGTGCTTAGGTTCTCCGGTAGCCTTAAGCTTGGGAGTCCCATATGTGAGGACTGACTTCCTGCTTGGTCCTGGAGAAAGCATAGTTACTCACCTGTAACAGGTGTTCTCCAGGAGCAGCAGGAATCGGTCCTCACAACCCTCCCTCCTCCCCTTGGAGTTGCAGTTTTATTCTTTCGTTTTTGCTTGTTTTTGCTGTCATTTTGCTATGTCATCTGAGCAAGATGGCACCCTTGGGCGGGAAGAGGACCGCGCATGCGCGCTGCAATTCCCAAAGGCTTTCTTTGAAAGCTGGGGAAAATTGCTCCGCGAGGGCTCCGTCGGCGCCGACGTCACCCATATGTGAGGACTGATTCCTGCTGCTCCTGGAGAACACCTGTTACAGGTGAGTAACTACGCTTTCTGGCCTTTGAGTGGAGCATAGCAGCTTTGATTCTGGTCATATCTTTACCGGCAGTACTGCCGACATGGCACAGTCTACGGTACTGATGCAAACTGTGTCTGGTTATATGCTGCTCGATGCGAAACTCTCCATGCCTGCCCTTGAATCCATTCCCACTACCGGGGATTTTAACCAGTTTCTAGCCTTAGCAGAGCAGGGACATTGTTTGCGCTGATACTTTGAGTCTTCTGATTCAGATTCTTCTGATGATGAATCTCTTGATACCCGAAGATTTCAAAGTCTACCAGAGGACCCTTCTCTGGAATGGCGCATGTCCCCTCTCAAGGATATGTCTTTTCAAGAATTTATTCAAGACCTAGCAAGGGGCCTTTCCATAACAGTGACATCCAAGAGAGAACCCAGAGTAGAGGAATTGGAGATTCTCCAATAACCTACAGCTCCTAAGGAGGCGGACACACTTCCAATTCACCGCATCCTACATGATCTCATACTCCGGATGTGGGAAGCAGTCCTTACTATTTCTCCACATATTTGATGACTCGATACTATACATAGAGTACCGGAGTGTCCCAGCTTCCAAAAGACGCAGCTGCTGCGCCACTCAATGGTGGTGGAATTGGTGATGCATTGAATTAAAAGTTCTAAGACACATTCTTCTAACCCTCCAGGTAGAGAATCGAGAACCCTTGATGCTTTTGGCCATCAGTGTTTTCAGGCTTCCATGCTGTCAGCCAGGATAAGCTCATACATACTCTATATGGGTATGTTTCTCCAGGAGGTTACTAGAGATCTTGAGTCAATGTCCTCTCTTCTCCCTGATAAAAGAGCTGACTATCTCACCCTGTTCAGACATGCTCAGAATGTCTCAAAGTTTGTCAATAGAGCAACTTTTGATTGCTTTGAGTGCACCAGTAGAATCACATCAATCTGCATTGGCGCATGTATGATTGCTTGGCTTCAGGCATCAGATCTTGAACAGTGGGTTCAAGATAAACTTAATATTCAGAGATGAAAACCTTTTTGGCAAGGACTGGCAGGATAAAGTTTCTCCAGGACCAAGCAGGAAGTCAGTCCTCACATATGGGTGTCATCGGCGCCGATGAAGCCCCAGCGGAGCATTTCCCCAGCTTTCCATGAAAGCCTTTGGGAATGCTGGCACGCATGCGCGGTTCCCTTCCCGCCTAAAGATGCCATCTTACCTCAGTCTCTTTTTTTTTTCCGAGAAGCCCATCGGATGTGTGTCCTGTTCTCCCGGATAAAAGTGATTTTTTTCTTTGGCGATTTTTCGCTATTTTTCTCCGGTTCGGCGCCGGTTCCCCTCCCGCCGGGTTCGGTACACCGGTATCGAGCCCGTTTATTTATTTTTCGGTTTTTGCCCTTCGTGGCTGGCGTTGGCGCCCTTTTTTCATTTTTTCCCTGGAAGGCCGCTCTTTTGACCTCGCAGGGGCTCTTTTTTCCCCGATGGCTTCCAGTGGTTTCAAAAAGTGTGATCGGTGTAAGAAACTTGTCTCTCACTGACACACACGACTGCTGCCTTCGGTGCCTCGGCCCTGACCACGACCCCAAGTCGTGTGTGCCATGTGGGAAGATGTCTTCCAAGGCACTCAAAAGTCGACAGCATCAGAAGGAAAGGTTTTTCTCAGACTCTGCCTCCGGCCGAGCCCGGACCTCATCTGAGGCCTCGACATCTCGGGATTCCGATCCCGAGCGCCATCGAAGCTCCTCGGACAGGGGGTCCCCTGACCGGGAACGCAAGAGGAAGTAGCGGCTCGCAAGGGCGTCATCGGAGGAGGTCCCTGGTCCCTCGAGGGCCAGGTCTAAGACCCCCGACCGCCGTCCCGGGCCCGTGGACCAAGAGAAGCCTGCCAAAGTTTCTTGCGTGGAGCCGGAGTCTGCTGGACACGTAAGCCCCGTAGTCCTCGTGGACTCTCCTCCCAGAGAGTCCTGTAACAGGTGTTCTCCAGGAGCAGCAGGAATCAGTCCTCACAACCCTCCCTCCTCCCCTTGGAGTTGCAGTTGTACATAGTTTGTGTTTTTAAATTTTTGTGTGCTCTTCTTAGCTATGTCATTTGACTGAGGTAAGATGGCACCCTTAGGTGGGAAGGGAACCGCGCATGTGTGCCAGCATTCCCAAAGGCTTTCATGGAAAGCTGGGGAATGCTCCGCTGGGGCTTCATCGGCACCGATGACACCCATATGTGAGGACTGATTCCTGCTGCTCCTGGAGAACACCTGTTACAGGTGAGTAACTACTCTACTTCAGCAGCAGTCTCTTTCTTGCATGGAAATGCTTCAACCCATTGTGAATAGGGACAAACCAAAACCAATAGGTATCGTCTACCCTGACATTTCACCTGCATATCAGTGAAATCAATGTGCCAATGCAGAAAAGGTCCTTGTGGTCTTGGTATTGCACCCCCACTTGGTTTAAGACGTGCATGGGGAGTGCTAATGATACAGGTGTGGCAGCCACTAACTACTACCTGAACCAACTTACGCATATCAGGACATCACAATGTATCCCCAAAATGAGAGACCATGGCTGTCACACTGCAATGATCTGCATAGTGCAGCATAGTTGACAGATTTATCAAAGTAGCAGAGGAAACACACATCTTCCCTGAAGGGTGCATCCATACATTGTGGATCTTTTTACATCCAGCATTCACCCATCGCTGTAATTCATTCTGTAACACATTTGCCTGTAAATCCTCCAGTTTGCAAAGGTTATGCTGGCTACTCTGCTGACGAGTTACTACCATAGTCTCAGGGACTTTAGTATAAGTGGTTTCTTGTGCTAGGCTATCAGCTATCGAGTTTCCATATTGTTCCCATGTCTTAACTTCCTGATGTGCTGCAATCCACTCACATGCTGTTAAATAGCCCCAGAGACGGCTATAGTTTAATAGTCCCAAGAGTGCTCGTAACTCTTTCACGGTGCGAGGTTCAGTGACCTTGAGCACAGCTTCCTGAAATATGGGTCCTAGTAGTTTTTCCTTTTCACTGAGTGTCATTCCAAGGAATGTAACCTGTAATTGACAGTACTGAAGTTTCTCCCTGTTCACTCTTTAACCACCGTTAGCCAATAACACTAACAATTCTCTGGTATATTGTTTACACAATTCCTCAGTGTCTGCTGTTAAAAGTAAATCATCTACATACTGGATAAGTGAAACTGAACGAGGTAGCTGGCGTTTGAAAGGAGCTAGATCTTTGTCTAAACATCGAGTAAAAATTGAGGGCCTATCTGTGTATCCCTGAGGTAGTCTAGTCCACTGAAAATGATGTCCATTATATTGAAATGCCAGCAATGGTCTACTGTCAAAATGGACCGGGACCCCAAAAAATGCATTTGATAAATCTAAAACAGTACTATATTTCCTTGGTGGGTTTTGCTGTAACAATGTAGCTGGGTTTGCTACAAGAGGGAATTCTGCCTCCACCACTGAATTAAGACCTCTCAAATCATGGACTACTCTCCACTTGCCACTGGGCTTTTTAATAGGAAACGGGTGTATTAAATTGAGACGTGCTGGGTTCTATAATACCATTTTGCAATAACATTTCAATCTCCTCACTTGCTCCTACTACAGCTTCTGGCTGTAGTGGATATTGAGCAATTTTTGTACCCTGACAATTTTCTTTTAATGTAATTCGGACAGGTGATGCAGACCTTATTAGGCCAAAAGGGTTTTCTGGGGTAGCCCAAACTTCAGGTGGGATATTAGCAAAATTTGGCTGACTCTCTGCAAGAGCAAAACAGATGGTGTGCTGATAAAGGTCATCTGTACCTCAAAGGTGGATAGTAAATCCCATCCCATCAAATAAACTGGACAGTGTGGGGCATACAATAGGGGTTTACAGATATGTTGCCCCATGAGTTCTACCTCGATGGGTACTGTCATTTTGGTAGTAATTGGGTCTCCATTTAACCCTGTTGTCACAGTAGTTTGAGAGAGGCCTACGCCTGGGGGTAGGGAATTTAGTACTGATGTTGTTGCTCCGGAATCCAACAACATTTGCACTTTATACCCATTTAGACGGACTTCAATTATCGGCTCACGCTCATTGAGCATGGCCCGCATCACCATAGAGAGTCATTGTGGTCCCCCTTGAGGAGGCTGCCACTGGGGAAATCTACTCTGAGGACCCTGATAGGCATTGGGTGGCCCTTGTGGTTTTGCTGATCCTCGGGCTGGAGGGCTTCGGCATTCACGCTGAAGATGTCCCCATCTGCCACAGTTCCAGCAACTAAGAAACATAGAAACATGATGACAGAAAAAGACCACATGGCTTATCTAGTCTGTCCTTCCATATCAACAACTACAACAGTCCACTTTTTACCTTTAGAGATCCTCTGTGTTGGTCCCATGCTTTTTTGAATTCAGTTATTGTCCTCATCTCTACAAAAAGCTTCCCAACTTTTCATCTCCTTTGACTCGAGTCACCTGGGGTTGCCAGTGTATCCAAATGAACTCTTTCCAGGTGGATAGCAGATTACATATCCTTTTATTATGAAAAGGCAGAACTCTCTCTCTCGAGGGTCACGGCATTGCACATAATATTCGGGCCTCTATGGAAATTCTACGCTCTGTAGCGACTGATGAGATATGCAAAGCAGCAACTTGGTCTTCTATCCACACTTTTGCTGCTTACTATTGCCCGGACAAGGATTCCCGCCGGGATGCCTTGTTTGGCCAAGCTGTTCTCCAGCATCTCTTTCAGACTTAGATCAGCTTTTACCCTCCATCCCGGTTTTCGTTACCAGACATCCTTGGAGGATACACGACCTCTTTAGTTATACCTGTCATTCCACAGTCGACTGAGGTCATCTCTTGGCATCTCGAGAAGACTGCATTCCTCCTTGTTCCTGGATATAGCGTAGTTACTCACCTATAACTGGTGATCTCTGAAAACAGCAGGAATTTAGTCTTCACAACCCACCCTCCTCCCCTAGGAGCTGTAGTTTGTCATCGTCGTCGTCTTTTACTCCTTCTCTCCTTTTACCTCCGCTACAAACTCAACTGAGGAGGGAGAGCTGGAAAGGTGGAAAGGCAGCTATGCAGGCGCAGTGGGATGCTCCCAAAAGCTTTCCTGTTGGATGGTGGGGAGCATTCCTGCGCGGGCTCCGTCGGTACCAATGTCACCCATATGTGAAAACTAAATTCCTGTTGTTCCTGGAAATCACCTATTAGAGGTGAGTAACTACACTTTCTCTGTTGTCAGCAGGGAAATGCAGTCACACTTATCTCCCTCCAATCTTCCCTGGAAAAAAAAAATAAAAGTAAGGCGCACATTGCATGCTCTGGAACTGTTTGAGGGGAATTGTCAGCACAGCAAGCAAGGGAACCCCACAGTTTCCATAGACAAGCAAGAATGAAGTCCTCATGCACGGGTGACATCACAGACAGAGCCCCACGTGAGAATGCTCCCCAGCTTGTATTGGAAGCTTTTTGGAGGCTCCACCATGCCTGCATGGCTGTCTTCCTGCTTGCTTATGGCGCCATCTTCTTCAGTCTGTTTTCTGCGGAGTTCCACAGACGTGAATTGGTCATCTGCTGTAAACGATTCCTTTTTTTCCTAGGGGCAGTTTCTCCAATTGAGTTAGTTTTGCGCATACTATGGCATTCGTGAACCTCACTTCTAAGCTAGGGTATTTGGAGTATGATCTTAGTCTCTCAAATTTACTGCTAATGCTCGGCGTATTACTTGCATCGTGCCAAAGAGAGCCTTCTGCTGGAGTTCGTAAGATGTAACATGTATGGGTAGTTTGTCAAGATGTGCTTGAAAGTTCTTCTTTATCAAGCCTGTGGTTCCCAGTACCCCTTTGGGGGTCTTTTTGTGCTTTATTTCCCTTTTTGCTTGTCGTCGGTAGGATCTGGTCAGTCGATTGCAGTTCTGCCCTCAGTTCCGGTGCTTTTTTCAGTTTCCTGTGACCCAGCTGGCACCATAGACTTTTGATCTAACCACGGGCATCTTTCCAGACATGTCCCAGAAACTGGCCAGTGAGTTCAAGAAATGCACCAAATGTGCCAGGATCATCTCGGTTACCGACGAGCACAGTTGGTGCCTCCAGTGTTTGGGTCCCAATCACCAGCCCTCCTCTTGTAATTTGTGCTTCAGATGACAAGGAGAGGCCTGAAAGGTCGATAGAAGAAGAGAGAATCCATCTTTGGCCAGAGGTTTGATTCAGCATCTTCAGCACTGGCATCTGTCTCGATGGCTCCCCTAGGATCCGCTGAAGGTGCATAGACATTGAGAGGTTCCCAAGCTCATTCGGAGCCAAGGGCCCTTAGTGGCCCAGAGCATTGGACTTTGGTCAGTTTCCGCTGGAATCAAAGGGGGACTTCGGCTACGTTGTTGTCGAAGGGGGACCCTTCCGAACACCAGGCTAAGCCCCATGTGCATTGGCAGCGGAGCTCTTCCCAACAT
Source organism: Ichthyophis bannanicus (assembly GCA_033557465.1). Taxonomy (NCBI): domain Eukaryota; kingdom Metazoa; phylum Chordata; class Amphibia; order Gymnophiona; family Ichthyophiidae; genus Ichthyophis; species Ichthyophis bannanicus. The sequence goes on from CM066037.1 coordinate 85,207,301, forward strand.
GATGTCGAGAGCGATGGCCGTGAACAGCCCACAAGGTGCCCCAGAGGAATCTACCTCTAGAATTTTGGAAAGGCACCGACCATCTCCCAACAACTGAGACCAGACAGGTACTCCTGCAGGAATGCCGGAGACTGTTTAAGTGGCTCAGGCTCTGAGGCCTTTGGGAATTAGCAGTTATGGAGGAACGCCTTCAGGTTCTCGAGGCCTGCATCACATCGATGCTGGAGAAACAGCTGGCTGGGTGCTTAGGTGCCCACGGCATTATCGCACGTTGTGCAACTGATCTTGTAACGCATTCTCTGCCTGCGAAGGCATTGATATATCAGGGCATCGATGATGACAGATGCTGGTCCCCAGAAGAGCCATCTCTCTCTCATGTGTATTGGGTTCCGATCTCCTGGCAAAACCTCAGAAATACTTGATGCATCATCGATCCCATCTGTTCCCATTTCCCTCAAAGTCTGAAGGAGCTATGGGCAGAGTCTGAGAGGTATTTAGACTTCCTTTTAGATTCTGACTCTGATGGCTGGGTGTCCAATGTGGAATCTGAGATCCTGTCAGAGGGCAGGTCTCCCGAGTTTCCATCAGACCTCACCCCTCCACATGGTCGGCGTAAGCCTCTTCCAGAGGGGCATGTCCTCCCAGGGCTTCATGAGGAATTTGGCCAAGGGCATCTCATTTTCCCTGGAGTCGGAGGACGAGCCCAGGGTGGAGGAGTTGGAGATCCTCTATTACTTCTCGGCTCCTAAGCAGTAACTGAGTCAGTGCACCGAATCCTAGAGAGGCTGTAAATGAGAATGTGGGAGAACATCCCCCCACCTCACTGTCCCTCCTGTCAGTAGGAGACCGGACTCGATGTACCAGATTCAGAAGGCCCCCGTGATTTGAGAAGCCTCAGCTTCTGCAACACTCCTTGGTGGAATCTGTCCTAAAAAGGATTAAGAGCACCAAGATTCATTCCTCTATGCTCCTGGGCAGGGAGGCTCAGACATTGGACTCCTTCAGAAGGAGGTGCTTCCTAGCTCCATGCTTGTGGCTAGAATACGCTACCAGCTATATATGAGCAGGTTCCTGAAAGACATCACGTGTGATCTAGCCAACTTGAACCCATTCCTCCCTTTGAAGAAATTGGAACCTTCTTGTACCCTGGTGGGCAGTGGCAAGAACTGTTTGAAATTCCTGGTCGGGGTGATCTACAATGCCTTTGAGATGGCCTGCAGGGTGGCGGCAGTAAGTATTGGAGCCTGCCGGTTTGCCTGGCTTCAATCTTCTGACTTGGAACAGCCTGTAAAATAAGCTTGCTGACGTACTGTGCCAAGGAGAAAACCTCTTTGGAGAACAGGTGGAGGAGAATGCTGGCATCATAGAGAAGCAGCACATTACCCTCACCAGGCTCTAGAGATGCACGTCCAATCGCAGGAGGTATCAAGGTATGGGGTCAGAAAGCCTGCTTCTCGCATAAGTTCAGGTACTTTCCTGATCCTCTTAAACTCCCAGCAGAAGGCACAGGCTCCTCTCCCGCAGCATCAGAAGAAGCCTCAAAAAGGGTCAGCCTGCCCTACAACCCAAGCCGGGGATTGGCTATGCTCCAAAGAAACCAGTCAAAACCCTATCTACCGGTGACCACAAATAGTCCACAGTGGCTACATGTTGCACTTCACTGAACTGCAGCCCCATTCCCCTCCTCTGAGGTCATATGCCCTTGACCTTCTGCATCTAAACTTTTTAAAGGGGGAAATCTCCACCCTTCTGGCCGATCAAGCTCATGCCTCCAGGGTTTTACTACAGGTACTTTCTGGCCCCCAAGAAGACAGGGGGAGAGGGTTCGGCCTATACTGGACCTCAGAAACCTCATGATCTTCATGGTGCAAAAAAACATTCAAGATGGTTTCTCTAGGGACCCTGCTCCCTTATTTTCAGAGTGACAATTGGCTATGCTCCCTGGATCTAAGACACGTATGCCCACATACCGATCCATCCGGCCCACAGAAAATGTCTTCTGCTATAGCTTTATTATCATACTGGAGAAGATGGTACCGCTGCAGATGGGAAGACAGGCACACAGGCACGGTGGAGCCTCCTAAAAGCTTCCAGTAGGAGCTGGGGAGCGTTCCCATGTGAGGCTCAGTTGGTGATGTCACCCATATGTGAGGACGTATTCCTGCTTGTCAACGGAGAACACCTGCTACAGATGAGTAAACTACCTTGCCTTAGAAGACTTAAATAGACTTCTCATCTGGAGGAGGGCTCTGAGTACTCTGGTTCCGTCAGGCATTATCACCAAGAAGTGTAACTGTTTCCCTGTTTACGGAGAACCCCCATTAGAGGTAAGCAACTCCACTTTTCCCTCCTTAACATCTCTAGATACAGCAGGGGCAGAGTGTGCAGCCAGTTTTGTGTGTGTATGCTAACCAGTCATCAAATGTCACTTGCTTTTAGATATGAAAGTACCTCCATACGTTGTTAGGCAGTTTAGAGAAGATTGCTCTCTTTGTACAGTATTTAGTACAGAGATTCTGCCTTTTCCTTACAGGAAGTGGAACATGATGGAAATTTTGTTTGCTTCATTACAGGTTCTTCAGCTCTATCAAATCACTCAGATCAATCATGGCTTGATGATGGTGGGCCCTTCAGGTAGTGGGAAGAGTATGGCATGGAGAGTACTACTAAAAGCTTTGGAGAGACTGGAGGGAGTGGAAGGAGTGGCTCATATCATTGATCCAAAAGCCATCAGCAAAGATCATCTGTATGGTACACTGGATCCCAATACCAGAGAATGGACTGATGGATTGTTTACGCATGTCTTAAGAAAGTAAGCTTAAGTGAGCTAGTTGATAGATTACAGGCCCTGTTCCACAATAGATCTGTAATTATAAAGCAAGCAAAATATAGTCCAGCTGCTCAAAATTCTTGTATGTATTAAAAATTCGGCTCTAAATAGTGTCAAACAAAATTGATTTGCTGACCAAATTTTTCTCCATTTGTAATAGTAATGTTTGGTTTATCTGTGTGGGAGCGGAATTAAATGTCTGTACTATACTTATCTGCCAGAAGATTCAGAGTTCAGTTCTGATTGCCAGGATTACCATTTATAGAAAGCTGTTGCCTTTGGTTCTCCGGGAACAAGCAGGAAGTGGGTCCTCACATATGGATTATGTCGGTGCCGATGGACCCCTCGTGGAAGCATCAAGCTTCCCCCCCCCCCCAGCTTTCAAAGAGAGCCTTTTGGAGATGCCACCATGCAAGCGTGGTGCCCTTCTTGCCCAAGGGTGCCATCTTGCTCAGTCTCTTTTTTTCTGCAGAGCCCTTCAGATGTCTGTCTGGTCTTTCCCCAGAAAAAATTGATATTTCTCGACCTGAGTTTTACTATCTCCGGTAGTGCACCGGTACTCTTCCTGCCACCCGAACTTGCTGCCTCCGGCATTGAGTCTCAGGCTCTTACCTTTTTTCTCTTATTGGCGCCTTTATGCCCTTTTTCCAACTGGCAGTACCGTGGGTCTTCGACCTCGCTGGGGTACTTTTTTCCCCCATGGCTACCAGTGGCTTTAAGAAGTGTGATCAGTGTGCCAAAATAATGTCCCTTACTGACGCACACGACTGCTGCCTTCTCTGCATAGGGCTGGACCATGACCCCGTGTCATGCAGCCTCTGTAAAAAGATGTCCACTAAGGCCCTCGAGCCGCCAGCAGCAGCACGATAAATGTTTTTCTGGAGTCTCCCGTAGCTCCGAAGGCCAAGACCTCCTCTCAAGCCATGTAATCTCAGGGTAGCCTCACGAACCCCAGTTGACGCCATGGCCCTTCAGAGTGGGGGTTCTCCCTCGATGGAATTCAAGAAGAAGAAAATAAAACCTCAAAGGCTCAGACAGGCCAGATAAGCACTGAGCCAGGTCCCCCCACAGTCCTCAAGGCTCATCCAAGGGATCGGAGAGGGAGCGGCCTGCAAAGGTCCCCTGGAAGGACTTGACCTCAGACTGTCCTGTCGCCAGACACTATCCTCGTTGACTCTCTCTCGGGGGAACTGGCATCGGGACCAAGTCCCTCAGTGCCTGCGCCGATGGCTGCAGAGCTTTCTGGACTAGAGTCCCGAATGGTGAGTCTGGAGGGCAGTTTATCTGCCTTCATGGACAAGCAACGGTGCTGTTGTCCGGTACTAGTGGTTCCTCCAGCCAGACCACCAGGCCATTGACGTCAAAGATGTCCCCGGAGGCTGAGCCAATCCTCGAGACCCTTCGGCCTCAAGTCTATCTGGCCAAGGTCTCAATCTGGTTCCCGTTACATGGGGCAGAGGTCTTCCCCAACTAGTGTGCCTGACGCCAGTCGCAGGCCCTCCAAGGACTGCGGGTGGGGCTCAGGCCCAGAGCCCGTGAGCCATCCTTCCGTCAAGTCTTCAACTGATTATTCCGAGTAGGAAACTTAGGGCGAGGAGTCGCCGGATACCCGTCACCACTGCGATCTCCCCTCAGACTTGCCTCCCTTTTGAGTCCCGGTGTCTGTCCCTGCCCGAGGACAATAGCATTCCTCGACTTTGGGGACATGTCCAAGGCTCTAGCGTTCCCAACGGAATCTGAGGAGGACCCTCGGACAAAGGAACTAGAAACCCTCCAATACAAGGCCCCCCCTGATGGAATCGCTTATGGTGCCCATCTCACCCAACTGGAACCGCTAATGCTCCGTATGTGTAAGACACCGGCATCGGTGCTGGTTGTCAACAAGCAGATAGACTTGATGTACAGAATCCACCGGAGTCCTGGGCATCCAGAAGGCACAGCTGCCGCACATCTCCATGGTGGAGGAGTCAGCCATGCGTCGGCTGAAGAGTCAGAAGATGCACTCTTCGGTGCCCCCTAGTAGGGAGGCACATACCTTTGGATGCCCTTGGCAGAAAGTGCTACCAGTGCTCAATTCTCATTAGCCGGATCTAGGCCTACCAGCTGTACATGGGCATGTAACTGAGAGATCTGGTGAAGGAACTTGCTGGATTCTCAGCTGGTCTGTCTGAGGAACCTCTGCAGCGGTTCAAGAACCTGGCCAAGGCTGTCTGAGTGCTCCATTTATGTTTCGGGCAGTCTGACTGCTTTGAGTTGGCAGCTTGAGTAGCAGCAGCAGGCATCGGTGCCCAATGCCAGGCATGGCCACAGTTGTCTGATCTCGAGCAATGGGTCCAGGACTAATTGGTTGGTGTTCCATATCAAGGAGAGAATCTCTTTGGCAGACCCATGATCGACAAGGCTGCCGAGCTGGAGACAGAGTTCATGATGATGACCAGGCTCTCTAAAAAGACCGCTGCCCCACCCTGAGGTAAAAAGCCCTTCTACCCGAGGAAAGGGGCTGCTTACAGAAACTAACCCACCTTTTTAGGCCTCCCCGGCTCCCCAGCAGGGTCAGCAGACCAGGACCCTCGTGAGCAGGAGGCTCCCAAGTCCCAGACGTCAGCCGCAGCCCAGCCAGGGGGGGGGAGCTTTTGACTCCTTGGGCATAGCCTCTCTACCCTAAGGAGGTCAGCAGCCCACAGGGGGACTTCTCATTCATTATGCCCAAAAGTGGCCAGCCATCACCACAGATTCCTGGGCACTCCAGGTGGTGAAGGAGGGCTACGTCCTGCACCTGGCTCAGATTCCCCCTCCTTTCTTCCCAGAAGAGCCCCCCTTCACTGGGACCCTCTACTGAAGGAACTCGCAGGCCTTCTCGAGGACAGAGCGGTAGAACTGGTACCCCACCATCTCAAGGGCAAGGGATTCTACTCCAGATACTTCCTCATACCAAAGAGAACATGGGACCTAAGGACCATCTTCAACCTGCGCAACTGAACAAGTTCCTGGTGAGGGAGAAGTTCAAGATGCTTTCCCTTAGAACATTGCTGCCTTACCTCCAGCCTATACCCACATCCTCATTCACCTCAACCGTAGGCAGTACCTGTGGTTCATAGTGGGGGGCGGCCACTACCAGTACAGGGTACTACCCTTCAGCCTGGCCTCCACGCCAAGTGCTTGGCAGTTGTCTGCTTTTCTCCACCTACAGGGGGTGTTTGTCTTCCCCTACCTGGATGATTGGCTCATAAAAGGAGGCACGGCTACAGGTGCAGCAGGCCACAGCACGCACCATTCATGTCCTGCAGCATCTGGGGGTTATAATAAACTACCCTGTTCCATCTCCTCCTGACACAATGTCTAGAGTTCATAGGGGCAAGACTAGACACCCTCTAGGCAAAGGCCTTCCTCCCTGAGGACCAAGCCAACTGTCTCAGGGCACTGGCCCTAGACGTACAACACCGTCCCTCTGTGTCAGCTCGTCTTCTGCTGCACCCACTCGGGCACATGGTCTCCACGGTCCATGTCACCCCAGATGACCACCTTCACATGAGGTCAGCACAGTGGTGCCTTCAGACCAGTGAGCACAAGCCACAGGCAGTCTCCAGGACAGAGTTTCAATGATCCCCCAGTTGGCGGAATCTCTGACCTGGCGGCAAAGACCTCAATACCTCGAGGCAGGGATGCCCTTCCAAACTTCAAGCCCCCTAAGGGTTCTCACTACGGATGCCTCCCTGCTGGGATGGGGAGCCCATTGTGAAGAACTCCGCACCCAGGGCAGCTGGTCACAGGACAAGAGCAGCCAGCAGATCACCTCCTCGAACTTCTGGCGATATATCTAGCTCTCCGAGCGTTTTGCCATCGCCTGTAGCACCAGCCGGTGCTGATTCAAACAGACAACCAGGTGGCAATGTTCTATGCGAACAAGCAGGGGGACACGGGATCTCACACACTCTGCCATGAGGCAATGATGCTCTGCTTCTACACAGTCCTGCAGGGCATACGCCTACGGGCAGTATACCTGCCAGGCCAGGACAACTCCCTTGCAGACAGATTGAGCCAAGGTCCTCCAGCCGCATGAGTGGCAGATCCCAAGTGGCCAATTGGCCTTTCCATCTCTGGGGAACATCTTGGGTGAACCTTTTTGCCAGCCCAGACAGCTATCAGTTGCCCCACTTCTGTTCCCTCCAAATACTAAGTCAATTTACAGAGGGTTAATCTATGTGCCGTAAAGGGTATTCCTCCCTCCAATTATTTCTAGGCTATGATTCTTTTTCTGTTGTACCTTGTAATATTTAAAAATCATCAAACAAGATATATTTAATCATAGACATGAAAAGAACCTTGAGGTCTCAGACTCCTGATGGCACTATTCTCCAGACAATGTCCTGATACTGTGCCAATTTCGCATCAACGACCTCTGTTCATTCAAAGTCTTTTTTTTCCATGATTAATTTTAACCAAACTATCTTACATCTTTTCAAAATGGTTGTGCTTATCTTATTTGTTCCCCGACGCCATCATCCGGCTCCGTGTTGCGTTTTCACATAAACGGGTTTCTTCAGGGGGTTAAGAATAAAGCACCTTATCGTTTGCCGCACCAATGTTATCCTGTGCTGCTGTGCATATATTTTTCCAATGATAATGCATGTTATGTTAAATCGTGCTGATACAATTCTCCGCTGCTTGGCGTAGTGCTTAGAGCCTACCGGCTTCAAAAAAACACATCTTCTGTTCCCGGCAAGCCCACCCCTCCTGCGTAGCAGCAGATGCGTTTCTTGTTTCGTGGTCGGAAGGTCTCTTGTATGCCTTCCCATCTATGCAACTAATTGACAAAACGCTGTTCTGGACCCTCCGCGACAAGGCCTCCTGATCCTGGAAGCCCCTCGGTGGCCCAGGCAGCCGTGGTTCCCAGTACTCCTCCAGCTATCAGTAAAGACTCCCATCCCACTGCAGAGCTCCCCAGGGCTCCTGTCTCAGGAGAGCGGTGCTCTCCTGCACCCCAACTTGGGGTCCCTATCACTGACAGCATGGCTGCTGAAAGGGTGACCCTAGCCCCTTTCAACCTCTTGGGAGAAGTAGAGGAGATCCTCCTGGCCTCCCAAAAGGCTTCCGCCAGGAAAGCATATGCCTTCAAATGGTGCAGATTTTCAGTCTGGTGCATGGAGCAAGGGGTTAACCCATTCTCCTGCCCGGTACAGCTGGTGCTGCAGTACCTTCTCTATCTCTCACAATCCAGGCTCAAATCGAACTCTGACAGAGTGCACCTCAGCGCCCTGGCAGCACATCTTCACCCGGTGGATGGCAAACTTCTCTGTCTAGCCACTAGTGACCCGCTTCTTGAGGGGACTTCTGCTATCAAAACCCTGTCTGACCCCATTGACAGAGTGAACCTTAATGTAGTATTGGCGCGGATCACGCGCCCATCTTTTGAGCCTCTGGCTACCTGCCACCTGCGATACCTCTTATGGAAGGTGATGTTCCTGGTTGTGCTCACCTCTACTCGTAGGGTTAGCGAGCTCCAAGCCTTAGTGGCAGAGGTGCCGTATACCAGGTTCTACAAGAATAGGGTTGCGCTCTGCACACACCCCAAATTCCTTCCAAAGGTGGTATCTTTCTTCCACCTCAACCAGGAAGTAGTGCTGTCCACCAGGGTCCTGTCCTTCTATATTGTGTACCCAGGGCCACCGTAAAGCCTATCAGCTTTTCGTTTCCTATGACCCCAGTCAACGAACACTGTCTAGCTGGGTGGCAGATTGTATCGTCCTCGCCTGTAAGCATACAGGGCTCTCACTGGATGACCGGGTCATGGCACACTGTGTCAGGGCAATGGTGGCCTCTGTGGCAAACCTGTGCTCTGTCCCAATGCTGGACATCTGCCAGGCCGCCACCTGGTCTTCGGTCCATACCATTGCAGCCCATTACTGCTTGGAAAGGGAGTCCTAACGGGACAGTTCCTTCGGTCAGGCTGTGCTCCGTAATCTTTTTGGGGTCTAGGCAACTCCTACCCTCAGACACTTCTGTGTTCAGGCTACTGGAGTGTTGGTTCCGTCGGACATACTGGTCCTACTGCAGTCTGTATCTGCAGACTGAATTGCTGCTGCTCATTGCTCCCCCTTGAAGGGTAACCGTGGCTTTTTCCCTACAGGCCTGGTAGCCTGTAGCTAGGAAGTCCAATATGTGAGGACTGACTTCCTGCTTGTTCCCGGAGAAAGCATAGTTTACTCACCTGTAACAGGTGTTTTCCTGGGAGAGCAGGAATTGGTCCTCACAACCCTCCCTCCTCCCCTTGGAGTTGCTTCTTTACTATCTTTGAATTTTTGCCGTTTTTAGCTATGTCAATTGACTGAGCAAGATGGCACCCTTGGGTGGGAAGGGCACCATGCATGTGTGGTGGCATCTCCCAAAGGCTTTCTTTGAAAGCTGAGGGAATTCTTCTGCAAGGGCTCCGTTGGCGTCAATGTCACCCATATGTGAGGACTGATTCCTGCTGTCACCAGAGAACAGCTGTTAAAGATGAGTAATTACACTATTTGTTCTTCATTGCACCCCTGCATTCCTTCTGACACTATCATGGTATCTTTGGTGAAAAAAGGAAGCTGAGCATTGTTCAGAAAATTAATTCTTTCAAAATAGCAGCAGTGCAGTATTGGGCTCAGGTAAGTCCTTGCTCTACTCTGAAAAGAGAGCATCAGTACTCTGGCACAGGTCTTGTCTTATCTGCACTAGTTTTGCTTTCACTTATGCTGACCCTAGTATACCATAGCAAACATAAAGGTGTCTGGCAGTACTTAGATGCATTTTCCCAGACAGACTGCTAGGGCCAAAGGGATAGGTTTGTTTCTTTTATATAGTTTCCTATCGAAGGAGGTCATAAGCAAGGTACAGACTTTATACTAAGCACAAGATACTTTTAGAATTAACATTTTCGGTCCGCTTTTGCGTGAGATGTTGAACTTGGGAAAGTGATGGCCAAGATGGGGTGTTCAGAATTTGCAATGTAGTTTGTGAAAGACCTTAGCATGTAGCTTTATGTAAAATACATATAAAACATAACTATCTCTTATCTGAATAACTAGGGGTGGCCTACATGGAGCGGTGGGTACATCCCTAAACATAGGCATGGGAAGGGGTGACCTACACGGAGCGGCAGGTGCACCTACTCTTGTTGCCTTGCTGGGCAGACTAGATGGATCATACTGGTCTTTATCTGCCATCATATACAATATTACATCAGAATGAAATGTGTACTTGTGGCACACACAGTGGGAACGTCCATTTTTACAAAAACATGCTTAAAGGAGAGAATCATTCGGTTCTTTGAATGTGTAAATAGCAGCTCTTTGAACATATAAGTAGCAGATTTTGCTTTTGGCACTTACATGCTTAGTGAATTTTGCAGTGGGTCAGGTCCGGGGAGCTACTTAAGGAGCTGAGCTCCAAAGCTCTAATTGAGTGCTTCTTGACCCTTGCCAGGAGGTGTATACTAGGATTACCTCATGAATATGCATGAGATGGATTTGCATATATGAGATTTGCATGCAAGTGCAAATTCCTTATGGTAATCCTGAAAACCCTACTGGCTAAATGTGCCTCCAAGAGAGGGTTGAGAAGCACGTCTCTAACTTGTTGCTTTGTGAGATGGTTTTGAACACCAGAGATGTACCTGAATTTCCAGCTCAATTGCTCTTCCAAGCTCCATGCCCAAACAAGCAGGTAGCTGAAAGTTCTATAGCTTGGAGAAAGTATAAATGCTGATGGAGAAATTTCTCAAAGTATACATGCATTGCCATTACAAAATAGGGAGTACACGTATACTTTCTAGGTCAACCTGGAATGTGCTGCTTGCATAGGCATTTGTTGCGCCACCTCTAAAATTGTGACACTAGCATGCCATGTTTTTTTTGCATGTATAAACTTACCGAAATTCTCTTATTAGTGAAGCTAGTTAAAAGAAGTTTTTCATCTTGTATTAAGTGAAGATTGCCTTTTCTAACTTCAAAGTTTTCTGAACTTATCAAATTATTAAAACTTATTTTTATCCTTTGAGGTCATCCAAAGTATATGCTGTGTGTAAAACAGGACAGTTGGGTTACATTGTGTGTACACAAGTATCTCTGATCTAAAAATGGTGGATTTCCATTGCCATGTCCTCATCAGAATGAATTGCAGTTTAGCGCATATTTTGAAAGACTTCAACTTGAAGTAATATGTGTAGTTTTTAACCCTGGGAGTACCGATGGGGTCAAAAGTGACTCCATTGCAAGTTTCACAGCGCGTATCTCGGAAACTAGTTGTTCAAGAATGCAATCTTTTTATGACTTTTCACATGTCAATATTCTCTTTATATTGCGCCATGAGAGGAATAATTTTCATCCGCTAGGTGACGCTAGTGATGAATTGCAGCACAGAGTACCAGTGGGGTCATTTATGACCCCAGTTGCTTACGTCCGGTTTGGATCGTGATACAATTTGCAGTTTTGTGAATTTTTTGATCTGACAAAGGTATTTATCATTTATTTTTTATCATTTATTTTTTGTACTCTTATTTTATGAAAATTACACATTTCTGTAATTGATATCATACGTTCTCTCATTATTTCCGATGAAATCTAAAAGCTTTCAGCTCATTCATCACGATTATTGTACACCTATAGTAAAACTGCTTTGTGTTTTATTCAACTTTATCATTGTTTATTTATTTTAGGTTATTGTTTATTATGTCAAAACGAAAGTATTCAGCTGCCCAAGTAAGAGAAATATTGCAACGAGATGCTGACAGTGACGGCTCTGAATCGTCTGATGATGCAGCATATTCAGCAAGCGAAGAAGCATATCAGCCAAGTTTGGGCGATAAATCTGATGATGACAGTCATGATTCAGATGGTGACAGCAGTTGGTCGCCAAGTGAATGTGAGACTGATGTTGAGCCGGTAACATCGCCTGCAGCAAAGAGTCAAGTTACAGGTCGAGGCTGTGCTGGACAGGGAAGAAGGCAGGAGTCCTCGGTGTCAGTATCTGTGAGGAATCTTAGTTGTGGTCGTAGAGGAGCTAAGAGGTCATCAGCTATAAGCACAAATGTTGCCATTGAAGCCTATGTATCTAAGGATGCCACATCATGGAACAGGAAACCTATAAAGCAAGCTGCTGGAAGCACTGTTCCCTCTAAGCTGTGCACGTGTGCGCGCGCACACACCTCGCCGAGCGAGCGCACATACTTTACAACAGAGCGCACAAAAATTACGGTTCTGATTCTGATAGAAAACAACACAGACGTCTTAAAAGTTAAAGGTTGTTATGTATTTACGGTTTTCACAAGTTCTACAATGTTTTCTAGTGCAAACAATGTGGTGTACATACTGTATTCTGATGTGTAGTCAAATTTTAAAGTATATAACTACGAGTGTCGTTATGTGACGCACAAAAATTTAACCTTCCTTCAAAAGCTGCACAGCTGATATTTTATGCGCACACAGCCTACAGAAAATTAGAGGGAACATTGGCTGGAAGATACGCCAGAGCAAATGTCATGCCCGTACAACAAGGTCCTACAAGGTATGCTGTATAAAATGTTGTTGACCCTCTCGCAGCATTCCACTTGTTCATGAGGAAGAACTTATTGAATGAAATCATGATGTGGACGAGCAAACAAGGAAGACACATTTATGACTACACCTGGAAAGATTTGACAGACGGAGAATTTCAACGTTTTCTTGGACTTCTGATCCTCTCAGGCATGTACAAGTCACAAAATGAATCCATAGTTCAGTTGTGGAACCTTGAAGATGGTCGTTCTGTTTTCGGCAAAAATATGGCCCGTAACCGTTTTCAGCAAATTTCTTGTGCGCTCAGATTTGATGATGCAATCAACAGATGAGAACAACAAGGCGTGGATAAGCTTGCTCCAATCAGACACGTTTTTGATACCTGGGAAGCAACTCTAAGTGACGCCTTTGTTCCTGGTGAAAATGTTACCGTGGATGAGCAACTGCTTACATTTCGTGGCCGTGTTCCATTCAGACAATATATTCCCAGCAAACCTGGGGAATATGGCATAAAGCTATGGATGTTGTGTGACAGTGCAACGTCATATGTTCTGCGTCTTCAAGTATATACAGGAAGGGAACTTGGACAAAACGGAACAGAATCAGCGTGAAAGGGTTGTGCTGCAATTCACTGAAGGATTGACGCGATCTGGCAGAAAGGTTACTGTTGACAATTTCTTCTGCAGTTTTTCCTTGTCACGGAAATTGCTAGAAAAACAAATGACACTTTTGGGGACAATTTGAAAGAACAGAAAAGAATTACCTCCAGAATTGGCCGAGAGGTATTCACTTCACTGTTTGCCTTTCGCGATGGCGCCACTCTGGTTTCCTATTGCCCGAAGAAAGGAAAAGTGGTTGTTCTGAGCAGTTTGCATGATCAAGAAGAAGTAGATAACACATGTCTAGACAAAAAAACCACGCATGATCTTGGACTATAATTCTAGTAAAGGTGGAGTAGATACGGCAGATCAAATGTTGCACATGTATACCACAAAACAAATGACAAGATGCTGGCCAGTGACAATCTTCTACAACATGTTGGACATCAGTGCTTTGAACGCCTTCATTGTTTGGATGTTACTAAAGCCAGAATGGCAGTCCAAGTCAAAGCACAGACGTCGTCTATTCCTCTTGGAATTAGGAAAGCAGCTGCTTCAGAGTAATTGCAGCATTGAAGAAGCCACTGATGCTGTTTGCAATGTCGGGATCCCAAAGAAAAGGGCAAGGTGTCACTGCTGTTCCAGAGAAAAAGACAAGAAAAGCAACATAGTTTGTACCTCCTGCAAGCGCAATGTTTGCAAAGAACATTCAGAAATTGTCTGTCTCATGCAAATGATTGTAGTACTTTACTGTGTTCATCAAGTGCATGCAAAAGCTGCTTTCATGGCAGCTCTTCATGTAATTTTATGATAAAGCATTAAATTTCAAAACATTTAACCTTCATATAATACATAATTCGGAATAATATTTTGTCTGTTTAAATTTTTCATGGTTAACAATTAAAATTCTTCGTGGGGTCATTTATGACCCCAACGGTATTCAGTGTCTGCAAAAAAATCTCGGTAATTCCAGGGTTAAGCAGGTTTTACCTTTATTGTCCCCCAGACCTGTCTAGAATGAAGGAGTTATGCCTTTGAACCATTAACTGCTCTGTATAGGGCACCATGCAGTTATATGCTCTTCAGTATTGTCTGTAGCAGATAGTGATGGATGTACCATGTAGCTGAGTTCAGGACTTCCTAGAAGTGCTTCTGGGTCCATTTGGAGAACTGGTCACTAGGTTGAGTGTAGTTGGGAGCTGGAAGATATCCATGATCCTCCCATACTTGGAATTTCGGTCCTTTCCCTCTTCCTACCCCTCACTTCAGTGCCTTCAGCAAAAGGAAACAAAAAGAAACAAAGCAAGAGTCTTCAGTTCCATTTGCACCAGACTGGTAAGATGATCTCTGGATGGCATTAGATCAGTTATAGAAGGGAGAGCAGCCAAATAGAGCCCAGTGTGGCAGGATAGAGCTGCTGCAGCCAAATTAAATCTTTATGGGCATGTGCAAAACGTGGCAGAGGCTGTGGTCTGACATTTGAGAGGCACAGTCTGTGTACCAAGCACTGTTCCTTTTGCTGCTGGGACATTTTGGGGCAGTATGGTTCTGCTGTCCCACCTTGATAGGAACATAATGCTACCATCTACATCACAGTTGTGATCTGAGGCAGTGGAAAGGCTGTTGGAGGCAGAGGTAGACAGCACTGTAGACTCTTCATAGGGCTGCAGATGTTCCTAGAGACTTGGGTCATAGGTAAAATCCCCCCCCCCCCAAGTTGTCGTCCTTCATAAGGCCATCTTGCTGTGGCAGGCACAAAGGTTCCCACCTGTTGAGGATGTGTGAGGGACTGGTCTCTAGTCCTCAGATGAGCCTGCTCAAGCCAAGTGACCCCGACTGGGAGGAATGGATGGTACAGTGTGACATCTGACATGGGGTCTGAGCAGTAGAGTGCTGCCAGTCAGGTGGATAAAGGGTTTTGGCTGTGGACCCTTTTAGAGGGGGAACTTAACCATTGGAGAGAGTGATTCTACAGTGGTCTTTCTTTCAGAAAGAGTTGCTGATGACAGCTGACATGGAGGCCTTAAGTATATTTAGGGCTCTGGTGCAGGGAACTAAGGAGATCTCATCCTAGAAGCAATGTGTAAACCCATGAAAGCCTTTCCAGTACACTGAGCAATGTGGACCTTGATCTCGGTAGAATGGAATGCTCTGAAAATTTATCTCAGGGATTGGTAGGACTGTGGGTTAACTTTCCCTTTGGTCTCAAAGGAGAGATTGAGAATGCTTGAGGTTACATCTGTCACCCAGAAAATGCCCATTCCCATATAAAGCAGCACAGCTATAAAGAATCTTCAGGACTGTAAAATAGAAACTTTATTGAAGCAAGCCTTCCATTTGATGGTCTTGGGTCTTCAGGTGACTCTTTAGTGCATATGCCCAGAGTCTCTTTGCATGGCAGCTACTGGTGGAACCTTTGGAGGAGGGAAGCCAGTCCTGCCTCTCTGATTCTGGCTCATGTGGTGGATGTATTATATGATATGATATATGCACTTCTGCTAGATGCATGGCAGTGGTGGTCTTGGCCAATTGGCTGTTATAGCTAAAAGTGAGCAGCAGATTCCAGCTGCTTAGGCTACATTTTAGGGGAAAGCTTCTTTTTGGCAAAGAACTAGAGAAGCTTAAGATTCTGGGGGAGTCCAAGCTCCAGAGAAGACAGGGGCTCATCTCAACCTAGATTCCAGAGGATGTGATGTTGGCCAGGCAAAGGGGAGTTCTTTCAACACACCTGTATTGGGAGGAAAGAGGGTATACAAAGTTGAAAGACCCCTGGAGCCTCCTTAACCAGACCATGTCTGACCTGTGGCTTCTATATGCTGTATGGTAAAGCAAGGTTGTATGTTGTAATTTTCCCACTCATTTGTTTCTCCTCGTCATAGTGTAGCCAAGAGGGCAGCAGTAAAAGCCATTCTGGAGCAGTTGATGCACTTGGGGACAATATTTCCTATACCAGAGGAGTAGGGGATGGGGGAGATGTGCTGGGTGATTGCAGCGGTGGGCAAGAGGGAGTTCTAATTAGCCTTGGACCTTGAAATGTACGTACCATATTCTTGTTTGGAAAGCACATCAGAGATGCTTGAGATTCATGGTTCTGGGGCACCACAGTTGGTTCCATTTAGTCTTGCCATGTCTCTTCAGACCACCTTGATTGGTGATGGTAGTGGTCACACTTAGTATATCCATGTTTGGGCGATTAGCTTATCAAAGCAAAGTTAGAGGTGACAAAGTCATCTCTTGAATGGTACAGTTGCTCTTCTTGAAGTTGACAAGTCAACTGAGACTACGTTAGAGCCTTATCAGTGCATCAAGTACCTCAGGACACATTTTTGATATTTGAAAGGGAAAGTATTCTGAGCAGAAAACGTCCAAGATCTAGGCCCAGATAGGACCTCCTTCCAAGAACAATTTGGCATATGTGGGATTATGTGCAGGACATGGATTCCGTGTTGGCAACAATTGAGTGGTTCTTTGGGTTCTAGTGCATATGCAGCCATTGCAGATGTAGCTTCTGGAGCAGTGGTTGATGCAGTCTTGTTATGAGTCCCAGCTTCCATGAACACCACTGGCAAGAGTTGGTCTGAAATGATGGTTAGATTCAGAGTTTGAGGGGAACAAACCTGGTGGCCCTCAATTGGACAGTTGCAATAAGCTAACTCAGGTATGCTGGTCAACAATTTGAGATGGCTTGGTTGATCAACCTGTTGACTAATAGTCATATCAAGAGCCACTGCATGGCTTCAGTCTGTTGGCTTAAGGCAGAGCCATTGGGCTCTCTTCTGACTATGCCATGGCAGTAGCCTATGGCAGTCTTTAGGACAGTATGAAGAGCGCAGCAGTGTCCAGGGAAACCACCTTGCTACTACGTTAGGCCAAGGTTCATCCTGAAATGGCAGCAGCATACATTGTGGGCACCTAGAATGTGCAGGTAAATCTTTTTGAGCATGCTTTCCTTGGATCCGGAAAAGTGAGTGTTGAAGGAAGCAGTTTCCTTCATCAGGGACCAGTGGGACACTCTGGCCATGGATTTGATGGTAGTGATTCAGAATGTGAATGTGCCTCTCTCCCAGACAATGGAGAGAATAGGGAGTAACAGACTTGAATGTCCTGCTTCAGTAATGGCCCCTGACAAGGGTTATATATATATATCACTTCTGGGGTTGGGTCTTGCAAAGGTGATATCTCATCCTGGTATAGTTATACTTGTGGCGCCAGGTTGACCCAGAATGCTGTGGTGCATGGACCTGATAAAACTCATGGAGGGAAGGCGGTTTGAGGCTTCCACAGAAGAAGTCCTGCTTGTACAGGGACTGGTTCTAATGGACAACCTAGCTCTCTCATGTCTTATGGTTTGGCCTTTGAAAGGTTGCATCTGAAGCATAGAGGATATGATGAAGAGGACATGACTCTACTGCAGGTGCAGAAGAGGTCTACCTCTTTAGCCTATGACAGGATCTTAGAGGGTCTTTGAAGTCTGGGGTATAGAATGGGGATACTCCACTTTTGATTGTGTATTTTGTCATTTTTATAGGAGGGTCACAAAAAGGGGTTTAGTTGTTGGTACTTTAAAGGTTGAGGTGGTGGGTTGGCATGTTTTTGGGGGCATCTTGAAAGGGCTCAGTTAGCATCGCTTCCTGATCTGTTGCATTCCTTGCCAAGAGTATTGCACCTTCAGCCTGAGTTCACTCTGTCTTCACAGCATGGAGCTTTAATTTTTTTTTTTGTGCACTAGGAGCTTCACCTTTTGAGCCACTGAGGAAAACCTTCCTGAATGATCTTATGCTGAAGGTGAGATTCCTAGTTGCTCTTTTAGCAAGACTGATTTCAGAGCTCCAGGCCATGGCCTATTGAGATCTTTTTGCTTTCTATGGTGGCAGGTATGTCCATTTGGATGGTTCCTTCCTTTCTTCTGAAGTTAATGTGTACCTTTCATGTCAATTAGTAAAGTGCTCTTTCTGGACAGAGATTGTGGGGATGTCCTGGATGTGCAATGGGCTTTGTACTTGTTTATTAAAACTTGATACACCACCCGCTGCAGTTGCAGCAAGATGGTTTACAATAAAAAAAAAATTCTAATAGAGGGAAAGGAAAGTAGAAAAGGAAATCAATTGATATGATAGTAGAGACATTCACATTCATACTGAAAGGGACAAATTAAGGTAGGTTAGGGAAAGGAGAACAGTAATGCTGCAGACATCAGTAGTGTCAGGTGATGGGGAGATCAAAAGCCTTGTGGAACAGGAGCGTTTTGAGTTGGATTTTAAATTTGGTGTAGGATTCTTTATGGAAGTAACCAATGATTTTTGTAAATCAGGTTATTTCTGTGCTTCAGTGGATTCAAAGAAGGAAGAGGTTATAGTTCATTGCACACTAGCTCAAGAAGGCAGTCTTTTAGGTTCTCAAAGATCTGTTGTCTCCTAGGGTCATTAGGATACGTTCAGCCAGAGGGCTCACAATGTCTTGGGCAGAGTCTCGTGATTTCTTTTACTGAGATTTATACGGCTATGATGTCATTGTCCTTGCATCCTTTCTTTAAGCACTATAGGCTAGATGTGCTTGTCAAAGGATGCCACTTTTGATGCCAGTATAGCTAAAGCAAGGGTTTCAAAATCTTGCGTAATGTGAGGGTGCTTTGTTACATCTCATTCATTCTGGACTGGTCTGGTGAGCGATAGGCAAGACCAAATTTTTTCTTCCTTACTATTTTTCTTTCCTTGAGTCTTACCAGACCCGTCCAGAATTTTGCCCTGCTAGATGGCGGTTCTGTTCTGTTGGAGTATTTTCATGTTATGGTTTGTGATGCATCACTTAGTTTCTTTCTGAGGATTTATTTATTTATTTTATTTATTTAACTGTATTTATATCCCGCTTTTCACCGGGTCAAAGCGGTCAATTGGGGGATACATTTAACACGAGGGGATTTGAGACACATACGCTAATACTTACAGGGAACATGGGCAGTGGAGGGTTAAGTGGCTTGCCCAAGACCACAAGGAGTGCCTATAGGACTAGAAATCCCAGTCCCTCCGGCCTGAGATTGCTGTCCCCAGGTGGGACTTGAACCCCCGGCCCTCCGGCCTGAAGTACCTTGTCCTAACCACTAGACCACTCCTCCCAGTGAGGATCTCACTGGTGTGAGATGATTTTAGATATTGGAAACCCTGGTGCTCCCTCCCTCCCAAGGGTGTTCAGGGATTTTTTTCTACATTTTCAAGTGGGTGGTTTGCACAGTGTCCTATGCAGGGCAGAGCTTACAGGTCCTTTTTCTGTCTGCTGTTTTAGGGGCATAACCCATTTGTTTTGGACGGATCTGGTAGGACTCAAGGAAAATTAGCTAATACTAAATTTTAGTTTTGTTATCTCCAGGAACAAGCAGGAATGTAGTCTTCACATATGGGTGACGTTGGTACTGATGGAGTCCGCATGGGAACGCTCCCCAGCGTCTAATTGGAAAGCTTTTGGGAGCATCCCACTGCGCCTGCATAGCTGCCTTCCTGCCTTTCCAGCTCTCCCTCCTCAGTTCTTTTCCGTGGAGCCGATAAGAAGCAATTCCTGTCACCACAGAAAATTAGATTTTTTTTCTTATTTTTTTGTTGTCGCGTCTGCCTTCCCGTCGATGCTCTTTCTTTCTGTAAAAAAAAAAAAAAAAATGAGGGGAGAACCCCTTCCCTGAGGGTGCATCGACACCATCTTAGACTTAGGCCTTGTTTTCCAAAATGGACAAACCAGCTAGTAGTTTTAAAAAGTGTTCCAAATGTGGCAGTACAATTTCAGCCACAGACACCCATGACTGGTGTTTAAAAATGTTTGGGACTGGATCATCAACTGACTGACTGTCCTCTCTGTAGGAAGATGACAGAGAGGCCTGCAGAACAGAACTGTGAAACTCTGCACCCTCTTTGCCACCGATGCAATGTCCGTAGCATCAACGTCATCGAGAGCTTCATCTTCCTCCCAGGGATCTCAGATATTGAAACCCAGGTCTTCGTTGAAGACCAGCCAGCCCTCCGAGGGTACATCTCCTAAGTATTGAGATGCCCTAGGCATTGCCCTGGAGGGAGAGACACCAGCCAAACAACCCCAGCAGGAGGTCCTTGCCTCCAAAGCATTAGTGGGATCCCAGTATGCTGAGGCCTTGACCTCGGAGAGCTCTTGGTGCCATGCTCGGGGATCGTTGCCCGCCACTCAGGTACTGATACCCATTCATCGGCAGGCTCCATAGATCAATGTATCCTGGCTATTGAGCAGAGATTAGTGGCATTGCTAGCGGCTTCCATACCGGTAAAGCCTCTACAGTTAATTCCCCAGCCATTAGTACCGACAACTGTACTGAAGGTACCGGCATTGACATTTTTGCCGCTTACCTCGCTACCACCTATGCTGGCTCTCAAGTCCGTCTCCGGTACCGAGGTTCCGGCACTGAAACTTTCTAATGCCGGTTTCGAGCAGTATAGAGTACGGGCAGAGTGCGAGCACCCGGTCCGTCGATAATTTGAGTCTTTGGACTCTGATTCGTCGGATGATGAATCAGCCAGTTACAAGGGAAATGAGAATTCTGCTGGAGGATCCATCTCCGTCCCCACAATATCGCATGTCCCCTCCGGAGGACTTGTCTTTTCAAGATTTTATCCGCGATACTGCTCGGGGCCACTCTATCACCATGACTTCGGAGAAGGAGCCTAGGGCTGAGGAGCTTGAAATCCTTCAATACCCTGCAGCCCTGCAGCTACTCTTCCTGTTCATCGCATACTTCATGTCCTTATGCTTCGAATGTTGGAGACACCCTTAACCATTTGTCCACATACTCAAAGGCTCAATACTATGTACCGGGTTCTGAAGTGCTCCGGTTTCTAGAAGACACAATTACCACAGCATTCCATGGTGGTGGAATCGGCAATGCGTCAAATTAAAAATGCCAAAATGCATTCCTCGAATCTTCTGGGCAGGGAATCGAGAACCCTCGATGCTTTTGGTCGTTGATTCTGTTATCGGCCAGAATCAGTTCCTACATACTCTACATTGGTATGTTTCTTAGAGAGGTGGCTAGGGATTTGGAGTTGATGGCTCCTCCTCCCTGACAATAAGAGAGCTGATTATCTCACCCTGGTGAAGCATGCCCAAAATGTTTCCAAATTTGTTAACAGGGCAATCTTCGACTGTTTTGAATGCATCAGCAGGACTTCAGCTATATGCATTGGAGCACGTAGGATTGCTTGGCTCCAAGCCTCTGATCTTGAACAGTGGGTTCAAGACAAGCTGGGTAATATACCTTGCACAGGCGAAAACCTTTTTGGGAAAGACTGGCAGGATAAGGCGTCTCAATTAGAGCCTGAGAACACCACTCTAAATAGACTTTCTAGATCAACTGCCAACCCAGCTAAGAAGAAGATAGTAAAGAAACCCTTTTTCAATAAGAAAAAGAAGTAGTATTCGTCTTACAACCCTGCGGTGCACTGTCCCGTCCATGCTCCTCAAAAAGGGCAACAACAACCAAAGCAACAAAGAGTGGCTCAGACTCCTAGGTCTCAGCCAGCTCAGCAGACCCATCCTCCTCAGGGTCTTTGATTCCTTTCTGGAGAACATAGCCGTCCTGCCTCTGGAGTTTCCAGATTCTATTCCCATTCCAGGCATACTGTCACTTTGCCCACAGGTGGCATCTTGTAACATCAGAACACTGGACTCTCTCCATAGGAAGGGAAGGGTACAAATTTCACTTTCAAAGTTTAGTTCTCAACCCCCTCTCACCACTCTTATTGCAGGAGGTCACCTCCCTTCTCTCACAGGGTGCAATAGAGGAGGTGCCACTCTCCCAGCAAGGTCTAGGCTTCTATTCTCCTTACTTCCTCATTCCAAAGACGACAGGGGGATACAGGCCCATCCTGGACCTCAGAAAACTGAACAAATATCTACTCCAGGAGAAATTCAAGATGATCTCCCTAGGTACTCTTCTCCCCTATCTCCAGAGTCAAGACTGGCTCTGTTCTCGATCTAAAGGACGCATATACTCACATTTTTATCCACGCAGAACACAGAAGGTTTCTGCGTTTCCTGTTCCAGGGGAAACATTATCAGTACACTTTTGGCCTCGCCTCTGCCCCAAGAGTCTTTACAAAGTGCATGGCAGTTGTAGCTGCATTCCTAAGGACTCTAGGGATATTTGTCTTCCCCTACTTAGATGACTGGCTCATTCAAGCAAGCACACCTCTAGAGGCCAATCTTTCTCTTACGCGCGCACCAGGCAGGTGCTCCAACGTTTGGGATTTGTAATAAATCTTCCAAAGTCCCAGCTCGTGTTCTCTCAAACTCTGGAGTTTATAGGAGCCCTCCTAGATACTCCACAGTCGAGGGCTTTTCTGCCTCAAGCTTGCTGTGCTTGACTCATCCAGCTTGCATCCCAAGCAGGCCTCAAAACCTTTCTCACTGCTTGGGAAATGCTGCAACCTCTGGGCCATATGGCATCTACTGTACATGTGGTTCCATACACTCCGTCTACATATGCATGCAGCTCAATGGACCCTGGCTTCCCAGTGGTCTCAAGCATCCGGTCGTCTGGGAGACGAGATAACACTCTCTACACATCTCATCTCATCTCTCCAGTGGTGGCAATCACCAGAACACCTTATCGTAGGGTCATCTTTTCAGAAGCCGCCACATCAATGTACCCTGACGGATGCATCCAAACTGGGCTGGGGAGCTCATCTGGACAAGCTCTCCACTCAAGGTCTTTGGTTGCATAAGGAGTCACAACTCCACATAAATCTGCTGGAACTCAGAGCCATCCACAATGCTCACAAGGTGTTCCACGGCCACCTTCGCTTCCGCACAGTTCTAGTCCAGATGGACAATCAGGTAGCCATGTTCTACTTGAACAAGCATGGCAGAACAGGTTCTTGGGCACTTTGTAGTGAAGCCCTGCATCTATGGTCCTTCGCCATATCTCCCAGGCGGACAAACTCAGTCGGGTCTTAGTACCCCACAAGTGGGGTCTCCATGCAGACAAGGTTGCTCACATTTTCCAGATCTGGGGAACCCCAGACATAGACCTGTTTGCATGTCCTCAGAATGCCAAACTTCCCCGATTCTGTTCCAGAACACCTGCTCACAACAGCCAAGTGGTAGATGCCTTTCACCTTTACTGGGGTCGGGGCCTCCTATACACCTTCCCTCCCATTCTCATCCCCAAAACTCTTTT
This sequence comes from Ichthyophis bannanicus, assembly GCA_033557465.1. NCBI lineage: Eukaryota > Metazoa > Chordata > Amphibia > Gymnophiona > Ichthyophiidae > Ichthyophis > Ichthyophis bannanicus. Next base: position 85,230,443 of record CM066037.1, read on the forward strand.
CAAACTCCAGAGGGACAAGGGTTACATGATTCTTATAGCCCCCCGTTGGCCACAACAACCGTGGTATCCTCTGCTTCTATATCTTTCGAGTTCAACCAGTAGATTTGGGGTCTGCCCCAGATCTCCTCTCACAGGAGAACTGGACACTGCTGCAACCTAATCCGCAGTCCCTACACCTAACAGCATGGCTGCTGAAGGCATAGAATTCCAGGGCATCAGCCTATCTCATCAAGTGAAAGCTATCCTTTTGTCTTCTAGGAAACCTTCCACAAAGTGCTCCTAAGCCTTCAAGTGGGGTAGATTTTCTGTCTGGTGTTAGAAAAGGGATCTTAACCCCTTTTCAACTCTCGTGGAAAGATTACTTGAAAATCTTCTCCACCTCTCTTCCTCTGGACTCGAGACCAATTCTGTAAGAGTCCACCTAAATGCCATAGCAGCTTCCCACATACCCTTGGATGGTCAGTCCATCTCTTCTCAATCACTTGTAGCACGCTTCATGACAGGGCTTCTATTAACTAAGCCTCCCATTAAACCACCCCCAGTAGCATGGTACCTTAATGTGGTTCTAGGACAGCTTATGAAGCTGCCCTTTGAACCCCCTAGCCACTACTTTCCTGAAGCTTCTTACCTGGAAGGTCACCTTCCTTATTGACCTCATTTCAGCAAGGTGCATCAGTGAACTTCAAGCTTTGGTGGCTGATCCTCCTAACACGCATTTCCACCATGATAAGGTAGCCCTTAGGACTCATCCTCATTTTATGCCAAAGGTGGTTTTGCCATGTCACTTAAACCAGTTAGTGTACCTCCCTGTTTTCTTCCCTAGACCTCATTCTTCTAGGGCGGAGGTAACCCTTCATACCCTGGATTGCAAACGTGCTTTGGCCTTTTATCTCCAAAGAACTCGGGAGCACAGAAAAACTTCCCAACTTTTCATAGTTTTTGATTCCAGTCACCTAGGACTACCAGTATCCAAGCAAACTCTCTTCAAATGGATAGCAGATTGTATCTCCTTTGCTTATGACAGTGCAGGACTCTCTTGAGGGTCACATCACTGCACATAATGTTCAAGCAGTGGCTGCCTCCATGGCGAATCTCCGCTCTGTGGCGATCGATAAGATATGTAAAGCAGCAACCTGATCCTCTGTCCATACTTTTGCTGCTCACTATTGCCTGGACAACGACTCCTGCAGGGATGCCTCGTTTGGCCAAGCTGTTCTCCAGCATCTCTTTCAGATCAACTCCTACCCCGTCCCAGGTTTCGATACCAGACATCCTTAGAGGATATATGACCTACTACTTAGGCCTGTGTTCTACAGCTCACTCTGAGGTAATCTCTCTGGCATCTCCAAGCTAGGGAGTCCCATATCTGAAGACTACATTCCTGCTTGTTCTTGGAGATAGTATAGTTACTCATCTGTAACAGGTGATCTCCAGGAACAGCAGGAATTGAGTCTTCACAACCCACCCTTCTCCCCTAGGCGTTGTACTTTCCTCTTCTCTCCTTTTTTTTTCTCAGCTACAAACTCAACTGAGTGGGGGAGAGCTGGAAAGGTGGAAAGGCGGCTATGCAGGCGCAGTGGGATGCTCCCAAAAGTTTTCCTATTTGACGCTGGGGAGCATTCCCATGCGGGCTCCGTCAGTACTGACGTCACCCATATGTGAAGACTCAATTCCTGCTGTTCCTGGAGATCACCTGTTACAGGTGAGTAACTACGCTTTATACATCTGATACGATATTAGTTAGTTTCTCTGCTTCAGCTTTCATTGCTTTGTTTTAATTCATAAAGAAAACATGAGCTACCCATTGTGTGTGTATACTACAAGTTTTGTGGTTAAACACAGAGGGTGCTGGGCATGAATTAAATAGCAGAGCTTGTATTGTCATATGCTTGAAATGGTAGAGTGCAAATAAGGTAACAAAATCTGTGTGGACAGAAAAGTGCAAACTGGTTGGTCTGGTCTTATTTTCACGGTTGTTTACTGTGCACTTGGTCAAGTAACTGACTTTATAATTTCATATAGCATCAGCAGTGTATAAAAATTTAATTTACTTTAAATTCTGAAAAAAAAAAAGTCGTCATTCATTGAAAAGCTTCTTCCTTAAATGTAGGATCATAGACAATGTGAGAGGCGAACTGCAGAAGCGTCAGTGGATCATCTTTGATGGGGATGTGGACCCTGAATGGGTTGAGAACTTAAACTCTGTCTTGGATGACAACAAACTGCTGACTTTGCCAAATGGAGAACGTCTCAGCCTTCCACCAAATGTACGTTGCTTTACATCACTCTAATTCTCATCAGTTGAATAATTGTTTTCTTTTAAGTGAATTATATACTTATTTGCTACACTAATCCAGTCACGTGAGTTTATGCTATCCTTCTAGCAGATGGAGACAACCATGACTTTCCAGTGACCTTTTACTGTACTTTAGTGGTTCCTATGAGGCACTTGCCAGTAATTGTCTTGCATATCCTGGATGTTTATTAAATCCAAATATCTGAATGTGACATGATTTTAGAAAGATCAGTAGGCTATCTTTTTCGTCAGTGGTTTACAGAAGGTAGATGTAGTGTCCAAATTTAACTTTATCCAAATGGTTGTGGGAGGTGACAGTTTGCAGCCACCATGCAGAGCAGCAGTGAGTCTGAATGGGTACCTTGTCACTACAGGGATGTTGGAGCAGACCAAGGGCAATAGGCTCTGCCCACCATCACACATGCAACATCAGAAGACAGCCTTCCTTATCATCCCTCCAATGCAGTCCTGATTTCTGGATAGTGTACCTCTTCCAGCAGCTTGGAGACTGAGCATGTCATCTTTTGATGATACCAGGGCGCTTATACGGCTGGCACCACCCACCAGGCCCAGTAATCTCAATCTGCAAGCAGCTGGAGAGACCTGATCCCAGAAGCTGGGCTCACTGAAGGAACAACTAAGTGAAATTTATTTTAAAGAAGCTGTAGCAGCATTAGAGATTGTTTAAGGCCTGCCGGTAGTAAAAGGCCTGAGTAAAGGCTGTTTGGGGGGGGGGGGGAAGCAGGAAGAAAAGGCAGCTGGCAACAAGACACCCTTATGAATGGGAGGGGAAGTGTACTGGACAGTATCGACAGACGGAGCGGCTCCCGAACCCCTCAGGCGAGTGAGGAGCTGCTGTGTGAAGCATGTCTCTGCTTGCTCTCAGCGCTGACAGTTCTTGGTGTCGGGTGACAGGAGTTGTGCGCAGGAGCACGAAGGACTTCAATTAGACCCCGGTCAGAGGCCGAAGTTCCAGGAACAAGCAGGAATGTAATCTTCACATATGGGTAACGTCAGCACCAACGGAGCCCGTGCGGAAACGCTCCCCAGCGTCCTATAGGGAAGCTTTTGGGAGCATCCCACTGCGCCTGCGTAGCTGCCTTCCTGCCTTTTCAACTCTCTCTCCTCAGTTTTTCATTTTCCGCGGAGCTGACGGAGCAATTCCTGTCGCCGCAGAAAATTTACTACTTTTTGTGGTCACGTCTGCCTGCCCGTCGACACTAATCCCAATATCGTCGGTATCTCTTTTCTTTCTTCTGTCTATTTTCTTTAAAAAAAAAAAAAAAAAAGGTTTTTCTTTGAGGGTTTTTGCCCTCCACGTGCTTAGGTGCCATTTTGGGCCTTAGGCCCCTTTGTTCCTCAAAATGGAGAAACCAACTAGTGGTTTCAAAAAGTGTTTCAAATGTAGCAGTAGTATTTCTGCTACAGACACCCATGACTGGTGCCTTAAATGTTTGGGACTGGACCATTAACCATCGGAATGTCTCCTCTGCAGGAAGATGACAGAAGGGCCTGCAGAATAAAGCTGCGAAACTCGGCACCTTCTTTGCCACGGATACAATGTCCATTGCATTGATGTCATCCAGGGCTTCATCTTCCTCCCATGGATCTCAGGTAACGAAAACTAAGTCGTCTTCAAAGACTGGTCTGTCCTCAAATGGTAGATCTCCTTCTAAGCATCGAGATGCTTTAAGCGTTGCCCTAGAGGAGAATACACTGGCCAGACAGCCCCGGCAGGAGGTCCTTGCCTCCAAAGCATTATCGGGGTCCCAAGATGCTCCCGAGGCTTCCACATCCGTAGAGCTCTTGGTGCCATGTTCTGGGGTTGTGGTCCGATGTTTTGGTACCGATACCCAGGCATCAGCTGATTCCATGGATCAACATATCCTGGCCATTGAGCAGAGTCTTGCAGCCTTACTGGCAGCTTCAGTACCACTAAAGCCCCTGGAATCGGTTTTGCAGTCATCAGTACCGATGCTGGTACCAAATGTTTCTGCATCGACCATTGCGCTGCTCTCCACGCTACCACCCATGCCAGCCCTAGAATCAGTGTCTGGCATTGAGGGTCCGGAACCGAGGCATTCCGGTGCCGATTTTGATCGGTACTGTCAACGGGCCGGGCAGGAGCACCAGGCACGTCGATACTTCGAGTCTTCTGATGCCAATTCTTCCGACGAATCGGTCGGTACAAGAGAGGCTCTTCCGGAAGATCTGTCGTCTCCGGAGGACATGTCTTTTGAAGACTTTATACGGGATGTGGCTTGGGGCCTCTCCATTACGGTGACCTCCGAGAAGGAACCAAGAGCTGAAGAACTTGAAATTCTTCAATATCTGTCAGCCCCTACAGAGGCCGCTACCTTACCCATTTATTGGATATTGCCTGACCTCATGCTTAGGATGTGGGAAACACCTTTAACAGTGTCTCCACATTCTCGGAGCCTCGATACCATGTACTGGATACCGCCGTGTCCTGGTTTCCAGAAGACGCAGTTACCAAACCATTCCATGATTGTGGAATCGGCAATACGTCGAATCAAAAGTGCTGAGATACATTTATCTAATCCTCCTGGCCATAAGGCGAAAACGCTCGATGCCTTCGGCCATCGATGTTTTCAGGCCTCCATGTTATCTGCCAGAATAAGTTCATACATACTCTACATGGGTATGTTTCTTTGGGAGGTGACTGAAGACTTAGAACTAATGGCTCCTCCTCTTCTCCCTGATGACAAGAGGGCTGATTACCTTACACTTGTAAAACATGCCCAGAATGTTTCCAAATTCATGAACAGGACAACCCTTGATTGTTTTGAGTGTATTAGCAGGACTTCTGCTATCTGCATCGGTGCACGTCGGATTGCTTGGTTATAAGCATCTGAACTTGAGTAGTGGGTGCAGTATAGGCTGGGAAATATTTCTTGCACGGGAGAAAACCTCTTTGGCAAGAACATAAGATATGCCATACTGGGTCAGACCAAGGTCCATCAAGCCCAGTATCCTGTTTCCAACAGTGGCCAATCTAAGTCATACGTACCTAGCAGTTTCCCCAAGAGACACAGGTTCCAAAATGCTTGTATTGGGTCAAGCAGTGATCTCTGGTCCTTGTTTAATAATGGTTTTTGGACCTTTCCTCCAGGAACTTGTCCAAACCTTTTTTTTAAACCCAGCCACACTAACAGCTTTTACTACATCCTCCGGTAACGAATTCCAGAGTTTGATTACACGTTGAGTGAAAAAATATTTTCTCTTATTAGTCTTGAATAGTTTACCTTGTAGCTTCATTGCATGTCCCCTAGTCTTTCTATATTCTGATGACGTAAACAATCGATCTACGTTTACCCCGTTCCACTCCGTTTATTAATTTATAGACTTTTATCATATCTCCCCTCAGCCGTCTCTTTTCCAGGTTAAAGAGCCCTGACCTTTTTAGCCTTTCTTCATAGAGGTATCCTTCCATCCCCTTTACCATTTTGGTGGCTCTTCTCTGAACCTTTTCTAATAACGTTATATCCTTTTTAAGATATGACGACCAGAATTGCACACAATATTCAAGGTGCGGTCACACCATAGAACGATACAGAGGCATTATAATATCCTTTGTTTTATTTTCCATTCCTTTCCTTATGATACCTAGCATTCTATTTGCTCTCTTGGCCGCCGCTGCACACTGGCTGAGGGTTTTAACATGTTATCCACAATGACGCCTAAATCTTTTTTTCCTGGGTGGTGGTTCCTAATGTGGAGCTTTGCGTCATGTAACCATAGTTTGGGTTGTTCGTCCCTAGGTGATAACCTTACACTTGTCCACGTTAAATTTCATCTGCTATTTTGATGCCCAGTCTTCCAATTTATCAAGATCCTCTTTCAATTTTCCACAGTCCTCATGGGTTTTAACAACTTTGAATAGTTTTGTTATCTGCAGATTTGATAACCTCACTCGTTATTCCATTTTCCAGGTCATTTATGAATATGTCAAAAAGCAGCGGACCCAGCACAGATCCCTGGGGTACACCACTATTCACCTTTCTCCATTGGGAAAATTGGCCATTTAGCCCTACTCTCTGCTTTCTATCTTTTATCAGTTCCTGATCCACTTTAGTGCACTGCCTCCTATCCCATGACTCTTTAGTTTTGCCAGAAGTCTCTCATAAGGGACCTTGTAAAGGCTTTCTGAAAGTCCAAATACACTATATCAACCGACTCACCTTTGTCTACCTGTTTATTCACACCTTCAAAAAAACATAACAGATTAGAAAGACAAGATCTTCCTTCTCTAAAGCCATGTTGGCTGTCTCCCATTCAGCCATGACTACATGTTCAGCAGTTTTGTTCTTTATGATGGTTTTTACCATTTTTCCCGGTACTGACGTCAGGCTCACCAGTCTGTAGTTTCCTGGATAACCCTTGGAACTCTTTTTAAAAATTGCATTATGTTCGCCATCCTCCAATCTTCAGGTATTACAGATGATTTTAATGATAGTTCACAGATTACTAATAGTAGGTCTGCAATTTCATATTTCAGTTCTTTCAACACCCTTGGATGTATATCATCCAGTCCAGGTGATTTGCTACTCTTCAGTTTATCAAATAGTTGTAAGACATTTTTCCGATGTAGCGATATTTCCTTCAGTTCCTCCGCATGTTTAAATACCACTTCAGTCATGGGTAATATTCCAGAGACAAAAAAAGCTGGTACCCAAGACTGGCAAAGAACCAAGTGTTGAACTTTTCTTTATTGTCCCCAACGCGTTTCGGCCTGGGCCTTCTTCAGGGGGTATGAATCACAAGCCTCAAAAAAAATACAATGTACAAATAAAAACACATATCATCGTATGAATATAATATCATGTAAATATAAAATGATAAAGCATATATAATTGATTTTAAGAACAAAACTCATAAATGTTAATGGGAATAAATAATTTTAAAAAACCATTAAAAACATTGAGCTATGCAAGGGTGACATGTAGAAAACGAAGTGTGCATAAACATAGTCTATGAATGTGCCAAAAGAACAATAAATAACACACTTATATATTAAAATCAAATCACGTGCAGAAACAATACATCTATAAAAAGGGAATAAATAAAGCAATGATATAGTCCAAAAGTGATATAAATGAAAAGGACATACTGAAAACATATTTTTATTAAAAATAAAAACATAACGTGAAGTTCTATACCAAGGAGTGGAAGCATATAGCCAGCAGAAACAAAGATTTAAAATGCCGCAAGCAAGAATTAATATAGAATAAAAATGCTGCCAAGAACTAGCCGTCAAAATCAAGTTCTGCGTGAGAACCGGAGGGACATGGGAAACGACCCGGTCTCAATCTGATCTTAATCAAACCAAACCTAAAAAATACAAAACTCGGATTCAGTGATCTACCTAAAAATGCATACATCATACTATAAAAATTGCCACTCCTGTAAAAACTCACCACTGTTACACACCGTAGTTAGTTCAGTAATCTAATACTACATAGAGGTTATATGTTGCTGTCGGGTGCCATTTTGAAGGCATTCTCCTGCCATAGAAATATCAAAGGTCATCAAGAGTCATGGAGACCGGATGAATAAAAAAGATTGTACTCTTAAAAAATATATATAGATTGGGTTATTTTCCTCATAAAGGGGGGGGGGGGTATTGACCATAACTAAAACTGTATAACATAAAAAGAAAGAAACACACCTAAATAAGGCAGGCTAACGGGGGGAGGGGGTAACATCCTTACATCTTCCTCAGTAAAGACCGAAGCAAAGAATTCATTCAGTCTCTCCGCTATCGCCTTGTCACCTTTTAGTGCCCCTTTAACCCCTCTAGCATCTAATGGACCAACTGACTCTCTCACAGGTTTTTTGCTACGAATGTACTTGAAAAAGTCTTTATTACACGTTTTTGCTTCCGCAGCAAGGTTCTTTCAAATTCTCCCTTTGCCTGCCTTATCAATGCCTTGCATTTAACTTGCCAGTGCTTGTGCTGTTTCCAGTTTTCGTCATTTGGCTCTTTTTTCCATTTCCTGAAAGATGCTTTTTTTGGTAACAGCCTCTCTGACCTCAACTTTAAACCATGCTGGCAGTTTTTTGGACTTCCTTCAACCTTTCTTAAAGCGTGGAATACAGCTGGTCCAAGATAGTATTTTTAATCACCACCCAAGCTTGATGTAAGCCTTTATCCTTTGCAACTGCTCCTTTAAGTTTTTTCTTAACTATTTTCCTCATTTTATCATAGTCTCCCTTTCGAAAGTTAAAAGGTAGTACTGTGGATTTCCTTACCATCCCTCCTCCACTAATTAAATCAAACGCGATCATGCTATATCGCTATTGCCAAGTGGCCCCAACACCCTTATCTCTTGCACCATGTCTGGTGTTCCACTAAGGACAAGGTCAAATATGGCTTCCCCTCTGTTCGGTTCATGAACCAGCTGCTCCAAGAAGCAGTCATTTATTTCATCTAGGAACTTCATCTCTCTAGCATGTCCTGCAGTGACACTGACCCAATCAATACCGGGGTAATTGAAATTGCCCATTATTATTACTGCACTGTAACGTTTGTTAGCTTCCTTGATTTCTTTGAGCATTTCATCATCCATTTGTTCATTCTGGCCAGGCAGTTGATAATACACCCCCACTGCCATTACCTTCCCCTTTTTACATGGAATTTCAGTCCATAGAGATCCTACAGTAAATTTTGTTTCCTGCAAAACTTTAATCCTTTCGAACTCAATGCCCACTCTAACAGAGCGCAACCCCTCCACCAGTTTGCTCAGCTCTATCATTATGATATAGTTTGTACCCAGGTATCAGTGTCCCACTGGTTGTCATCCTTCCACCATGTCTCTGAGATTCCAATCATATCTAACCTCTCATTTAGTGCTATATATTCTAGCTCTCCTATCTTATTTTTTAGACTTCTAGCATTTGCATACAAGCATTTTAGAGACTGTATTTTATTCATATTAATCTGGCTATTGGTAGGCATGGGTAATTTAGAATCTTTAAGCTCTTTCTGCTCTATACCCAAGGGCATTGGGCTACTTTACTCTTTTTTGGAATCTCTCTGCTTTTGGTAGTATCATTCAAGGATACATTGTTCTGAACTATGTGCTCTTGGGCTACTGTTGGCTTTCCCCTATTAACTAGTTTAAAAGTTGCTCTATTTCCTTTTTAAAGATTAATGCCAGCAGCCTGGTTCCATCCCGGTTAAGGTGAAGCCCATCCCTTCGGAAGAGCCCCTCCTTTCCCCAGAATGTTCCCCAGTTCCTAACAAATCCAAAACCTTCATCCTTGCACCATCGTCTCATACATGCATTGAGACTCCGGAGCTCTGCCTGCCGTTTGGGTCCTGCACGTGGAACGGGAAGCATTTCAGAGAATGTTACCCTGGAAGTTCTGGATTTCAACTTCCTACCTAAAAGCCTAAATTTAGCCTCCAGAACCTCCCTACCACATTTTCCTATGTCATTGGTACCGACATGTACCAAGACAGCAGACGACTCCTCAGCACTATCTGAGACCTTATCTAGGTGCCGCGTGAGGTCTGCTACCTTCGCACCAGGTAGGCATGTTACCAGGCGATCCTCACGTCCACCAGCCACCCAGCTATCTACATGCCTAATGATCGAATCACCAACTATAACGGCTGTCCTAACCCTTCCCTCATGGGCACATGGCCCTGGAGAAACTTCCTCAGTGCAAGAGGGTTTTACATCACCTGGAGGACAGGTCCTAGTTACAGGAAAACTTCCTGCCACACCAGGGTGATGCTCTCCTGTCACGTGACCTCTCCTCCATGGCAACAGGGATGCTGCCAGATTGGAGGTGGGACTTCAGGACTATATCCCTGTAGGTCTCTTCTATGTACCTCTCTGTCTGTCTTATGTTTTCCAAGTTTGCTACTCTAGCCTCTAGAGAACGGACTCGTTCCCTGAGAGCAAAGAGCTCCTTGAACCTAGTGCACACGTAAGACCTATCACCAACTGGGAGAAAATCATACATGTGATACTCAATGCAAAAGACTGGAAAGTCCCCATCTCGCTGCTGGACTGCTGTCTGCATCTTATTTTTAAGTTTGTGTTTAGATCTTTAAGTTCTTTACTTACTAAGGCTTGCTATGGATATTTAGACTAATAAAACTGTACCTAATACGTTTAATATACCTTGTTCACCTGAAGCTTAATTAATCTCAGGTCCTTAGTGTATGACTGATTTGGGTAACACTTATTAAAAGAGGGCTGCTACACACAGTACCCAGTCTTGTGCTGCTGAGGTAAGCTATATTCTGATTTGATTTAAGTTATAGCTCTTTGCTGCTGCTAGGCTCTAACTTATTATGAAATTTAAACTACAAGCTCTCTGCTGGGTTCTAAATTTAACCAGAAAGCTCTCTTCTGTGTTTTAAATTTAAACTAAAAGTACTTTGCTGATACTAGGCCCTGAGTGACTATTAAATTTAAACTACAAGCTCTCTGCTGGGTATGAAATGTAACCAGAAAGCTCTCTTCTGTGTTTTAAATTTAAACTTAAACTGCTGCTACTAGGCCCTGACTGATTTAACAAAAAATAGTGGGTTCACAGATTTAATTAGCTTTAATACAAAGAATTCCTTTCAGAAAATTCCCAGAAGTATATACTCACAATTGCAGATCTCTCTCCAGAAGTAACAGTCCCCTTTTCTAGTCCTTCAACTTCCTACCTAAAAGCCTAAATTTAGCCTCCAGAACCTCCCTACCACATTTTTTTATGTCATTGGTACCGACATGTACCAAGACAGCAGACTCCTCCCCAGCACTATCTAAGACCTTATCTAGGTGGCGCGTGAGGTCCGCTATCTTCGCACCCGGCAGGCATGTTACCGGGCGATTATCATATCCACCAGCCACCCAGCTATCTACATGCCTAATGATCGAATCACCAACTATAACGGCTGTCCAACCTTGGCGCTGGAGAAACTTCCTTGGTGCAAGAGGGTTTTACATCACCTGGAGGACAAGTCCTAGTTACAGGTTCACTTCCTGCCACACCAGAGTGATGTTCTCCTGTCACGTGACCTCTCTCCTCAATGGCAACAGGGATGCTGCCAGACTGGAGGTGAGACATCAGGACTATATCCCTGTAGGTCTTGTCCATGTACCTCTCTCTTATGTCTTCCAAGTCTGCTACTCTAGCCTCTAGAGAATGGACTTGTTCCCTGAGAGCAAAGAGCTCCTTGCACCTAGTGCACATGTAAGACCTCTCACTAACTGGAAGAAAATCATACATGTGACACTCAATGCAAAAGACTGGAAAGTCCCCATCTCGCTGCTGGACTGCTCTCTGCATCTTAGTTTTAAGCTTGTGTTTAGATCTCTAAGTTTTTACTAAGGGTTGCTGTGGATACTGATACTAATAAAAGTGTACCTAATACGTTTAATATACCTTGTTCACCTGAAGTTTAATCACAGATCCTTAATGTATGACTGATTTGGATAAAGAGCTGCTCCTTTCCTTTAAGATGTGTAAGTACCTATAAAACTATGATTATCCCAGGGGTGGGTGGGTGTTGTGGAGGGAGGGAGGAAAATAAGACTTATTAAAAGAGGGCTGCTACACTGTACACTCTCCTGTGCTTCTAACGTAAGCTGTGACCAACTTCCTTGGTGATTAACAGTCCTTGCTTGGATAGAATGAGTCTTTCAAAATGGCCTTTTGACCTACCACCTGGCTTTAACACCTATTGAAAAGATTTCACAGGTTTCTTGCTCCCTGGGTAGAAGGCCTCTTTGTAAAGGTCTCTAGAATAATTTATTTAGTGTTCAAAGAATACTGACCCTGTTTTGCCTTTTATGCTAAGTTATAATCTGTTTTGATTTAAATTAAAGCTTTTTGCTGCTGCTAGGCGCTGACTTAGTATGAAATTTAAACTAGAAGCTCTTTGCTGGGTTCTAAATTTAACCAGAAAGCTCTCTTCTGTGTTTTAAATTTAAGCTTAAACTGTTGCTACTAGGCCCTGACTGATTTACCAAAAAATAATGGGTTCACAGATTAATTAGCTGTAATCCAAAGAATTCCCTTCAGGAAAAAGTCCCAGAAGTATATACTCACTATTGCAGATCTCTCTCCAGACATAGCAGTCCCCTTTTGTAGTCCTTCGCGACTCATAAAGCCAGGCTTATATACCGCTTTTCTACAAGTCAAAGCGGTGTACATTCAGGTATTGTATTTCCCTTGTCCCCGAAGAGCTCACAATCAATGTTTTTGTACCTGAAGCAACAGAGGGTTAAGTGGCTTGCCCAAGGCCACAAGGAGTATCTGTAGGACTAGAAACCCCAGTCCTTCCAGCACAAGGTTGCTGTCCTCTAGTGGGATTTGAACCCCTAGCCCTCTGGCCTGGGATAACTTGCCCCAACCAAAGGGAGCTTTGTCTTGCCTAGTGGTTGGGGCCAGGACAAATCTGCTCAGCTGGAGTCCGAGAATACCACTCTAAATAGGCTCTCTAGGACCACTGCCAACCCAGCTAAGAAAAAGGCGGCAAAGAAACCCTTTTTCAACAAGAAAAAAGGTTTTATCCTTCTTATACCCATGCTGTGCACTGTTCGGTCCATGCGTCCCAGAAGGGACAGCAACAACCGAAGCAACAAAGGAAGGCTCAGGGCCCCAGAGCTCAACCAGCTCAGCAGACCCAGCCTCCACAAGGTCTTTGACTCCTTTCTAGAGAACTTAGCTGCAAATTCCAGAAACAGTAAACATTCCAGGCAGACTGTTACTTTGCCCAAAGGTGGTACCAGATAATATCAGAATTTTGGATTCTCTCCATAGTGGCAGAGGGGTACAAACTTCACTTCCAAAGTATGCCCTTCCCCTCTCTCTACTCCAAGAGAGTTCAGTTTTCGGTCCCCTCACACCACTCTCTTGTGCCAGGTTTACCCCCCCTTCTCACTCAAGGTGCAATAGAGGAAGTGCAATTTTCTCAACAAGGCCTGGGCTTCTACTCCCTTATACCAAAGAAAACAGGAGGATACAGGCCCATTCTGGACCTCATAAAATTAAACAAGTATCTGCCCTGGGAGAAATTCAAGATGATCTCTTTCGGAACACTTCTCCCTTACATCCAGAGTCAGAATTGGCTTTGTTCTCTAGATCTAAAGGATGCGTATACACATATACTTATTCACATAGAACACAGGAGGTTTCTTTGGTTCCTTTTTCAAGGAAGACATTACCAGTACAGGGTTCTACCCTTCGGCCTGGCTTCTGCCCCCAAGAGTCTTCACAAAATGCATGGCAATAGTGGCAGCATTCCTAAGGGGACTAGGGATATTTGTCTTCCCTTACTTAGTCAACTGGCTCATCCGAGCAGCAACAGCTCTAAAGACCAGCTCTTCTCTCTCCTGCACAATGCAGGTTCTTCAATGCTTGGGATTTGTGATAAATCTACCAAAAACCCAACTCGCCCCTTCTTAAACCTTAGAGTTCATAGGAGCTCTCCTGGACACGCAGCGGTCATGGGCTTTTCTACCACAGGTCTGCTGCGCTCAGATAGTTCAACTAGCTTCTCAAACAGGTATGAAGACTTTCCTAACTGCTCGAGAAATGCTTCAGTTGCTCGGTCATATGGCTTCCACTGTATATGTGGTTCCCTATGCTCGTTTGCACATGTGTGCAGTTCAGTGGACCCTAGCTTCACAGTGGACTCAAGCATTGGGTTTTCTGGTGGACAAAATCATGATCTCTGCATGTCTAATTTTGTCCCTCCAATGGTGGCAATCACCAGAAAACCTTCTCGGAGGGTCCCCTTTCCAGATGCCACCGCACCTGTCTACCCTGACGACGGATGTGTCTAAATTTGACTGGGGAGCTCATCTGGACAATCTCTCCACTCAGGGTCTTTGGACAGCAGGAGACTAGACTTCACATAAACTGGTTAGAACTTGGAGCCATCCTCAATGCTCTGAGTGTTTCAGGACCACCTGTGCTCCAAAACAGTTCTAGTCCAGACGGCCAATCAGGTAGCCATGTTCTATGTGAACAAACAAGGTGGAACAGGTTCTCAGGCATTGTGCAATGAAGCCCTGCATTTGTGGTCGTTTGCCATACGCCATCAGATCCACCTACTAGCGGTGTATCTCCCTGGCAGACAAACTCAGTCGAGTACTACTGTCTCATAAGTGGTCTCTCCATTCGGGTCAGATTGTTCAAATCTTTCAGATCTGTGGAACCCCAGATATAGATCTGTTTGCAAGTCTTCAGAATGCCAAACGTCCCCGCTTCTGTTCCAGAATACTCACTCAGAACAGTCAGGCGGTGGATGCTTTCCACCTCCACTGGGATCAGGACTTCTTATATGCCTACCCTCCCATTCCCCTCATCCCCAAACAAGCTTTTATCCTCATAGCCCCGCACTGGCCCCGTCAAACGTGGTATCCACTGCTTCTACGTCTCTCTCATGCCAATCCTCTGAAGTTGGGATGTGCTCCATATCTCCTATCCCAGGAGAAAGGGACGCTTCTGCACCCAAACCCCCAATCCTTACACCTGATGGCATGGCTGCTGAGAGTTTAGAACTCCAGGATATCAACCTCTCCCAATATTAAATCTGTAATAAAGATAAAGATAAAGAACAGGTTAAAGATATCCTTTTGTCCTCAAGGAAACCTTCCACAAGATCTGCTTACACTTTTAAGTGGAGAAGGTTTTCAATCTGATATTCAAAGATGGATTTTAATCCTTTTTCCGTTCCCGTGGAGGTGTTACTTGAGTATCTCCTCCACCTTTCATCCTCTGGACTCGAGACTAATCCGGTAAGAGTCCACCTCAGTGCCCTTGTGGCTTTCCACTTGCCCTTTGAGGGACAGCCTCTCTCTTCTCAGCCGCTTGTAGCACACTTTATGACGGATCTACTCTTAACTAAACCTCCCATTAAGCCTCCACCTGTGGCATGGGATCTCAGTCTTGTCCTTGGACAGCTCTTGAAGCCGCCCTTTGAACCCCTAGCCACTACATCTCTGAAGTTCTTTCTTGGAAAGTCATCTTCCTAATTGCCCTCACTTCTACAAGACGCATCAGTGAGCTCCAGGCTTTAGTGGCTGACCCTCCTTATACACGGTTCCACCATGATAAAGTAGTCCTTTGGACTACTCCTCACTTTATACCAAAGGTGGTTTCGCCTTTTCATTTGAACCAGTAGGTTTACCTCCCTATTTTCTTCCCTAGACCTCATGCCTCTAGTGCAGAAAGAAATTTACATACTCTGGATTGCAAGCGTGCTTTGGCCTTTTTATCTTCAGAGAACTAGGCAGCACAGAAAGGCTTCACAGCTTATGTTTGATTCCAGGGACCTGGGTCTACCAGTTTCCAAAAGAACACTCTCCAAGTGGATTGCAGACTGTATATCTTTTTACCTATGAGAGTAAGGGCTTTCTCTTGAAGGTCATGTCACAGCACACAGTGTGCGAGCAATGGCTGCCTCCATGGCAAACCTACGCTCAGTGGCAATTGATGAAATTTGCAAAGCAGCAACTTGGTCCTCTGTCCACACTTTTGCGGCCCACTGTTGCTTGGACAAGGACTTCGTCGGGATGCCTCATTTGGCCAGGCTGTTCTCCAGCATCTCGTTCAGACTTAGAACAACTCCTACCCCCTGTCCCACGTTTCGATACCAGAGATCCTTGGGAGGATACATGACCCACTTAGGCCTGTGTTTCACTGCTCTCTCTGGGGTCATCTACCTGGCATCTCCAAGCTAGGGAGTCCCATATGTGAAGACTACATTCCTGCTTGTTCCTGGAGATAGCATAGTTACTCAATTTGTAACAGGTGATCTCCGGGAACAGCAGAAATTGAGTCTTCACAACCCACCCTCCTCCCTTAGGAGTTGTATTTCTTTCTCTCTTTCTCTCTCCTTTTCTCTTTTTATCTCGGCTACAAACCTAACTGAGGAGGGAGAGTTGGATAGGCGGGAATGCAGCTACGCAGGTGCAGGGGGATGCTCCCAAAAGCTTTCCTATAGGATGCTGGGGAGCGTTCCCGCACGGGCTCAGTCGGTACCGACGTCACCCATATATGAAGACTCAATTCCTGCTGTTCCTGGAGATCACCTGTTACAGGTGAGTAGCTACGCTTTCTTTACTAAAGGTACATTTCTCTGGGGGTTGGCAGCGCCTCGTGGTCGGCCGGCTCATAGCGAGAAGCCACGTGGCTAATCGCGGCCATTTTGGTAGCACAGGAAGTGGTGCCATTTACAGTCGGTCTCCTTTTTGGCCCTTGCTAGCTGAAGGGAGGCAGGAGCGGACTCTGGGGCACAATTCCAACGCATTTTGTTGTTTTCTGGGGCCCGGACAGCAATTCTATTTAAAAAGGGGAAAAAAAAGAAGAAACAAACAAAGCAAAGTTTTATTTATTTTTATTACAGGCTGCCTTTATCAACAGAGGAACATGGGCGCATTCTAGGGAGTGCATATTCCTGTGAGCTGGTCATGCCCACCAAAGCTATGGCCCCCTCCCCCTCTCATCTCTCCCTGCCAGGTGCCTGCGGATGAGGGACATCTCCTGTGGGTCCCGTTCGGAGCTAAGCCGATTAATCCAGAAAAGAGGAGAGAGAACAGAGTGCTGCTAGGTGTATTTTTTTGTTTGGCGTGCAGCCACTCAGCGGGTGAGGAGCTGCTAAGGAGGAGGAGACAGGCAAGTTGGAGCTGCTTAGGAACAGGCAGCTCCCTTCAATCTCCCACCTCGCTGCTGAGCACTGGGAGGACTGCTGATTCAGCGGCGCTTGAATGGTCACTGCGAGACGAGCAGCCCGGGTGAGTCTGCTGTGGGGGGGCCTTGCTTTGGCAGGTATTTCTGTGTTTTTCGATGTGGGGCAGTGTGCGGCCTGCAAACCGTGTGGTAGAGGTTCCGGATGCATTGCGGCAGGCAGCTGTGTCGTTTCAACTTTGGCGTTTAACTTGCAGTTTGGTATTTTGTGCTGGTTTTCAAGTTCCCTTTAGCTTCCTTTAGTTTCTTTTAGTTTGCTTACTTGCACAGTCTGCACCATTACTGTTGGTGGTCAGGCGGGGGTGGCCTCTGTGGACACTGGGCTTACTCCTCCGCGTTTTGTTTTTCAGTTGGCTAGCTTTTTTAATTTAGCCAGGCAGAGCTGCTGGTGCTCTTTTCTCAAGCGTTGTAAGCATCGAATATGTAGACAGAGGAAGGTCTTTGGAAGACCTGCTCTTCCAGGCAGTGCGCAAGACACACAGGTGGTGGTCCCAATGCAAAGTGGTCAAGTAGATGATACAGATGAGTGGCCGAGGCCGTGTTAAAGGGCGCGCAATCCCAGACACGGCTCTGTCTCCTGTTAGAGCAGGAAAGGGAGATCCTGCTCTCCCCGAAAGTGGACTCGGCGGTGTCGGCGGTCACGAAGAAGACCGCTATAGTGGTAGAAGGTAATACTGCGCTCAAGGATGTGCAGGATAAAAGGTTAGACTTTGCTGTAGCAAGATTTTGTCTTTAATGCCCTGTTCTTGCAGATGTCTATCGGCAGAGCTCGGTGGATATAGCTTCTTTGCGCTGGGTACAGAGTGCATTGGAACAGGTGGGACAAGTGCAGTCTCCATCCCCGGTGGCGGCTTAGTATAAGTCCGGAGCAGCCTATTTGACAGAGGCCTTTTATGACCAGATTAGAGATCTAGCATAAGGTATGACTTCAGTGGTGGCTTGAGGAATGGGCCGGTGGATATTTCCTCAAAATTGTTTGAGTATGCCTCCCTTTAGAGGTAAGTTGCTATTTGATGTGGCCTTAGATACCTTGGTGAAGGGTTTGGTGGAGGCCAAAGGAGTCCGTCTCCCAGATGATGAACAGAAGTCGGGACATCAAAAGGCCAGCCACGAGTTTTCAGCTGCTTCCGAACAGGGCAGTTTGCACCCTATCCCAGGGGGCACTACCAGGCCAGGGTGTAGCCCTTTTAAGGTTTTCGTAAAACAACTAGAGGTTTTTTTCCTCTGCTTCCTTGACTCCCAAGAAGACGCAATGAGTGAGATAGGCCTATCCGGAGATCCTTCCCATGGGAGGTCAGCAGCAGGATTTCTATCCGGTTTGGGTCTGCATTACTTCCGACCAGTGGTTCTTCGAGGTTGTCAGAGAGGGCTATGCACTGGGGTTTGCTCATCCCCTCTTGGATGCCTTCATCAGGTCCCCTTGCAAGGCCAGGGTAAAAGTGGCTGTAGTGCAGGTGACCCTCTGTCGGCTTCGGCATTTACAGGTTGAGGAGAGGATACCTAGAGACCAGGGCAACTGGTCGATACTCCATTTATTTCGTGGTCCCTCCAAAAGGAAGGAGCATTCCATTCAATCTTAGACCGCAAAATGGTAGATTGGTGCCTCCGCATCCTCCGCTTCTGCATGGAGACCCTCGGGTCAGTCATCAGGGCAGTAAGAGGAGGCATATTTGGCTTCTCTGGATCTCACAGAAGTTTACTTACTTATTCCAGTTTACCCTGAGCACCAGCAATAGCTCCGCTTCGTGGTGCTAATGGGACATCTCCACTTCAGGGCATGGCTGCTTGATCTGATGACTGCACCACGGACATTTACCAAGATATAGTAGTGGATCACCAGGGGAGCCTACTATTGCTCTCTTACTCAGATGATTGGCTCATCAGAGCAAAATACACAGAAGAGGGCGAGCGGGCCACAGTACGGATCATCGAGTTGCTACAGGACCTTGGCTGGGCAGTCAGTTTTGTGAAGAGCTGGTTGTCACCCTCTCCAGATCTCGGATATTGGGGAGCTTGTTTCCAGACCGGCGAGGGCAAGGCCTCTCTGCCTCTGGAAAGAGGGCAGACGCTACAGAGACATGTCTGACAGTCCTTTTGGATGAAAGCTCCTATGGTGAGGCATTATTGACAACTCTTAGGGCCAGGGCGGTGACCATCGAGTGGATGCCATGGGCACAAACATACAGGCCACCGCTGCAAAGAGCGATGTGGCACAGATGGTAGCCGCAGCATCAGTTGCTAACACATCCGTGGATTTGCCCAAGGGAGGCGTGGGTAGCACTCTGTTGGTGGTTGAGGCCAGAGAAGTTGTTGGTCAGCATGTCTCTGGAGTCCCCACCTAGATACAGTTGACAACAGCAGATGCCAGCCTTATGGGCTGGGGGGCCCATTGTCAGGGGCGAGTAGCACAGGATGTTTTGGAGCACGGCACAGGATGTGTGGCCCTTCAATTGGCTAAAGATGAGAGAGGTCTTCCTGGTGCTGCAGGAGTTTTCGCACAGGCATGTAGGGGAAAGCGATTCGGGTGTTCTTGGATAAGACCACCACGGTGGCTTATATGCATCGTCAAGGAAGCATCGTCAAGGAGGCCCGTTTATTCTGGTGATACATAGTTCTCTGTTGCATGTAATATGAGGAGTGCATGAACATATGCAGTATTCAAAATGTTTACTGTAAATCGCATTTGATCTTCGGAAATTGCGGTATAGAAATTTTCAAATAAATAAAATAAATGAGCGGAGGAACACCTGCAGGCATTCTCAGCGATGCATGTGGCTAGAACAGAGAAAGTCACAGACAGTTATCTCAGTCAAGTTTGCCTGGATCCCGGAGAGGTTGCTAAGCTGTGTCTTTGCGCAGATAGTGGACAGGTGGAGGCCGCTAGTCATGGATCTGATGGTGACCTTTGCCTCTGCCAAAGTGTCCCAGTTCTTCAGCCAAAGGAAGGTAAAGGTGTCAGAAGGACTGGAGGCCCTGGTGCAGCACTGGTCCACAGGAGGACTGCCGTATGTGTTTCCTCTGTGGGGATTAATAGGCTGAGTAATTCAAAGGATAGTCAGCAGAGTCTAGGGGTTCTTTTTGTGCCTGACTGACCCCAAAGGCTGTGGTATGAGGATCTCCTCAGGATAATGGTGGATCAACCGTGGTGCCTACCGGTGCAACCCGATCATCTTTCGCAGGGGCCGGTGCTGATGCCACAAGTGGATCGATACTTGTATGTAGCATGGCTCCTGAGCGGGCACGGTTGTGCAGGAGAGGCTATTCAATGCCGGTGATTCCACATTGTTGGAAGCCCGACAGCTCCACCTCGCTCTCTTTGGATGTAGTCCTATCCAGATGTAGTCAGTTTCCTTCAGGCAGTTAAATAGGTGTGTCAGGGGAACGTTAACCTTTTATGGTCTGCTCTGATGGAGTCGCCCTCTTGAGTCGATGGAGCATATACACTGAAGGAGTTGACGCTGAAGACAGTGTTTCTGGTGGCTATTTATTTGTGAAAACGGATTTCAGAATTGCAAGCACTCTCGTTTCGAGAACCTTTCCTCTCCATCTCAAAGGAAAAGCTGGAGTTAGCAGCCAGCTCCATATTTTCTGCCCAAGGTACTCATTCCATTTGAATCAGCTGGTTACTTGGCCGGGGTTCGTGAGAACAGAGGAAGCTCAGTAGGAGACAGGGTTGGACCTTCTAGAGGTTTAGTGGGCATTACAGCACTATCTAGAGAGGACTGAAACGTTTCTCAGGTCTGTTCAGTGGTTTGTGGTGTTCGGTGCCTGTGCAAGGAGGTGGCTTCAAGGTCTCCATTTTGAGATGGATTCGGGAGTCCATTGCTTTGGCCTTTCTCTTGAGATGTCGACGATTGCCAAGTGGCCTGTGAGTACATACGATCCGAGCGCAGACGGCGTTCTGAGCCAATTTTGGCCTGGATCACCATTAGGTATTTGCAGGGCAACCACCTGGGTATCTATGCATACTTTCATGAAGCATTCCCATCTCGAGGTGCAAGCGATGGCAGTTGCCAGCTTCGGTGCGGCGGTCATTCAGGCTGGGCTCGCAGGTCCCTCCCGTAGGTAGTACTGCTATGGTACATCCCAGAAGTCGGGACTGCACTGGAGGGACATTAAGAAAGGTGAAATTAGACTATACCTGCTAATTGGCTTTCCTTGAGGACCTCCACTGCAGTCCCAGACCCACCTGTGTTACGGTAGTAGCGATACCAGACCAGGAGAATGTCTTTAATTATTTGGTTCTGTGGTTGGTGCTAGTCAGACATCTTAGGAGCGCAGGACAAAAGATAGAGGAACGGCCAGAGCATGGAATAGTGGCCATAAGGTGTTAAATGCTTACAAGGCCCTCTGGCCCGTAAGACTGTCGGTACACCGCAGATAGCAAGGAGCAAGCTTCCTCTCTGTTATGGGGAGGTGGGTTTGCCTGGGGATCGGGGGATTTAATTTAATTTAATTTTAAAGAAGATGAAAGAAGTTGAAGCAGCATTGAAAGCCTTATCAAAGAACAAAGCACCAGGCATTGATTGCATTCCCATAGAAGTATTACAGCAATCTGATGCAGCTGTTACCATACTTACAAGGCTCTGCCAAGAAATATGGAAGACAGCATCATGGCCAACTGACTGGAAAAGATCTGTGTTTATACCAATACTAAAGAAAGGTGATCCAACTGACTGTGGAAATTATCGCACAATCGCTCTGATCCCACATGCCAGCAAGATTCTACTGAAGATTATTCAAAAGAGACTACAATCATACCTGGAACAAGAACTACCTGAAGTGCAAGCAGGGTTCAGAAAAGGGCGAGGAACGAGAGACATCATTGCGGATATGAGATGGATCCTTGAAAAGACTAAAGAATACCAAAAGGATATCTATTTGTGCTTTATCGACTATAGCAAAGCTTTTGACTGTGTAAACCATGAGAAACTCTGGGCCACATTAAGAAGCATGGGTATACCAGAACACCTGATCGTTCTCTTGCACAATCTGTACATTGATCAAGAAGCAACAGTTCGAACAGAACAAGGAGAAACAGAATGGTTTAAAATAAGCAAAAGTGTAAGACAAGGCTGCATACTTTCCCCCTACCTGTTTAATTTATATGCAGAACAAATCATCAGAGAAGCAGGATTGTATGAAGACAACAGAGGTGTGAAGATTGGTGGAAGACTCATCAACAACCTTCGCTATGCTGATGATACCACATTACTGGCGGAAAGTGAAGATCTGAAACATTTGCTTCTCACAATCAAAGAACATAGTCTCAAAATGGGCCTGCACCTTAATGTAAAGCAGAAAAGATCATGACAACTGGCATAATCAACAGGTTCATCGTCGAAGGAGAAGAAATTGAAATCGTGAATAACTTTAACCTACTTGGATCAACTATCAATAAAGAAGCAACAAGCAGTCAAGAAATCAGACGACGCATTGCTCTTGGCAGAATGGCTATGAAAGACCTAGATAAGATTCTCAAGAGCAGAGATGTCTCTCTCCATACAAAGATTCGACTTGTTCAAGCCATGGTATTTTCAATAACATCATATGGATGTGAAAGCTGGATAGTGAAAAAGATAGACAGAAAGAAAATTGATGCCTTTGAATTATGGTGCTGGCGGCGAATACTGTGTATACCATGGACTGCCCGAAGAACAAACCAGTCTGTACTAGAGGAGATCAAACCTAAGCTTTCTTTAGAAGCTCAGATGACAAGACTTCGACTTTCATACTTTGGACACATCATGCGGAGAGAGAGATCATTAGAGAAAGACATCATGCTTGGCAAGATAGGTCAACGCAAAAGAGGAAGGCCAGCAATGAGATGGATCGATACAATAACAGCAGCTACGGGTACCAGTCTGTTAACAATAAGCCACCTGACTGAAGACCGAACACAATTTAGGATAGCTATCCAGAGGGTCGCCATGAGTCGACTCCGACTCGACGGCACTTAACAACAACAACAATTTTTAAAAAAAAAAGAGGGAGGAGCTAACCCAAGATGTCCGCGGTAGTGTTTCTTTGTGGTTTTCATGCCTAAGAGGAAGGGAAAGCTGAGGGTACCTCCCTCTGCACCTCAGCCATCCAGTTCGGGTCCTATGGACCGTTTCGTTAACATACCCCCGGAGAAAGCACAGGAGATTAGAGCCGGCTTGGTCGCGCCGATTACAGAGGATCAGCTGCCTCCGTCGGATGTGGATACTTCTCTCTCTCCTGCAGTGAGGATTCCTCCACTGTGTCCTGCTGCCTTGGAGCCTACTTCAGCGGGTGTGACGTCGACTCCTCCCGAGGTGGGGGCATCGGCTGATGTGAGGGCGCGTGCTGGAAGTTTGGTCTCCTTGTCTCCCGACAGTCTCGCTGAGATTTCGGCCGGCAGTTTGGACCTGAGTACTCCGTCTGGAAGTCTGCCTTTGCGAAAATTGCCTTCCCTCACTCGCCCTAAGGTATTTACATTGGAGATTCTCTGGGAAGCTATTGCTACTCTGTTTCTATTAATTCTCAGACTGCTGTATTGTCCTCCCAGATCCGGGAGAATGCTGTTAACATCCAGGGAAATGTGGATAATATTCAGTCGGTGGTGTCTACTTGTGAACAGATTAAAAAGGACTGTTTCTTTTCATGCTCAGCTCACTACGTTTTCAGATGTGTCCTCAGCCTTGGTGAAGGAGAACGAAGTTCTTAAATATAAGCTGGAAGTGTTGGAGAACGCTTCCAGAGCGTCTAACCTTCGAGTTTTGAATTTCCCTCGTCTCCCTGAGGTGTCTGCTCTGGACATGTTCAAGCGGTATATCATGGAAATTCTGAAAGTCCCTCCGGATTTAATACCACCTCTCAGTAAGGTATACTATCTGCCTTCCCGAAGAAAAGCTGAGACGTCTGTGGCTGTATCTACTGTGAGATGTGACTGGTCTCCTGGAGGTATCTGGGCGTGAAGTTTCTACTCCCATTTCGTCTACTCTCCTTGTGCAGTGTGCTTTGGTTTCTGATAAAGATTGGCTCCTGAAAATGTTCTTTAAGAAAAGATGTGATACTTTTATGGGTTTCAGGATATCGATGTTTCCTGATTTAGTCAAAGAAACACAAAGGAGGAGAAAGCAGTTTTTGATTTATAAATCTGGGGTATTGAGTATAGGGGGTACTTTTTTCTTGAAGGTTCCCTTGTAGATGCCTAGTGCTTATGGAGGGAAATAAGTATATTTTCTCTGATCCCATGGATTTGGGTAAATTTATTAATGCTAGACTTCCTGCTGTGTCCTCTAATGAGTGAACTGTGGATTTATTATATCTTTATCCTCCATGAATGTATTCCAGGGGTCCGAGGCCTTGTGGGTTTTCTTTAAATTTTTCTCTTTATAACTTTTCCAATTCTCTGTATTGGGTGGGTATGTCTCTCCTCCTCCCCAGTAGTGTGGATTACAACAGTGTATGCTTTCTTTTTGTACTTATTATATTTGCTTATGGGTTAACATTATTACTTGCACACACTGTATTCAATGTAAGGAATTATCTTCTTGCTGTTTTGTGAAATTCTATAAATAAATAATTTAAAAAAAAAAAAAAGGAAAAGAAAAGTGGTATTCTTATGCCTTATTTTGTTGCTGCTATGAGTCTGCTTTGTCAGTGGGTTACTGGGCCTGGTGGGTGGTGCCAGCCGTATAAGTACCCTGGTGTCATCAAAAGATGACATGCTCAGTCGCCATGCTGTTGGAAGAGGTACACTACTCAGAAGTCGGGACTGCACTGGAGGTCCTCAAGGAAAGCCAATTAGCAGGTAAGGTCTAATTTCACTTTTGCCACACTTGCAAAAAAAGATGAAGCAAGTGCAAGTAGAATCCCTCCCCCTTAGCAATTGTGGCAGGTGTGGATGTCAAGTTGGGTACCTTGGCAGGAGATGACACGATGGTGGGAACAACTGCTACTTCAGGTGTGCCGGAGACCAGTAGGGAAGGAAGGCCCGACAACATAGAGGAGCATTTGAGGGGGTTATCTGTCAGGACCACGGAATCATTCATTGCCTTGGTTACAAACTTAGATTGTAAGCTCCTCTGGAAAAGGAAAATACCTGTTAAGTGCCATCGAGTTTGTTTCGACTCATGGTGACCCTCTGGATAGTTGTCCTAAATTGTGTTCGGTCTTCAGTCAGGTGGCTCATTGTTGACAGACTGGTACCCATAGCTGCAGTTATTGTTGATCAATCTCATTGCTGGCCTTCCTCTTTTGCGTTGACCACCTGTCTTGCCAAGCATGATGTCTTTCTCTAATGATCTCTCTTCGCACGATGTGTCCAAAGTATGAAAGTCAGTCATCTGAGTTTCTAAAGAAAGCTTAGGTTTGTTCTCCTCTAGTACTGACTGGTTTGTTCTTCGGGGCAGTCCATGGTATACGCAGTATTCACCACCAGCACCATAATTTAAAGGTATCAATTTTCTTCCTGTCTATCTTTTTCACTGTCCAGCTTTCGCATCCATACGATATTGAAAATATCATGGCTTGAACAAGTCGAATCTTTGTATGGAGAGAGACATCTCTGCTCTTGAGAATCTTGTCTAGGTCCTCCATAGCCATTCTGCCAAAAGCAATGTGTCATCAGATTTCTTGACTGCTTGTTGCTTCTTTATTGACAGCTGATCCAAGGAGGTTAAAGTCCACGATTTCAATTTCTTCTCCTTCAGTGATGAATCTCTTGATTTTTGCCAGCTGTCATGATCTTTGTCTTCTTTACATTAAGGTGCAGGCCCATTTTAAGAATGTTCCTTGATCGTGAGAAGTAAATGTTTCAGATCATCTTCACTTTCAGCCAGTAAGCATAGCGAAGGTTGAGTCTTCCACCAATCTTCACACCTCTGTTGTCTTCATACAATCCTGCTTCTCTGATTTGTTCTGCATATAAATTAAACAGGTAGGGGGGGGACGTATGCAGCCTTGTCGTACACCTTTGCTTATTTTAAACTATTCTTTTTCTCCTTTTTCCGTTCCAACTGTTGCTTCTTGATCAGTGTACAGATTGTACAAGAGAATGAGCAGGTGTTCTGGTATACCCATGCTTCTTAATGTGGCCCAGAGTTTCTCATGGTTTACACAGTCAAAAGCCTTGCTATAGTCGATAAAGCACAAATAGGTATCCTTTTGTTTTTCTTTAGTCTTTTCAAAGATCCATCTCACATCCCTGATGTCTCTTGTTCCTTGCCCTTTCCTGAACCCTGCTTGCACTTCAGGTAGTTTTTGTTCCAGGTATGTACGTAGTCTCTCTGAATAATCTTCAGTAGAATCTTGCTGGCATGTGGGATCAGAGCGATTGTGCGATAATTTCCACAGTCAGTTGGTTTACCTTTCTTTTTAGTATCGGTATAAACACAGATCTTTTCCAGTCAGTTGGCCATGATGTCTTCCAAATTTCTTGGCAGAGCCTTTAAGTACGGGTAACAGCTGCATCGGATTGCTATACTACTACTTTGGGAATGCCATCAATGCCTGGTGCTTTGTTCTTTGATAAGGCTTTCAATGTTGCTTCAACCTCTTCTTTCATCACCAATGATTCCAGATCATAAGGTACCGGTTGAAATGGCTGTTGGTCCACTTGATCTTTATCATATAAAAGCTTTGTATATTCTTTCCACCTTTTCTTGATCTTCTCAGTAGCATTCAACATAGAACCTTGAGCATCTTGTAACATTCCAATTTGAGGCTGTAATTTTTTCTTTAACTCTCGTAGCTTTAGAAAAGCCGATCTTGTTCTTCCTATAATAGTTTCTGCTTCTATTTCCTTGCATGTGTCATTGTAGTACTTTTCCTTACTGTACCTGAATGAAACTCTTCCTTGAACCTCTGAGAAAGGCATGAGCTAAATCCATTTTCCTTCCCTTTCCTCCTTTGGACTCTCCCTTCTCTCACATTCAGGATTTTCTCATAAGTTGCTTTATCCAGATGCAGAAATGACCAAAAAAAGGACTTTTTGTCTATCAAACCAATCCAGAACTCCTGGTTATGCCAATCAGATGGAAACAGACTATATATCTGTGAGCTCTGCCCTATAAAAGGCACTGTGTAGCCACTTTCTCTCTAATAATCTCTCTCCAGCAGATGGTGAGGAGCTTTCCATGTAGCTGGCTTGATCTGGTTCCATAGCTCCTGGGCCCAATCGGAGAATTGAGCCTTCAATTGAGCTTGGGCTGTTGGAAGGCATTGAGTAATCGCATATTGGGATGATACCCAGAAAAGTCCTGGTCCCTCCTTCCTGGCCCAGTAGATTGCAGGTGGTGTGTTTAATTATCTGTTTTTATTACTTTTATTTCTTTCCTTTTGAGTTGAAAAATGTAGTTCCTCTTCCCTCCCTCCCTCCCTCCCTCCCCCTCCCCCTCCATGCCACAGTTCTGATCTTTTGATTTGTTCTGCTTTATTTAAAAAAAAAAATGTTTCCTTGGCTTGGCAATTCAGAGAAGACTACTGCAGTCCTGGATCAGTTGTAATGGGAGGAGTGGCACAGGGGGTGCGGAGGAAGAGCGCCCTGAACAGCCCTCCTGGGTGACAGTGCTGGGACCAGTGTTAGGGACTGTGCATCTCCCAAGTTTTAGTGCCTGAAGTAGTGCTTAGTCTTGATCTCCTGCACTGAAGTATGCATTCAGCAACCTGATGCTAGCATTTGCTGAGGTGTATCAAAGGCAAAGCTGTCCTGTGGAGAGCCATGTGGTATTGTCAGAGTGAAGCAATGGGGGATGGAAGTGGTATCTAAGAGCAAAATGCAGCTCTCCTGGCGGAGGGTGTCATGGCAGCTTCAGGCAATGTGAAACCTGCTGCGCTTCGGTCCAGCTGCTTCAAATGTCTTTCAGTTGAAGTAAAGCGGCAATAAGATCTATATAAACACTATCTCCAGGAACAAGCAGGAATGAGTCTTCACATATGGGTATCGTCGGTACCAACGGAGCTTTTGGGAGCATCCCACAGCGCCTGCGCGCTGCCTTCCCGCCTTTCCTAACTGCCTCTCTCCAGTTCTTCTTTTCCGCGGAGCCAGCAGGTCGTGTTCCTGTCACCGCTGAAGAAGTTCTTTATTTTATTTCTTTGGTCGCGTGTCTGCCTTCTTCGACGTCGGACCGGTACTGCCGGTCGGTCTTTCTTTCTTAAAAAAAAAAAAAAAGACTCTTCACGTCTGTGCTTTTTTCTTTGGCCTTAGGCCTATGAGAAATTCTCCTCATGGAGAAGCCCGCTTCCGGGTTTAAAAAGTGCACAAAGTGCAGCGGCACTATTTCTGTCACTGACACCCATGACTGGTGTCTAAAAGGTTTGGGTCCTGACCACTCCATCACGGATTGTGAGTCCTCTTCCATGATGTCTAAAAGAGGTCTACAGAATCGAGCAGCCAAGCTCAGTACCCTGTTTCCCTCTGATGCAGCTTCGGTAGCATCAACGTCTTCCATGGCTTCTTCCTCCCATGGATCTCAGGTAACCAAACTCAAATCCAGCCGATCCTCGAAGGGTAGATCTCCCTCCAAGTATCAAGATGCCTCCAGGCTTGCTCTCGAGGAATCCGCACCGGCAAAATTACCCCGGCGGGAGGCTCCGGCTTCCAAAGCTTTATCTATGGGGTCACAGGTTGACATCGATGGCTCGGCCTCGACCGATCACCTGTTGCCATGTTCTGGGGTACCGGTGGTTCCCACTGGTACCGACATCCAGACATTGGTGGCGTCGATGGATCAGAATATTCTGACCATGCATCGTGCCATTACGGCATTCATACAAGCTGCGACGCCTCCGGTACCGCAACAAACTCAGTTGTCGGTACCGGTTCCGGCATCGGCACCGATATCGGTTCTGGTGCCGGTACCGATTGCATCGACATCGGCTTCGGTGTCGACTGCAGCGGTACCCTATTCTGTGATGCCCATCGGTACCGATCACTCCTGATGTCGATACCACTCGGTACGCGTATCTGGCTCTGCAGGAGCATCCAGACAGGCGATACTTCGATTCCTCCGAAGACTCTGATGAATCAGAGGCTTCTGTCGAAGCATCGACACCTTCTCCAAAAAGAAGAATGTCTCCTCCAGAAGACTTGTCTTTTCAAGACTTCATTAGGGAAGTGGCCAGGGGCCTCTCCATCTCAGTGGCCCCTGAGGCAGAGCCTAGAGCCAAAAAATTGGATATCTTGCAATATCCTAAAGGTCCTAAAGAGGCAGCTACTTTACCAATTCATGAGACCCTTTATGATCACATGTTGGGCATATGGGAGACACCTCTCACCACCTCCCCTCATTCTCGTAGGTTGGACACCATGTACCGTGTTCCTTCTTGTCCTGGCTTTCATAAAACTCAGCTTCCTCACCACTCTATTGTGGTGGAGTCTGCTATGAAGAGGATAAAGAGTGCAAAAAGGCACTCATCCAATCCTCCAGGAAGAGAATGCAGAACCTTAGATGCTTTTGGCAGGAGAATTTTCCAGGCCAATATGCTTGTTGCTAGAATCAACTCCTATAGTCTCTATATGGGGATGTTTCTAAAAGAGGTTACAGATCACCTACAAACTTAATCTCCTTTTGTTTCAGAAGATAAGAGAGGAGTTTCTCACCTGGCTTAAACATGCCCAGGATGTTTCCAAGTTTTCTAACCGTGCAGCCTTTGACTCTTTTGAGTGTGCTAGCAGAGCCTCGGCTATTGCCATAGGTGCACGCAGAGTTGCTTGGCTACAAGCTTCTGATTTGGAACCCTGGGTCCAGGATGGACTAGGAAATCTTCCTTGTACAGGTGAAAACCTTTTTGGCAAAGATTGGCAAGCAAAGGCCACTCAGATGGATGCTGAAAATTCTGCTTTAGATAGACTTTCAAAGTCTACTTCTGCTCCTGTTAAGAAGAGGTTGTTCAAAAAGGGATTTTTTCCCAAAAAGGGGAGATATTATCCTGTTTATGGTCAACAGGCATCTTCTGCAGGTCGTTTTGCTGCAAAGCGACAGCAACAACCTAAACAGGCCAAGCCTAAGGCTGCAAGGGCTGCTACGGCCCAACAGCCTCAGCCTCCTCAGGGCCTTTGACTTTCAACTAGAGAACTTAGCCTTTCTGGCTCTAAAAGAACCAGAGCCTCTCATCATTCCAGGAATGTTAGCTCACTTTGCTCCCAGGTGGGAACAAATCACAGCAGAGCAATGGACCCTCTCCATCATAAGGGAGGGGTACAAGCTTCATTTCTTAAACCTTCCTCCTCACACCATGGTGAGACAGTTCAATTCTCCAACATCTCTCCTCGACCTTCTGGGTCAGGAGATTGCTACCCTTCTTGCCCAAGGGGCAATAGAAGAAGTACCCCTTCTTCAGCAGGGCTCAGGGTTCTACTCCCCCTATTTTCTTATCCCAAAGAAAACAGGGGGCTACAGACCCATACTAGATCTCAGAGAATTCAACAAGTTTCTATACAAGGAGAAGTTCAAGATGATTTCTCTCGGTGCTCTCCTTCCATACCTTCAGACTCAGGATTGGCTTGTTCTCTAGACCTCAAGGATGCGAACACCCATGTCCTCATCCATCCAACACACAGAAGGTTCCTTCGGTTCCTTTACTGAGGAAAGCACTACCAATACAAAGTGCTTCCTTTCGGTCTGGCCTCTGCACCAAGAGTGTTTACAAAATGCATGGCAGTAGTAGCTGCATTTCTACGCACTCTAGGGATATTCGTATTCCCATATCTGGACGACTGGCTCATCCGAGCTCCATCCCAGTCAGAGGCCCAGACTTCCCTAGCCTGCAGAAGGCGTGTTCTTCAGTATCTGGGACTTGTAATAAACATTCCAAAATCCCATCTCACCCCTACTCAGTCCCTAGAGTTCATAGGGGCCTTGCTGGATACCACAACTGCAAGGGCCTATCTTCCCCAGGCCCGTTGCCTACGCTTGGTGTAGTTAGCCTCACAGATTCAGTTAAAATCCAATTTAACTGTTCGAGAGATGTTACAACTGTTAGGCCACATGGCATCCACTGTGCATGTGGTTCCTTACGCTCGCTTTCACATGAGAGCAGCTCAGTGGACTCTGTCCACCCAATGGACCCAGGCATCAGGGTGCCTGTCAGACAAAATAGCAACCTCCAGTCGCCTCTTTTGCTCTCTCCATTGGTGGAAGTCCACTCAAAATCTGTTTCTGGGGTCCCCCTTTCAACAGATGTTACCCCAAGCAACCCTTACAACAGATGCCTCTCCAAGAGGTTGGGGAGCTCATCTACAAGATCTCTCCACTCAAGGCATCTGGTCTCCACAGGAGACATCTCTACATATCAACCTCTTAGAGCTCAGAGCAATTTTTCTAGCTCTAAGTCTTTCACACCCTGCTCAGCTACAAGACAGTCCTCATCCACACAGACAACCAAGTAGCCATGTTCTACGTGAACAAGCAGGGCGGGACTGGCTCTCTGTCGCTTTGCAACGAAGCTTTTAGATTGTGGGCCTTCGCCAGAGAGCATCAAATTCATCTCATGGCAGTGTATCTTCCAGGGGTTCAAAACTCTTAGGCAGACAGACTCAGTCGAGTTCTGCTTCCACACGAATGGTCCCTCCATGGGGACCAGATAGCCAGGATCTTCCGAATTTGGGGAACCCCGGACATAGACCTGTTTGCAAGTCTGTGGAATGCCAAACTTCCCTGTTTCTGTTCCAGGATTCCGTGTCAGGGAGTTCAGGCCAGGGATGCCTTCCTCCTTCATTGGGGGCAAGACTTCCTCTATGCCTTTCCGCCCATTCCCCTAATTCCCAAGACCCTGTTCAAACTTCAGAGAGACAAGGGGTCTATGATCCTCATAGCACCACATTGGCCACGCCAGGTGTGGTACCCTCTACTTCTGCATCTCTCTCAAGCTCCCTTCCTGGACTTGGGATCTGCTCCAGACCTCCTGTCCCAGGAGGAGGGAACATTGTGGCACCTAAATCACCAGTCTCTTCACCTCAGAGCCTGGTTGCTGAAGGCCTAGACCTTCAAGATTTGCATCTTTCTCAGCAAGTGAAGGATATCCTTCATGCTTCCAGAAAGCCTTCCACTAGACGTTCCTATGCTTTTAAATGGAAAAGGTTTACTTTTTGGTGTGCAGAGAAGGGTCTTAACCCTCTTGCAATACCTCTGAATTCTTTTCTAAAGTATTGGCTGCATTTATCCCATGCAGGCCTTAAAACGAATTCAATAAGAGTCCATTTGAGTGCTATTGCAGCATCCCTTAAACCTCTCAATGGACAACCTATTTCCTCTCATCCTCTTATAGCAAGATTCATGAGAGGCCTTCTTTTAACTAAACCTCCCATTAGACCACCTCCAGTGGCATGGGACTTGAATCTGGTTCTTGGCCAGCTTATGCAGCCACCCTTTGAACCCTTAGCCACTACCTCCTTGAAATTCCTTTCCTGGAAGGTTATTTTTCTCATTGCAGTCACTTCAGCTTGCCGCATCAGTGAGCTGCAAGCCTTGGTGGCTAATCCTCCTTATACAAGGTTCCATCATGACAAGGTAGTCCTCAGGACCAATCCACACTTTATGCCTAAAGTGGTTTCACTTTTTCATCTGAACCAGGAGGTATATTTACCTGCCTTTTTTCCAGGACCTCATGCATCAAGTGCAGAGAGGAATCTCCTTACCCTGGATTGTAAGAGAGCGCTTGCTTTTTACTTACAAAGGACACAGCAACATAGAAAGTCCTCTCAACTCTTTGTTGCTTTCGATCCCTCTCATTTAGGACTTCCAGTCTCTAAGAGAACTCTGTCCAATTGGATTGCTCAGTGTATTTCTTTCGCCTACCAGAGTAAGAACCTTTCTCTGGAGGGCCATGTCACAGCTCATAATGTGAGGGCCATGGCAGCCTCTATGGCTCATCTAAATTCTGTGTCCATCGACCAAATCTGTCGAGCGGCCACCTGGGCCTCGGTTCATACCTTTACAGCCCATTATTGCTTGGACAAGGACTCCCGCCGGGATGCCTTGTTTGGTCAGGCTGTTCTCAAACACCTGTTCCATACCTAATCAACTCCTACCCCCCATCCCTGGTTGGATACCCGAGATCCATAGTGGGAGGTAGAGCCCTTCTCAGGGACTCACAACTTTGGGGATCTCCTTAGCATCTCTAGCTGGGGAGTCCCCATATGTGAAGACTCATTCCTGCTTGTTCCTGGAGATAACACAATTACTTACCTGTAACGGGTGATCTCTGGGAACAGCAGGAATAAGTCTTCACAACCCACCCACCTCCCCTAGGAGTTGTATCTATCTATCTTTCCTTTCTCTCTCTCTCTTTGTCTCAGCTTAAAACTCGAACTGGAGAGAGGCAGTTGGAAAGGCGGGAAGGCAGCGCGCAGGCGCTGTGGGATGCTCCCAAAAGCTTTCCTTTTGGACGCTGGGGAGCGTTCCCGCGCAGGCTCCGTCGGTACCGACGATACCCATATGTGAAGACTTATTCCTGCTGTTCCCAGAGATCACCTGTTACAGGTAAGTAACTGTGCTTTCTTCAATTCTGCTCATATTAATATTACAAGTGCTGCTAAAAAGAGCACTGAAGAGCTGGTCTCGTTTTACCTTCCTTTTTGTCCACCAGACAAGTCCAGAACACATGAGATGTAATAAAGCACTCCCTACATTGGGCGAGATGAAGAGACTCCTGTTGCAAGCACTCCTACACTAAAAGGCAGTTGTAGATCTCAAAAGAAGCCTATCTTTTTATTCCTTTTGGGACGCTCCTCAGATATTTCAGATTCTGGAGCCTTGGGGCAATCCTACCATTTTCGAATGCTCCCATTTGATTTAGCTAAGGCTCCCCCCATACCTTTTCAGAGTGCATGGTGGTAGTGGCAGCAGCCCTATACGGAGGGGATTTTGGTTTATTCTTATTTGGACAATTGTCTTATTGGGGCCAAGTTACATATGAAAAGTCGAGAGGCTGCAACGTCTGTCATCCAGGTGTTACATGGTGACATAGTATATGATGGCAGATAAAGACCAGTGTGGTCCATCTAGTCTGCCCGGCAAGGCAGCAAGAGTAGGTGCACTTGCCGCTCTGTGCAGATCACCCCTCCCCATGCCTTTGTTTAGGGGTGTACCCACTGCTCCATATAGGTCACCCTTATTTGTTCAGATATGAGATAGTTATGTTTATTTTGATTTTATCCTGTTGCTATACAGGGATCCACTGTGTTTGTCCCATGCCATTTTGAATTCTGACACTGTTTGCCCCCCACCACTTCCATCGGCAGGGCATTCCAAGTATTCATCGCCCTTTCAGTGAAAAAGTATTTCCAGACATTGCCTTTCAGTTTACCTCCTTGCAGCTTCATCTTATGCCCCTCTAGTTTTACAGCTTCCCCGACTTTGGAAGAGATTGGTTTGTCCATTAATACTTTAAGTATTTAAGTCTGAATCATATCTCCCCTGTCCCTCCTCTCCTCCAGAGTGTACTTATGAGGAGAGACTTGAAGACCTAAATAAGTCTTCTTACGTAGGCTCCAAATCATTTTGGTTGTCTTCCTCTGAACTGCTTCCAGCCTTTTTATGTCCTTTGTGAGATATGGTCTCCAAAACTGAACACAGTATTCCAAGTGAGGCCTCGCCAGCGACTTGTACAGTGGCATTAGTACCTTTTCCTTTCTGCTGGTAATTCCTCTCTGTATACAACCCAGCATCCTTCTGGCTTTTGCCACCGCCTTGTCACACTGTTTCGCCACCTTGAGATCGTCAAACAATCACTCTGAGGTCCTGCTCCTGTCCGTGCACACTAATCTCTCACCCCCCCTGCTGGATTTCTGCTTCCCAAGTGCATGACACTGCACTTCACATTAAATCTTAACTGCCAAGCATTAGACTATTCTTCCAGCTTTTGTAGCTCTTTCCTCATGTTATCCACTCTCTCAGGAGGGTCTGCTCTGTTGCAAAATTTGGTGTCATCTGCAAAAAAGACAGGCTTTTCCATTCAGCCCTTCGGCAATATCCCTCACAAATATATTGAACAGTAACGGTCCCAGGACCGAACCCTGAGGTATACTGTTGTTGGGCTGAGCCATAAACTTTGAGAAGAGTAAGTTTACCCCTCGCAATGCATAGAATATTTAGTATGTTTTGACATCAAGAAGTGAAAGAATTTCCTCCTCAAACACTGGATGCAGACCAAGATTGAAGCAAAATCTACAGTAGGGCTCTAACGACCTGTGACTATATGCTGGTGCTCAAATTCATGGCTATGACATTAGAGTTAATTTCATAGGTTCGAGCTCACATGTGCCCTCTGCAGTTGTCCCATTTGACTCATTGGGCTCTTCAGGCCCAAAGCCCTAAATTGCCACTATCATGGACTTTGGGAGCCAGAAACAATCTGTTATGGTGGCTGACTCCCTGCCACTTGTTGAATATAGATTTGGACACTCCCAGTTGGATGGTAGTGACAACAGATGTGTGCCTTTTCCGGTTGGGGGGCCACACTGGAACAAAGTGGTCAGTGTTGCTGTTCTCCACAGTCTCATGGTCCAATTGTTTGGATACCCAGGACCATTCAGAGTGCCCTCATGACATTTATGCCCTTTGTTTGTAACAGGATCCAACACCAATGCAAAACACACAAATTGCAGAGCCAAACAGAAACCATAGTTGAGTGAGGTGTTAGAGTGGGTTCTGCCTTTACTCAGGGGTATAGAGAAACAAAAAGCCACACCCGACACGGCCGTGTTTTGGCACTTGTCAGGGGTTTAGAGACACCAATTGAGTGTCTTTAGATGCAGCCTTACATTAAGTGAAAGACTTGATTATACCAGCAAGATACAGTGTCTTTCAGATGTATTAACTGTGTGAAGTTTTAGAGTCCCAATTGGTGCCTCTACCCCCTGACAAAGGCAAGTGCCGAAATATGGCCATGTTAAGTGTGACGTTTTGTATCTCTTTACCCCTGGATAAAGACAGAACCTACTTTGACACCTTGCTGCAGTTTGGTTTGTGGCAGAGCAGCTAGGATGTTTTTGGACAATGCCATGGCGGTGGTGTACATCAATTGTTAGGCACAAAGAGCACACACAAAAATGCATATTTTTAGCCTATGCTGGAATATCTTTGAGGCTTGGTGTGTAGCTCTGGTAGTTTCCTTCTTTAGGACATCTAGCCACCATCTTTCTTTTCTTTAGGAGGGTTCAGGTGGCAGTGCTGGCTTTTTTCCAGAGACATTTAGATGGTATTTCATAGGGGGCACATCCAGATACTGTGCATTTTTTGAAGGGGTGACTCACTTGCATCCTCTGCTCTGTGCAGTGGTCTCAGACTGGAATCATAACTTGGTTCTTCAAATTCTCAGTTTGAAGCCCTTTTGAGTTTCTGAAGACAGCTTCATTGAAGGATCTTACCTTGAAAATGATTTTCATGGCAGCTATATGTTCATGTAGAAGAATTTCAGAGCTTCATGCTGTATCTTGTAGAATCCTTTTTGGTTTTTTTACAGAAGCAGGGGTGTGTGTCTGAACCATATGCTCCTTTTGTCTGAAAGTGCTTTTTTCTGTTTCGTATTAATCAGGCGGTGGAATTGACTTCTTTTCTGCAAGAGGATTTGGGCCTGGAGTTTTGCCTACTTTGTCCATTGGGTTTACGTTGGGCATTTTTACAGTATCTAGAATTCCAGATCTTCCTGCTAGAAGGGTATCACACAAAACTAGTAGTGAGGCACCAAGATCACAAACCGGAGAAAGTGCTGCTGGTCCTCACGGATGGGAATGTGAACATAGGCCTCTGCCAAATCCAAGGAGGTGAGGACTCATCTTTCCAAACTACCTGGATAATAGACCGCAGTGTTTCCATTCGATACAGTGGAACTCTCAAGCTGCAATTGATCCTTTTGAGCACAATCTAAAACCTATCACCATCTTATAATGTTGAGCAACCAGCGATCTGTTGTCAGATGGGCCCATTCACAATAGAATTGTTGCAGACGGCCTCCCAATTGTGGGAGGTAGGAATGAGCCCCGGAACAGTCAGCAGGAGGAAGAGGGCTTTCCCACCATGGATGTCTGCGAATAGGTCCGGTGTCCTCCTTGAAAGGACTCAGATTTGGATCTGCTTCTGGAAGAGGACAGGATCTGCTTATTTGGTTGATACAGACAAGGATCGTGGATCAGCAGCAGCAAAGTGACACCCCCGATGACAAAGAAGAATGCTGAGGAACCTCTAGGCTTATCCTCTGGCAGCTGCTGGGGCTTGATCTCACCAAGGTCCTTGACTAACTTTCCCAAGTGCTCGCCAAATAGGAGCCTGTCCCTAAAGGGCAATTTGGCTAAGCGCCCCTTAGATGCAACATCCGCCAAACAATTTCTGAGCCATAGCCCCCAGCAAACCACTGTCGCAACTTCCCTGCACAGAAAAGCATATGAGATCATAAAAGGCACCAAGAAGGCCACCAGATATTCGAGGTAGAACAAATACTCATCCTTAGGAGGAGGGCACGTGCACAGAGACCGCCCCACATTGTCACCTGAAAGGCTAGGAAGGAGGCAAATGAGGCCATCTGAAGGAGTCCTTCCACCTTCCAACCCTGAAGGGCAGCTCCACTTCTGCGGGAATGGTGGCACGTTCGATGACTGCCATGATCAAGATGATGACTCTTGGAAAGAAACCACTACCACTTCCCAAGGCTGTCTGGGTCACGTTTACGCCTGGTCACTATCATTGGGCCTTCTTGAGGGGCACATCAGGAGAAGCTCCAGTGGGGAAATGAAAGGCTCTGGAAGGGCCCCTGATGCCAGGGAGGGAGTCTGGGACAATCCAGGCAGATCTGGACAATCAGGGGGGGGTCTCCTCTCGACGACAGAAGCACCATGCGAGAGTCGCTATGGTCCTTCCCCTGAAAGAGTTCCCCCTCCCCCACATTGGAGGCAGCTGAACTGAAATCATTGTGGGAAATGTCCTCAGAGTACTCAATGCCCAGCCATCTTGCTCCATTCCCACAGCTTGGGGCACTTTCAGCTTTTGGGAGCTATGGCTGCAACCCTGGAGCTGGTGCCCTGGGCACAAACACACATACGTACTTTACAGTGGGCCTTGCTTGACCCACTGTTCCTGTGCTTTCAGATCTATTGAGTCCAAAAGCGACTGGTCTCGTATCGATACAGCCTCCTCTGGTGGGCCTCCCCCAGCAACATGTTGAGGAGGATGCCTCTCAAAATTCCAGTCCGGGTGCTCCTCACCACTGATGTCAGTTTCTCCAGTTGGGGAGTTCATGGTCTTGGCCAGACTGCACAGGGTCAGTGGTCTCTGTAAGCAAAATGGGCCATCCATTGCCTAGAGGCCAGGACCATCAGTCTGGCATTGCTGCACTTAAGCAAGCTGCTCCACAGGGGCACTGTGCAAGCCCTATTGGGCAAAGTAACTGCAGTGGGTTATGTCAATAGCCAGGGCGGAAAGAAGTGCCCGAGAGTAGCTTGGGAAATCTCTACTGATCCCCTGGGTGGACCTGCACCTCCAAGCGCTTACAGCCCAGCACATCGTGGACAAGGACAATCAAGAAGCGGATTTTCTCATCTGTCACCTCCTTGATCCCAGGGAATGCCAGGGAAGATGCGCCATGGGCATTCAACCGGATAGTGGATCGATGGGGCCTCCCAGGGGCAGACTGGATGGTGATGGCAGCCATTGCCAAGGTCCCCTCTCTTTTCAGCAATTGCTCAGGGCCCAAGTCCAAGAGAGTGGATGTACTGGTCCAGTCCTGTGTCCAGATTCCCTCCTCTGTTCCCACCCCATGGGCCATGATACAAAGTCCTTTGGAGGATCGAGGATCACCCGAGTCTGATAATCCTGGTGGCCCCAAACTGGCCTTGTCTGCCATGTAACATGGACATCGTCTGTCTTCTCTCCTCCCAGCCCCTGTGCCTTGGGAGCAGGAGGGGCTTACTACAGCAGGGCCGCCTAAGGCGTAAGGGCTGTTCCCTGTTGAAGGCCAGGTAGCGCACCCACCTCATTAGCTTATGCCTGGATCTGGTATCTCTTTGAGAACGTTGATATCGCCTTTCCCCATGGGGGGTCTTGATGCCCTCAATTTTCGCCTTCCTTCAAGAGGGAGTTGAGAAGGGTTTGTCGAGCTCCATTTGGGTGCAGGTAGCAGCACTTTCCTGTTTTCACAGTCCAGTGGTGTATTGTGTGCTGGCGGTGCACAGAGGTGTGGTCTGCTTTCTCCATGGGATTCAAATTCTGTCCACTGCATAGTCCCATTGTGGGACATGATGCTCATTCTCAGAGCGCTCTTGTGTCTACCCATTGAGCTGCTCAGGCAGGCTACTATCAAGGATCTGTCCCTGAAAATGGTGTTCTTGGTAGCTATCACTTCAATTTGGTGGATTTAGGAATTCAAGGTGCTTTCCTGCCACGACACCTTATTGACTCTCTCACTCTTGCCCTTTCATGTCAGTTGGGTGCTGCAGTTGCCAGTACTACAAATACTCCTATGGTACTTGAAAGTGATGAATTACTTTGGTCTTTTATCTCACCTCTTTGTCCTTTTCGCTGGATCCCAGAAGGGATAAGCGGCGTCCATGGTGACCCTAGGTTGCTGGATCAAGGACACTATTGCCTCAGCCTACCTGATGCGGGGTAGGCCTGTTTCCCCAAGCCTCAAGGCTCATTTAACTCAGGCCCAGGCAGCTTCCTGGGCGTAGTAGTCTTGTGCGTCACCCTTGAACAATTGCAGGGTGGTTACTGCGTCCTCCTTGGCTCCTTTGTGCAGCACTACTGGTTTGGATGTGCATGCTCAAGTGGCCACGCGGTTTGGCTCAGGTGTTCTTCCACTGCACTTTCTTCCTGTCCTGGGATGGAGTAGCTTTGGTACATCCCACTAGTCTGGACTGGTCTAGCAGGAAGATCTGTAAGGAGAAATTTTACTTAACGTTAATTTCTTTTCCTGAGTCCTGCTAGACCAGTCCAGGACCCGCCCTGTTCAACCTTGTGCCTTAGACTGCAACCTTCTGTATATTTGTCTCTGCGGACCATACAGAGATTGTGGAGGAGTAGCCTGGTGGTTGGAGCACTTGCTTAGGGGCCACGGATTAGGGTTCGATTCCCACTGGCACTCCTTGTGGCCTAGGTGGATCACTTGACCCTCCATTGCCTGAGAAAATCCAAGTTGTCAGTGTCTGTGTTTAATGTACACGACCAGGTTTCTTACAATGTTAACCGCTTTGACTAAAATGATAAAGCGGTATCAAAAAAATGTTAAATATATAGTAGACTATGCAGAGATTGTATATATAGTTGTCCTCATTGAGAGGTACCTTGGGAGAATTTGGCTACCTTCCATTGCTTGTTACGAAAATACTGAGAGTTCCCTCTAGCTGTGCTAGGTTTTATGCCAGTGATGATGTCATGGCATAGTTTTGCTTTCTTTTCTCTATCTTCCATCTGCTAGCAGGAGGAAATTACCCACTAGTCTGGACTAGTCTAGCAGGATTCCAGGAAAGGAAATCTCTCCAGGAACAGTCACAGTCCTCACATATGGGTGACGTTGGCACCGACGGAGCCTACGCGGAGCATTTCCCCAACTTTCAAAGAAAGCCTTTGGTAATGCCACCACGTATGCATGGTCCCCTTCCCGACCAAGGGTGCCATCTTGATCGGTCTCCATTTTTCCATGGAGCCCTTCGGATGCACATCCCCTGTACCTCGGAAAAAGTCTCATAATTGTCTCTCTAAGTCCAGTTTCCCAGTCCTCCTCTTCCCGCCGTCCCCAGTGCCCCTGCTTCGGCAGCGGGCCCCAGGACTTTGCTGTTCATTTTTTTTTTCTTCATGAGTTTGTCTCTAGCACGTTTCGCTCCCTTTTCAACCGCTGGCCAAGCCGAAGGTCTTCGACCTTGCGGGGATTCTTTTTGCCTCCATGGCTTCTGGTTTCAAAAAGTGTGACGGATGCTCCAGAAACACAGACACCCATGACTGTTTTAGGTGCCTAGGAGCTGACCAAAACCCAGAGCTCTGCTCCCTTTGTGAAAAGATGTCCTCAAAGGCCATCCAGAGCCGTAAGCATAAACTGGACGATATTTTCCATAAGGTGGCTCCGGTGTCCCTGGTAGCTTCCCGCTCCACCGACCTTCAGCCTCTCGGGTCCCCCGCAGCCGCTCTGCGGTCCTGGCATCACTCTGAGCAAGGTTCCCCCAAAAAGGAGCAGAAGAAGGCCTTGAGGACCCTGTCAGGGGCTCCGGACAAGCGTGAGCTTTCTCGCGCTTGGTCCCTCAGCTCCCTTCGGCAGTCTCAAGAGTTGTAGAAGGAGCAACTGCGAAAGGTATCCCAAACGGAGGCCTCGGGCAATGGCGCACGGTCTCCTGAGGGTTGTCCCGGCGAGGACCCCCTCTCCTCCTGACCCGGTCACCTCGGCGTCGCGAGGCCCGAATGCTGGCATTGGAGCACAGCGTTTCTGCCTTCCTTGCTGCCCAGTAGGTGTGGTGCTAGGCCCCGCAGGCACACGCACTGAAACCTTGAGGGTGATGCCTGTGATGGCTGCCCAGTAGGCGTGGTGCTAGGCCCCGCAGGCACACGCACTGAAACCTTGAGGGTGATGCCTGTGATGGCTCCCCAGACCGCCATGACAACCCTTGAGAGCCAGGGGCCTTATGAGGGATCCCAGCAGAGGTCTCGATCTCCATCCTGTTCATCGGGTTTGAGATCTTCTCGAGCCAGCGCCTCCGGCTCCAGGCGGGCTTTGGCCTCGAGAGCCCAGTGCACAGCACAGGCTCTGCTCGAGCAACTTAGCTCAGAGTCTTCCTCGGAAATTTCGGGCTGGGAGTCCGATGGGGACACTTCCCCTGAA
This sequence comes from Ichthyophis bannanicus, assembly GCA_033557465.1. Lineage (NCBI taxonomy): Eukaryota > Metazoa > Chordata > Amphibia > Gymnophiona > Ichthyophiidae > Ichthyophis > Ichthyophis bannanicus. The sequence continues at coordinate 85,272,234 of CM066037.1, forward strand.
TCCCTGGTTCATAGGGACCTCCTCTCAGATCCTCCTTCTCTGCCTGTTCAGAAGCGGCAGTCTCCTCCCAAAGACACCACTTTTGTGGAGTTTGTACGGGACATGTTTCAAGCCCCAGCACTCTCCATGCAATCCGAGGAGGAGCCCGTGCAGAGGAACTCGATATTTTACAGTACGAGGTTCTGCCGAGGGAATCCCGCACGGTCCCGGTTCTGCCCATCCTAGCCTGAATGCTCCTCTGCATGTGGGAGACACCTGAGTCTATCCCCATTGTCAGCAAGTGCTTGAATACCATGTACAGGGTCCAGCAAGGGCCCTGCTTCAGGAAGGCCAAGCTTCCCCATACCTCGATGGTGGTGGAGTCTGCCATGCAGAAGAAAAAGAGCCCAAAAACTCAATCCTCTGTCCTGCCGGGTAGGGAATTTTGTGCCCTCAGGCAGAAAGCCTACCAAGGCTTCATGCTGGCGTGCTACATCCAAGCTTACCAGCTATATATAGGTATGTTCCTTCATGTCCTTGCGAAGGAGCTTGGAGGTTTCCAGGTGGGTCTTGATGGCGATTTACCTCTGCCATTTCCAGTCCCTCCTAAAGTCAGTGGGGACTGTTCGAAGTACCTTTCTTGCACTGCATCTGACAGCTTAGAGTCCTCCATTTGGGTAGTGGCTGCTGGTATTGGGGCCAGGCAGCAGGCCTGGCTCCAGTCCTCGGACCTTGAACAATGGGTCCAGGAAAAACTGCTCGATGTCCCGTGCCCGGGCAAGCAATTGTTTGGCAAACCGATGGAGGACAAAGCAGCGGAGATTGAGACTGAGTACGTCATTTGCACCCATCTCTCCTGAAAGACTTCCTTTCTCCCGTGGAAGAAACAGGGCAAGGAGCCTTTATTCCAGAAGAAGGATCTTCCCTACCGGGGTTATCCACCTTACCCTCCGGTGCCAGCTCCACCCCAGGGCAGACAAAGCAAGAGTGACCCCCAGGACCCGTGTAAGCCTAAGGGACTCAAGATCCAGACCCCGGCACCAGCCCAGTTGGCCCTGGATTTTTGATGCCAGATGTATAGCCACTCGGAGTGGAGGAGTAGCCTAGTGGTTAGAACACTGGCTTGGTAACCAAGCAACCAGGGTTCGATTCCCACTAGCACTCCTTGTGGCCTTGGGCAAGTCACTTAACCCTCCACTGCCTCGGAAGAAAGGCCTGGCAATCTACTTCCGGTGACACTGCCAAGAAAACCCAGGAGCTTCTGGGTCGCCAGGAGTCAGGACTGACTCGAAGGCACACATTGCATTTTTGTATAGCCACTCACCCTCCATCGACCCAGTTCCTGGTGGGAGGATGTCTGGTCCACTTATCTCCCTGATGGGAGTCTCTCACCTCAGACACCTGGGTCTTCCAGGTCGTCCGGGAGGGTTACTTCCTTCACCCGGACTGGCTTCCTCCCCACCCTTCTGCCCCACGGAACCCCCCCGGCTCCCCATGCACCAGATCTTCTTTGCGCAGGAGCTTGCCAACCTCTTTGAGGAACGAGCAGTGGAAGTGGTCCCACTGCACCTCAGAGGTTGCAGGTTCTACTCCCGCTACTTCCTTGTACCAAAGCGGATGGGCGGTTTCTGACCCATCCTTGATTTAAGAAATCTCAACAAATATGTGGTGCGAGAGAAATTCAAAATGCTCTCCCTTGGCTCCTTGCTGCCCTTCCTCCGGCAGGGCGACTGATTATGCCCCTTGGACCTTCGGGATATGTATGCTCACATCCTCGTCCATGCCAAACACAGGAAATACTTTGCTCTTCAGGGTACAAGGGAACCACTACCTATTCTGGGTGCTTCCCTTCGGCCTCGTGTCTGCCCCGCCAGTGTTCACCAAATGCCTTGCAGTGGCCGCAGCCCACCTTTGATTGCAGGTCACTTTTGTCTACCCTTATCTAGATGACTGGCTCATTACAGGAGAGATGATTGACGAGACGCAGAAAGCCATGGCCCGCACCGTCCACCTGCTCGAGCACCTCGGCTTCGTGGTCAATTACCCAAACTCTCGCCTCACTCCATTCCAATCCCTGGAGTTCATTGGCCATGCATCAACACTCAGCGGGCGACAGCCTTCCTTCCCCAGGACAGGGCGGATGGCCTCATCGCTCTGGCATCTGCGGTTCAGCACCGCGGCATAGTATCGTCCCGAGCGATGCTCCATCTTCTCAGCCATGTTGCCTCGATGGTTCACGTCGTCCCTGATGCCTGACTGCACATGTGAGTGGTGCAGTGGTGCCTTTGAGCTCAGTGGGTTCAGGTGACGGGTCGTCTCGGTCACTCCCCAGCTGTCCAAGTCCCTTGACTGGTGGCGGGATGGTCGGAATCTGCTTAGAGGTATGCCGTTCCAGGCTTTATAGCACGATGTGATTTTGACCACGGACACCTCCCTCACGGGCTGGGGCACACACTTTGGCGAGCTCCGCATGCAGGGGTCTTGGTCTCTGGAGGAGTCCCAACAGCTGATCAACCTTTTCAAACACCAGGTGGACCTCCTCGCCCTCTTGGCGCTCAGGCACCGCGTTCACTGTTGGGCGGTGCTTGTCCAGACAGATAACCGGGTGGCAATGTTCTGTATGAACAAGCAGGGGAGCACTGGCTCTTAGAGCCTCTTCTTGGAGGCGTTAGCCCTGTGGTCCTCTGTGATTCGCCAAGTCATAGCCCTACAGACCACCTATCTCCCAGGCCAGGACAACGTCCTGGCGGACATGCTGAGTCGGATTCTCCAGCCACAGGAGTGGTGCCTCTGCCTGCAGATTGCACAGTGGCTATTCTGGTGTTGGGGGACTCCGGTCCTGGACCTCTTCGCTAGCCCAATGAATTGGCAGCTCCTGCGGTTCTGCAGCCCAGTTCCCCTCTGATGCCTCTGATGCCTTCCTGCTGTTTTGGACGCATGGCCTCCTGTATGTGTTTCCCCCCACTCCGCTCATAGTGCGAGCTCTCATCAGAGCCACTGGTTCCCCTCGGCAGCACACTGGGATTGTTGACCCAGGAGGAGGGTCGTCTCCTTCACCCGAACTTGAAGTCCTTATCCCTCACGGCTTGGCGGCTGAGCAGGTTGCTCTAGCCTCTCCATCTCCTGGTGGAAGTTGAGGACATATTGCTGGCCTCACGTAAGGACTCGACTAGGAGGGCTTACTCTTTTAAATGGCGTCGGTTCTTGGTGTGGTTCTCGGGGATACGGGCTGACCTGTTCTCTTGCCCCACCCACTTGGTCCTGCAGTACTTGCTCCATCTCTCACAGGCGGGCCAAGTCCACCTCAGTCAGGGTCCACCTGAGCGCGATCTCTGCCAACCACCACCCATCGGGGGTGGACCCGTCTTGGGTCAGCTGCTGGTTTCCCGCTTCCTGTGCAGGCTGTTTCTTTCCAAGCCTCCCCCTCCCCCGTCCGACCACCTCCGGCGGAGTGGGATCTCAGTTTCGTCTTCATGCGGCTAACCCAGGCGCCCTTCGAGCCGATGGCGTCCTGCTTGCTTCAACACCTTTTCTGGAAGGTGGTTTTTCTGGTGGCCTTCACTTCGGCCCAGAGGGTCAGTGAGCTTCAGGCCCTGATGGCTGATGCACCCTACACGAGATTCTACGGGAACTGGGTGGTTCTCTGAACACACCCCAAGTTTTTCTCGGATTTCCACCTCAACCAGGAGATAATGCTTCCAACCTTCTTTCTGAAGCCCCGCATCGGCGATCCTCCATACCTTTGACTGTAGGAGGGCTCTCTCCTTCTACCTGCAGCGTACGCAGGCTCGCCGCATTTCCGAGTGGCTCTTCGTCTCTTACAACCCTGCCAGTTTGGGGCTCGCGGTCACCAAGCGAACCCTTTCCATCTGGGTGGCAGACTACATAACCTTCGCCCAGGCTCAGGCTGGGCTACTGTTGGACCACCGAGTCACGGTGCATGGTGTTTGTGCAAGGGCTGTGTCAGTGGAACTTTGCCGAGCCACAACCTGGTCCTTGGCTAACACCTTCGTGACTCATTGCTGCCTGGAGAGGGAATCCTGTCGGGACAGTGCCCTTGGCCAGGCCATACTTCATAATCTGTTCGGGGTATAGGCAACTCCGGCCCTCCGACCCTTCTACGGCTACCGGGAGTGTGGTCTTCCGTGGTCCTCTGGTTGTCTTCGGTTACCACTGTCTGCTCATGGCTCGCCATGGCACCTTTTTCTATAGGTCCTCTGTAGCCTGTAGCTGGGCATTCCCATATGTGAGAACTGACTTCCTGCTTGTTCCTGGAGAAGGCGTAGATCTCCAGGAACAAGCAGGAATAAGTCCTCACATATGGGTACGTCGGTACCGACGGAGCCTGCGCGGGAAAGCTCCCCAGCTTCCCAGAAGGAAAGCTTTTGGGGCCTCCCACTGCGCATGCGCACTGCCTTCCCGCCTTCCTGACCAACTCTCCTCAGTTCTTCTTTTTCCGCGGAGCCAGCAGATCGTGTTCCTGTCACTGCTGAAGAAGTTGTTATTTTAATTTATTTCTTTGGCCGCGTGTCTGCCTTCCCCGATTCCAAACCGGTACCGCCGGTCTTTTTTCCTTTATTTCTTAAAAAAAAAAAAAAAATCTTCTTTTTTCTTCACTTGGTGTATTTATTCTGTGAAGCCTTTAGGCCTTCACAAATTCTCCCTCATGGAGAAACAAGCCTCCGGGTTTAAAAAATGCACCAAGTGTAGCGGTACTATTTCAGTCACAGACACCCATGAATGGTGTCTTAAATGTTTGGGGCCTGACCATTCCATTCCGGATTGCCCATCCTGTTCTTTGATGTCTAAACGTGGCCTACAGAGCCGGGCAGCCAAGTTTCACATGCTGTTTTCTACAGATACTCCAGCATCGACATCTTCCAGGTCTTCCTCTCCTGATGGATCTCAGGTAACCAAACATTCCTCTGGCAGGTCCTCAAAGGGCAAATCTCCCTCTAAGTATCGAGATACCCCTGGGCTTGACCCTGAGGACCCTGCCCCAGCCAAACAACCCCGGCGGGAAGCTCCGGCTTCCAAAGCTCCTCCTATGGGGTTACAGGTTGACATCGATGGCACGGCCTCGACCGATCACCTGTTAGACTGTTCTGGGGTACCGGCTCAAGCATCCGGTACCGACATCCAGACAGTCGTGGCGTCCATGGATCATACAGTTCAATCCATGCAGCAGGCCATTTTCGCTTTCATTAAGGCTGCGACGCCCTCGGTACCTCATCCTGCGGTACCAACTCCGGTTCCGGTACCACAACCAATACCGGAACCCAGGCCATCCACATCGACCATGATACCGATTCCGGTTCCCGGTTCCGGGGTTTTTCCCGATACCGATCCGGTTCCGGGTACCCCCGATGTCGATACCGGTCGATACGCTTATCGATCCCTGGAAGCAAACAGACGATACTTTGAGTCTTCTGATGATTCTGATTCATCAGATGACTCTGCTGAAGTATCCCTTACTCTACCTGAGGAGCCCTCTTCTCCAAAGAGGAGAATGTCTCCTCCAGAGGATTTATCCTTTCAAGACTTCATCATTGAAGTAGCTAAAGGTCTTTCTATTTCTGTATCCTCTGTAAAAGAACCTAGAGCAAAAAAGTTAGACATTTTAGGATACTCTAAGGTTCCTAAAGAGGCAGTCACCTTGCCCATCCATGAAATTCTTCAAGAACACATGATGGACTTATGGGAGACTCTTCTCACCCTATCTCCACATTCTTGTCTGGACACCATGTATCGTGTCCCCCCTTCTCCTGGGTTTCAAAAAACTCAGCTCCCTCACCACTCCATCGTGGTGCAGTCAGCTATGAAAAGGATCAAGAGTACTAAAAGACACTCTTCTACTCCCCCAGGAAGAGAATGTAGGACTCTGGATGCTTTTGGAAGAAAAATCTTCCAAGCAAGAATGCTTATTGGCAGAATTAACTCATACAGCCTCTATATGGGCATGTTTCGGAAGGAAATTGCATTAAAAATACGCCACTTTCTCCCCTTTATCCCAGAGGATAGAAAGGAGGAGTTCCTTCTTTTGCTGAAGCATACCCAAGATATTTCAAAGTTCTCCAACAGAGCAGCCTTTGACTCTTTTGAGGGTGCAAGCAGAGCCTCAGGTATTGCCATAGCGGCTCGCAGAATTGCTTGGCTCCAGGCCTCTGACCTAGAACCCTGGGTCCAGGATGGGTTGGGAAATTTGCCCTGTACAGGTGAGAATCTGTTTGGTAAAGAGTGGCAAATCAAAGCCACTCAAATGGATGCAGAAAATTCTGCCTTAGACTTTCTAAGTCTACCTCTACCCCTGTCAAGAAAAAATCTTTCAAAAAGTCTTTCTACAAGAAGGCCAGATTTGCCACAAATACTGGCCAACAATCTTCTGCAGCTCGCTTTACTTCTAAGCGTCAGCAGCCTAAACAGGCCAGGGCAAAACCTGCAGGGGCTGCTACAGCCCAACAGTCCCAACCCCCTCAGGGTTTTTGACTTAAAACTTGAGAACCTAACCTTTCTGGCTCTAAAACATCCAGAACCTCTCACCATTCCAGGAAGGTTAATTCATTTTGCTCCCAGATGGGCGCAAATCACATCAGAACAATGGACCCTCTCTATCATCAGAGAGGGCTACAAACTACATTTCTCCAACCTTCCTCCCCATACCATGGTGAGAAGTTTCAATTCTCCCCCATCTCTCCTAGACCTGTTGGGTCAGGAGGTGACCACTTTTCTCGCCCAAAAGGCAATAGAAGAGGTTCCTCTTCTTCAACAGGGGTCAGGTTTTTACTCCCCTTATTTTCTCATTCCCAAGAAAACGGGGGTACAGACCCATTCTAGATCTGAGAGAATTGAACAAATTCCTATGCAAGGAGAAATTCAAGATGCTTTCTCTGGGTACTCTCCTTCCATACCTACAGAGTCAGGATTGGCTTTGTTCTCTAGATCTCAAGGATGCGTACACACGTATACTCATCCATCCATCCCACAGAAAATTCCTACGATTTCTGTTCCAGGGAAAACATTTCCAATACAGAGTACTTCCCTTCGGTCTAGCCTCTGCTCCAAGAGTATTTACCAAATGCATGGCAATAGTGGCTGCATTTCTACGCGCCCTGGGAATTTTTGTCTTCCCATACCTGGACGACTGGCTCATCCGAGCTCCATCTCAGTCCGAGGCTCAGACTTCCCTGGATCGCACCAGACGCATCCTGCAGTATCTGGGACTTGTCATCAATCTGCCAAAGTCCCAACTCACCCCTACTCAGTCCCTGGAATTCATAGGGGCCTGGTTGGATACCACCACTGCAAGTGCCTATCTTCCTCAGGCCCGTTGCCAACGTCTGGTGCACTTGGCCTCCCAGACTCAATCCAGAAACCACTTGACTGCCAGGTCGATGCTACAACTATTAGGCCACATGGCCTCCACAGTACATGTGGTGCCTTATGCTCGCCTACATATGAGAGCAGCTCAATGGACTTTGTCCACCCAGTGGACTCAAGCATCAGGAGCTCTCTGACCAAATAGTAAACTCCAAACGTCTCTTTTGGTCTCTCCAGTGGTGAATGTCCACCCAAAATCTGTTGTTGGGGGCCCCCTTTCAACCATTGTTGCCCCAAGCAACCCTCACAACAGATGTCTCCCAAACAGGTTGGGGAGCTCATCTTCAAGATCTCTCCACTCAGGGCACTTGGTCTCCACAGGAGACCATCCTTCATATCAATCACTTGGAACTCCGAGCAATCTTTCTAGCTCTCAGAGTTTTTCATACCCTCCTCAGCAACATGACAGTCCTTATTCATACGGACAATCAAGTAGCCATGTTTTACATAAACAAACAAGGAGGGACTGGCTCTCTATCGCTTTGCAACGAAGCTCTAAGATTATGGGCCTTCGCCAGAGAGCATCAAATCCATCTCCTGGCAGTATATCTTCCAGGAATCCAAAACTCTTGGGCAGACAGACTCAGTCGAGTTCTGCTTCCACACGAATGGTCCCTGCACATGGATCAGGTACTCAGAATCTTCCAGAAATGGGGAACCCCGGACATAGACCTCTTTGCAAGTCCGTGGAATGCCAAACTTCCCCGGTTCTGTTCCATAATTCCGTGTCAGGGAGTTCAGGCCAAGGATGCCTTCCTCCTTCATTGGGGTTGGGGCTTCCTATATGCCTTTCCACCCATTCCTTTGATTCCCAAGACTCTGTTCAAACTTCAAAGGGATCAAGGGTCCATGATTCTCATAGCTCCACGCTGGCCACGCCAGGTGTGGTACCCTCTACTTCTGCATCTCTCCCAAGCCCCCTCCCTGGACTTGGGAGCAGCTCCAGACCTTCTGTCTTAGGAGGAGGGGACTTTGTGGCACCCAAACCCCAAGTCCCTTCACCTCAGAGCTTGGTTACTGAAGGCCTAGACCTTCAAGACTTCGATCTTTCGCAGCAAGTGAAGGATATCCTACACGCCTCTAGGAAACCTTCCACTAGGCGTTCTTATGCTTTTAAATGGAAAAGATTTTCCATTTGGTGTGCTCGCAAGGGTCTTAATCCTCTAGCACTCCCATTGAATTCTCCTTTGGAATATCTCCTGCATCTCTCCAATGCAGGACTCAAAACGAATTCAGTAAGAGTCCATTTGAGTGCTATTGCGGCATCACTTAAGCCCATCAATGGACAACCTGTTTCCTCTCATTCTCTTATTGCAAGATTCATGAGAGGCCTAACCTTAACTAAACCTCCCATTCGACCTCCTCCGGTGGCATGGGACTTAAACTTGGTTCTTGGTCAGCTTATGAAGCCACCTTTTGAACCTTTAGCCACTACCTCCTTGAAATTCCTTTCCTGGAAGGTTATTTTTCTTATTGCAGTCACCTCAGCTCGCCGTATCAGTGAACTGCAAGCTCTAGTGGCTAATCCACCTTATACAAGGTTTCATCATGATAAGGTGGTCCTTAGGACCAATCCCCACTTTATGCCTAAAGTGGTCTCCCCTTTTCATCTTAATCAAGAGGTGTATTTACCTGTCTTTTTTCCAGCTCCTCATGCATCCAGTGCAGAGAGGAACCTTCATACTCTAGACTGTAAAAGAGCTCTTGCCTTTTACCTCCACAGGACACAGCAACATCGAACGTCTTCTCAGCTTTTTGTTGCTTTTGATCCTTCTCATTTGGGACTTCCAGTCTCTAAAAGAACACTCTCCAATTGGATTGCTCAGTGTATCTCTTTTGCTTACCAGAGTAAGAACCTTTCTCTGGAGGGCCATGTCACCGCTCACAACGTGAGGGCCATGGCCACCTCTATGGCTCATCTAAACTCTGTGTCCATTGACCAGATCTGTCGAGCAGCCACCTGGGCCTCGGTTCATACCTTTCCAGCCCATTACTGTTTGGACAAGGACTCCCGCCGGGATGCCTTGTTTGGTCAGGCTGTCCTCAGACACCTGTTTTATTCTTGAACAACTCCAGCCCACCTTCCCTGAATGGATGCCTGAGATCCATAGGAAGATGAGGAACCTTTCAGGGTCTCATACCCTTCAGGGGATCTCCCAGGCATCTTAGCTAGGGAGTCGCCATATGTGAGGACTTATTCCTGCTTGTTCCTGGAGATAGCACAGTTACTTACCTGTAACAGGTGATCTCTGGGAACAGCAGGAATTAGTCCTCACAACCCGCCCACCTCCCCTAGGAGTTGTATCTATCTCTCTCTTTCCTTTCCTCTCTCTATTGTCTCAGCTTTGAACTCGTACTGAGGAGAGTTGGTCAGGAAGGCGAGAAGGCAGCGCGCATGCGCAGTGGGAGCCCCCAAAAGCTTTCCTTCTGGGAAGCTGGGGAGCTTTCCCGCGCAGGCTCTGTCGGTACCGACGTACCCATATGTGAGGACTAATTCCTGCTGTTCCCAGAGATCACCTGTTACAGGTAAGTAACTGTGCTTTATTCACCTGTAACAGGTGTTCTCCAGGGATAACAGGAATTGGTCCTTACAACCCACCCACTTCCCCTAGTTGTTACCCACTCTTTTTTTTGGAGTTTTTTTATCCTTTGCCTGAACTATGTCATTTGACTGATCAAGATGGCACCCTTGGGCGGGAAGGGGACACGCATGCGTAGTGGCATTCCCCAAGTCTTTCTTTGAAAGCTGGGGAAATGCTTTGCGCGGGCTCTGTTGGTGCCGACGTCGCCCATATGTGAGGACTGATTCCTGCTGTCACTGGAGATCACCTGTTACAGGTGCGTAACTACGCTTAATGGTAAGTAAAATTTCTCCTTAAACTTGGGGAGACTTGGTGGGTGAGATGACCTGTGCAATGCGCTGAGGAGTGAACTGGCAGTTTGGTTGGAGTGCTGCCTGCTGCTGATTGGACCATCTTCCTTCCCTTACGTCATCGTGGGTTTAAAGTGAGCTCCTGTACCGTGGGAGTATCAGAAGGGGCATGGCCAAAGGAGCATGTCTGGCCCGTTTGCAGCCTCTTTGCAACACTGAGGAGGCACATTCTTATGGAATGGTAAAGCAAAAGAAGGAAGTGTTTACTGTGAGTACTTTGAATCCTTCCAAGACTGTGAAAGCCTGGGCCTGATGGATAGATATGTTGCGGTCCCAGTGGAAGATCAGGGTGGATATTTGGCTCCCATATCCTCAAGTTTGGACTTCCTCTCTGTTATTTGTGGGGGTGCATAACCCAAGCCCACTATCTAGCAACCATGTTTCAGGGTTGGTGCTGTCTTCTCCTAATATGGTAGGACAGACACCACCCCATATATCTATGGAGGATCAGACACCTCGGGGCTTGGGCTCCTGGGTGCTATGGTTCCGTTGTCCCAGGTTTTTCAGGTTCCGGTGGTTTCTGTTTCCCTGAATGTAATTGCTACTGTTTGGCTTCAGGTAAACAGCTGCATGAGGTTTCTTTACATTACTATTACTACTACTACTACTACTACTCAGCACTTATATAGCGCCACGCATGCAGCGCTGCACAGCTAACCTACAGGAGGTAGCCAACATATAAGAGACAGTCCCTGCCCGTCAGAGTCATGCTCATCAGAGCTTACAATCTAGTTAAAAGAACACAGTACAGTCATAAGTTAGATCTAAATGCAGTGGTGAAGAGGTGAGTCTTCAACCTGGATTTGAAGAGGGCCAGGGAGGATGCCTGGCACACAGATGCAGGTAGGCTGTTCCAGGCGTATGGTGCAACAAGGTGAAAGGACGCAGTCGGGAGTTTGCGGTGTGGGTAAAGGGCATTGATAGGAGTAATTTGTTAGTGGAGTGCAAATTACGAGAGGGGACGTAGGGGGAGTTAAGAGATAAAAGGTATTGAGGGGCCATAGAGTGAATGCATTTATAGATTAGTAGGAGAAGCTTGAATTGGATGCGGAATTAGACAGGGAGCCAGTGAAGTGACTTGAGAAGAGGAGTAACGTGGGCATGGTGAGGCTGGCAGAAGATCAACCGAGCAGTGTGATTTTGTAAGGATTGAAGAGGGAGGAGGTGGCTTACGGGGAGACCGGCGAGGAGGATGTTGCAGTAATCGAGGCGCAAGGAGATCAAGGAGTGGACAAGCATTTTGGTAGTGTGTTCAGAGAGGAAGGGGCGGATTTTGCTGATGTTGTAGAGAAAAAAGTGTCAGGTCTTAGCTACAAGCTGGATATGAGCGGAGAAGGAGAGAGAGGTGTCAAAGATAACGCCTAGATTGCGGGCAGAGGGAACAGGAAGGATAGTAGATCCATCCACCTGGACAGAGAGGGGGAATTTGGGGGGAGGAGTTGGGTGGAAAGACAAGGAGTTCAGTCTTGGCCATGTTCAGTTCCAATCGGCGATGAGACATCCAGGCAGCGATGTCCGAAAGACAGGCAGAGATCTTGGACTGGGTTGCCAGAGAAATGTCAGGTGTAGAGCGGTAGATCTGGGAGTCATCCACATAGAGATGATACTGAAAGCCATGGGAGGAGATAAGCGCGCCAAGGTCATGGGTATAGAGAGAGAAGAGGAGGGGGCCCAAGACAGATCCCTGGGGTACACCTACATGTAGCGGGTTAGGGGAGGAGGAGGAGGCACCAGAGCATACTCGGAATGAGCAATGGGAGAGGTAGGAAGAGAACCAGGATAGTACGGAGTCCTTGAAGCCAAGTGAGGAGAGGTTGGTGAAGAGAAGGTTGTGATCAACGGTATCAAAAGCAGCAGAAAGGTCAAGAAGGATGAGGATGGAATAGAGGCCCTTAGATTTGACCAGGAACAGGTCATTGGTGACTTTTGTGAGCGCTGTTTCGGTGGAGTGTAGGGGACGAAAGCCGGATTGTAGTGGGTCCAGGAGGGCCTGGGAGGTGAGGAAATCAAGGCAGCGATGGTGGACTGCTCGTTCCAATAGTTTGGATATGAAGGGAAGGAGGGAGATGGGTCGATAGTTAGAAGGGCATGTGGGATCAAGTGAGGGTTTCTTGAGGAAGGGTGTGACAACAGCATGTTTGAAGTCGATGAGGATAGTTGCCATGGAGAGTGAGAGGTTGAGGATATGAGTGATGGGGGGGATAATGGTGCGGGAGATGGAACGTAGGAGATGGGAGGGGATAGGGTCTGATGAACAGGTGGTGGGTTTGGAGGAGGAAAGGAGGAGTGCAGTTTCTTCTTCAGAGACCGGAGGGAAGGAGGAGAGAGTGGCAGGAGGAGTATGGATAGGAAAGGAGAGAAATGGGGAGGGGGGGGGTAGATGAGGGAGTAGGGAATTGGAGGTTAATCTTGTGGATTTTGTCATGGAAGTAGTCGGCTAGGGTTTGGGCAGAAAGGGAGGGCGGGATCGGGGGCGGGGGGACCTTGAGGAGGGAATTGAGGGTATTAAAGAGACGGTGAGGATGGGAGGCAAGGGAGTTGGTCAGATGGATGTAGTAATCTTGTTTGGCAAGCGCTAAAGCTGACTATAAGGAGCCAAGCATGAATTTGAAGTGTAGAAGGTCTTCCGGGGAACTGGATTTGGACCAAGCTCGTTCGGCAGAACGGGCGCAGATGCGTAGGTAGTGGATTGTGGGTGAAAGCCAGGGTTGGGGAGTAGATCATTTAACAGGACATGGAGTGGGAGGGGCAAGAGTGTCAAGGGCTGAGGATAGTGTAGCATTGTAAGAAGATAATGCCTCATTGACGGACTTGGAGGATAAAATGGAGGAGAGACCTGGAGAAATGGTGGAAGAGAGAGTCATGGGATAAATATTATGAAGGTCTCTAAATAGGTCGGAGGAGACAGGACGAGGTTGGGATGGTGGAAGCTGAAGAGTAAATGTTAAGAGGTGATGGTCAGATGAGGGAAGGATTGAATTGCGGAAGTTTGAGGGAGAGGAATTGGAGAAGAGTATTAGGTCAAGGCAGTGGCCGTGTAGATGTGTGGGGGCAGTGGAACAAGGTTTGAGGTCGAACGAGGAGGTAAGAGCGAGGAACTTTGAGGCATGGGGATCGGATGGGTTGTCGATGTGAATGTTGAAATCGCCAAGAATAAGAGTTGGGGAGGAGGGGTCCATAAAGGCAGAAAGCCAGGAGTCGAAGTCGGCGAGGAAGGGCGATTTGGATTTGTCAGGTGGGCGATAAATAACAGCAACTCGGAGGGGGAGTGGTGTGAGGAGGCGAATGGAGTGGACTTCAAAGGAGAGGTGGGAGTGTGATTGGGGTGGCAGGAGGGAGAGAGTAGGAGGTCAATGCCACCACTGCGACCAGTAGATCGAGGTGTATGGGAGAACTGGTAGCCCCAATAGCAGAGAGAGGCAATGGGATGCGGTGTCAGGGGAGAGCCAGGTTTCGGTCAAGGCAAGAAGGTGAAGGGCATTAGAGAGAAATAGATCGTGAATAAAAGGGTTTTTTAAACAACTGAGCATGCGTTCCATAAGGCGCATGAAAACGGGAGAGCAGAGGGGGGGGAGGAGAGGGATATGGATAAGATTAGAAAAGTTACACGTGGATTTCTTATGAGAGTAGCGTGGGGGTCTGTTTCTAGGGTAAAACCGAGATATAGAGGGAGCAGGGGTGTGGGTGGGTATGTCTGGGTGTGTGCTCTCCAAGAGGGACCTGGTGAAGGGGAAATGAGGGGTAAGTTGATGGTATTCGGGTAGGTTATGTGAGGGATTATTTTTAGAGGTAGGGTTGGAGTTGATATCTATGGATGAGTGATTGTGAGATGAATGGGGGAGCGCGGAAGGGGGGAGGAGTGGGATGTGGATGAGATAAGATAGGGTTCGTGGGGAACTTTTTTTTAGTGAGAGAAGGAAGTCGGGGGGGGGGCAGGGTTGGGGTTGATATTACCTGATGAGAGAAGGCGAATGAGTATTAGAGAGCAAGGTAAAGTGGAGATAGTACGGCGAAAGCGAGGGTGGGGTTGCTTTAAAGAGAGGGGGGCTGGTTGAATGTGGGGGATGGTGTGAAGAAGCTCAAGAGCAGGTGCTAGGCTAGGGGGCAGAATGGAGGGAGAAGTGAGGAAGGTAGAGAGGGGGGCTGGTTGAATGCAGGGGATGGTGTGAAGGCTCAAGGTTGAATGCGGGGGATGGTGTGGAGGCTCAAGGGCAGATGCTAGGCTAGGGGGCAGAGTGGAGGGAGAGGTGAGGTAGGTAGGGGGAGGGTAGGGGGAAGAGGAGGGAAGGCAGTTGGGGAGGATGAGGAAGAGGAGGACAATGAGATGTGGGGCCATGGTGGTGGACAGCAAGGTCTGATCAAGCAATGGGTAGCAAGTAATAGGCAAACAAGCAGGGGATGGGTAGCAGTTCTATGCAACAGTGGGTAGTAACAGTATGCAGACAATGGTTAGCAACACTCTGTAAGCAATGGATACGCAATGGATAGCAAAGGGTAGCAGTTCTATGCAGCAACAATGGGAAGCAGTTCTATGCAGCAACAATGGGAAGCATGAATTAATCTTTGCTTATTCGGATAGAGTCCTCATTAAATAAAACAATTTCACTGTTTGCTGATTTTACGAAGGAGACCGTGGAGAAATTGGCCCAATACGATTCTTATTTCTCATCATGTGACTTCTAGTCTACAAAAGGTTGAGTCTCAGGTATCCATCTTGCAGGGAGCTGCCACCTCCTCTGTCAAAGATGATCTTATTTTGCATAGGCCAGCGTTTTTCAACCACTGTGCCGCGGCACACTAGTGTGCCGTGAGATATTGTCTGGTGTGCCGTGGGAAAAATTCCAATTTCATCTGTAACATGTGGCCTCAGCTCACAAATTAGGGTTGCCAACCGGCCGGTTTTCAGCCGGCCTGGCCGGTTTTTCCATGGCCAGGCCGGCTGCCGGCACAGTTGTAAAACCAGCCATTGAAAAGCCGTTTTATTGCTCTGGCCGCAAGATCGGGAGCGGCCAGAGCAAAAAACCGGCTTTTGTGCCGAAGTCCGCGGCGCGATCGCGATCGCGATTCCCTATAGCAGTGCAGCTGCTGGTTCTGCTTTGTACAGAGCAGCGGCTGCACTACACTTACATTGAAAAGTAAAGAGAAACTGTGTCAGGAGCCCTCCGATCATGCAGAGCCCGAGGAAGTGATGTCATGGGGGCAGGCTCAGGCACAAAGAGAGCAGGTAGCTCTTGCTGATCCAACAGGAGACAAAGAGGCAAGAGATTGGATGAACACGAGTGCCTTTATTGTTGGTCCCCTACGCGTTACGGCCGAAGCCTTCCTCAGGGGGATACACTTAAAAAACAAAATATGAAAAAATAATAAAAGTAAAAATAAAAATAAAAATAAACATAGATAAACAAATTACAATGAATTAAAACATACCAGGCATGTAACATATATTGACATCAATATAAATACCATATTAAAAACATAAAATATGGGTGAAATAATTCTACTAAATGTAAATATGAATAAAACAAACAAAAAATAATGAATAATAACAAATAGATACATAATATAAAAATATAAATGTAACAATATAAATAATGATAAAAATATGATAAAAATATAAACACCATAAATCAAAAAACATATGGATCAAGAAACATAAACTAAAAACACAGGGCAGATGGTGGACACTACTTAAAAACTACTAATAAAAATAGTAAAAACAATATTATATGAAAAGTACTCACAAGGCACTGCAGATAAGAGGGTTCATAAACTGGTACCTATTGTAATACTGATATAAACAATGAAGTAAAAATAAGAGAAAATAAGAAAATATATAATAATAAATAATACAAAACAATATTGTACAGTAAACCATATTTCTAAAACTGAACTAAGCGAAAAAACAAAATTTGAGATAAAGGAAATCTGAAAAGAGTACTTACAACAAAATTTTGTTAAAATAATAGTGATGTTGAAGACACCAAAAATGTGAACAATATATTATTTGAAAATGATACCTGCACTTGGTCAATTGTGATGAACGCTGTATATCAAAAGCAAAACACTGTTAATAATGTCATGACAGGCTATAAAATAAATAATATTAAAAATATTTAAAAAAGGGCACACTTATCTTATTGTGGATAGTTTGGATAGACATACTATTGTGAAATGTTTCCTAAAGCTAGTGGCGTTCTTGAGATCCTCCCAACAGGATATCGTTCACCAAGAACTTACTTATATAAACACTGCGTTTAAAACGTGTGTGTGTGAACAGATTGGTTCTAAAAACGTTTGCACCCTTACACAAGATAAAGTAAAAAAGGAGGAAAAAGGAGTGTATATAACATCTAGACAAGAAGCTTGTTGAACTATGAGTGCATAAAAATAAAATGAAGACACATAAAAACGCTGTGGATGCGCGCCAAAATTGTATGCATATTGTTTGGAATAATTGTTGAAAACAATCCAAACCGGCTATTAAAATTACAATGAAAAGGAAAAAGCTCGCTGCAGTGTGTATGTGATAACTAAACTCCTCAGTAATAAAAGTATTAACCATCGTGCACATACTAAGGATACAAGAATAAAACGGCTGTTGAGAAACCCGTGTCAAACCGCCGCGCCAAAACAAATGCATGTGTAAAACCTAAGTCTGACAAACACGGTATAAAATCGGTAGTGGGGGTGAAACAAGTAATATGTGACTATTCCAGTGAATGAACTGATGTATTGCTGCAAACCTTACCTAAACGTGGAAAAACCGCAATTCCAGGACAAAAGTATAGTCAAGGCTTTTAGGGAAATGACGAGCTGGCTTGGGGTTTTAAATACTAACCTTGATTATTCATATTTACATTTAGTAGAATTATTTCACCCATATTTTATGTTTTTAATATGGTATTTATATTGATGTCTATATATGTTACATGCCTGGTATGTTTTAATTCATTGTAATTTGTTTATCTATGTTTATTTTTATTTTTATTTTTACTTTTATTATTTTTTCATATTTTGTTTTTTAAGTGTATCCCCCTGAGGAAGGCTTCGGCCGTAACGCGTAGGGGACCAACAATAAAGGCACTCGTGTTCATCCAATCTCTTGCCTCTTTGTCTCCTGTTGGATCAGCAAGAGCTACCTGCTCTCTTTGTGCCTGACCTCCTGGTTAGAGCTATGTTTTCCTCCTGGAACAATGTCCTAAGTTACAAAGAAGATGAATTAAAATCATTACTCACGGAGGATCCCTTCTTTACGGAAGAAGAAGCTATGCCAGACATTAAAGAAGAATGGGAAAAACGTTGTACGGATGACACAACGCCTTATTCGAGAAGAATTACATGCAGCATCCATGTTGGAATATTGTCGGAAGAAAATTATCCCACGTGGTTTGAGAGTGCAAAAGGCGCCAGGCATGTTTAAGGACGATGATGAGTTTGTCTAATTGGATCAAGATTTTGAATAAGTGTTCGTTAGATTTAATGATTTTAATTATTAATACTTCTAGACGCAGGGCAGATGTTCTTAAACCTTTGATAGACACTTCTATTGAAAAACTTAAAAAATTGGACAATCAATTTGATGATGAGAAAAGGAAATTTGATAAAAATACAGTGGAATACAAAAAAAGAGATTAAGGAAATCAAGATTAGTAAATATAAACGTGATAAAGAAGACTATAAGATGAATACTGTATATTATTGGACCCATGATGGGTCTGCTTTTAGGAATAGACAAAGAAAGGGTTCATTCAGAAGACCAGGGTACTCACCAAGACCCACTACGAGAAACAATACTAGAACTAAATATAACTTTAGAGATAGGTCACGTTCTAAATCTCCGAAAACCAATAGAAGAAATAGTTTTAAAAATGATTATAGAACCAGGAACAGATCTGTTTCAAGGTCTCCGGACCCCACACGAGGACCCAAAAGAGGTAGATATGCTTCAGGAGAACAACATGAAGCTCCTATAGATCATTCAGCCCCTCTTTTTTCGACAGCACCGTCCCGATCACAGGCCCAGAGCCCCCGTCGGGATTTTCACATGGACTCTCTCTGGAAGGGAGGTGGGCGAGATTATCATCGACCTTCACCCAGATCACCACGGAAATACAGAGATCATCAATCACATCAGCATCAGGGCAATGCCAAAGACGTGGGCCTGATGTCCAAAAAAAGGTTGAATTGGGACTTATGAGTAATGTCATTAATCTCTCAGACCACTCTCTCTCAGACATAGAATTACAGGTTTTAGAAAAGGGTTTAGCTTATGTTCCTACTAAGACTCATGATAAATTTAATACTCATATTGAGCTTTATAAATTTTTCCGAAAACTTAAAATTATCAATTATTTCGGTAATAACGAACAAGGCTCTACGGACTCATCAGTGGTAAGAAGGCCCTCCACGTGGGTTCCCCCTCCTAACATTGATCCCCTTATCACAGCTTACGAGAGAGTAGTTTTGTCTAAGGTTAATGAGTTGTATCATACTGAGTCTAAATTGTTTCACAACACCACTAGGACACAAAAAGAAGCATTAGAAGGGTTACGCAATAACAATTCTATTGTCATTAAACCCGCGGACAAAGGAGGGGCAATAGTTGTTCAGAATCGGGATTCCTATATAAAAGAAGTTCTACGACAGTTGAATGATACTCAGTTCTATCAAAAAATTTTTGATGACCCCACTCCTGCCTTACAGCAAAGAATTGACACTTTGTTATATTTAGGTAGCCAGGCTGGTTATCTCACATCTAAAGAAGTATCTTATCTCACAGTGAAGCATCCAATTATACCAACAATATATGTTATCCCTAAAATACATAAATCCCTAGACAATCCTCCTGGTCGTCCCATTGTCTCGGCCATTGGCTCTCTCTTCGAGCCTATCTCCAAATTTATGGATTTTTTTCTCAGACCCTTTGTTTCGGAAGCAGAATCTTACCTACGAGACTCCACTCATGTTATCAACATTTTAGATACTTTTGTCGGTTACCATGATAAGTTACTTTTGGTTACTTTAGATATAGTCTCTCTGTATACCAATATCCCTCAGCAAGCATCCATTGAAGTATTAGCCAACACACTAATACGCAGGCCGCAACCAGTACGTACCCCCACCTGTTACCTTATTCAGTTAGCTTCTCTGGCCATGACTGAAAATTTTTTCTGTTTTAAAGGTATATTTTATAAACAAATAAAAGGTGTGGCCATGGGTTCGCCCATGGCCCCAGACGTGGCCAATCTATATGTTACCGACTTTGAAGAGAAATTTCTCAAAATCCATCCATTCAAGAAGCATGTTAGTTTATGGAAAAGGTACATTGACGACATTTTAATAATTTGGGATGGTTCGGAAATTATGTTGCAAGAATTTTTTCAATGGATCAACAGTTTGGACCCTAATTTACAGTTCGAGGGTAACTATAGCACGGACAATATTGCGTATTTGGATTTAAATATTAAGAAGGGCAATGACGGCTTTATTACAGAGTTGTATCGTAAACCCACAGACCGCAACACCTTGCTACGATATGATAGTTATCATAATACCACACTAAAAAATAATCTTCCTATCAGTCAGTTTTTAAGGGTAAGAAGATTATGCACTAAAGAACCTGATTTTGAGAAACATGCAGCGGATCTACGTCTGAGATTCTTAAAACGTGGGTACCCAAAAAGATGCATTAAAAAAGCATTTTTTAGGGCTTGCGTGACTGATCGTATGAGCCTTTTAAATAAGAAACCACGACAGAAGAACGAAAAAATTGTTTGCTCTCTTACCTTTTCTCAATACTCTAAAGAGATTTCTGCGATACTTAGACAGGAATGGTATCTTTTAGCTGGGGTCTCTAGTTTATCTTCCAAGAACATTATGGTGGCCTTCAAACGCAATTCTAATTTAGCTAACACACTAGTTCCATCGGCTCTCGCATATCACAAACCATTACCCCGCATTAAAGGACATTACCCCTGTGGTAATTGTTCTGTTTGCATTCATGCACTCAGTCAAACAATTTTATATTCATCCGGCTACACAGTGTAAATTTTATATTAATCATTTTTCTAACTGCAAAACAGACAAGGCTATTTATTTGATCTTGTGTCCATGTAATTTAATCTATATAGGCAAAACTAAACGTCAGATTCGTACTCGAATTATAGAACATAGGAGTTGTATACAGAGAAAAGTTGAAGATAGTCCATTAGCAACACATTGGTTGGAGAAACAACACTCTATTCAAGATTTGAAATTTTTAGTTATCAAAACAGTGGTTCCCAGTTGGAGGGGAGGGGATTTTGACAAAGTACTTTTGAGATTGGAACAAAGATTCATTTATGAATTTAACAGTTTGACACCTAATGTTCTAAATCAGGAAGTAGACTTGTCAGTGTTTTTATAATAATAATTAACAATTGTCTTACCAGGACATACAATATATTATTATCCATCGGTTGGTTTCAATATACCAACTGACATGACAACATTGACTCCTTCGACTTTTTATCTTATTTATCTATTTATTTTTTTATATTTTTTTAACTATTTCTATTATTATATGACTATATGGTTACTATTATTATTAGTTTTGGCTACCTTTGATTTCATTGGGTTTTTACAGTATTTACACACATTGTTTCCTCATCATTATGCAATTCTACATATGTCCATGATCATGATTTTTATTTTTAGTTTTATATTTATTTTAATGTGCACAGTTATTTTTAAGCCCCACACTACAACATGTAATAAAAGTTACTCTCTATATCATCATTTTTGAGTAGTGAGGTTTTTAGATATTTCAGTACAACCTGTTTCATACAGCATCCTCTTTGACATAATATATCATTGAGGCGCTTCAGTTTTCGTCCGTGGTTTTTTCAAATATATTTTATAATCATATTTTCTAATCACATTTTCATAATATTTTTTAACATGTTTTGTTTCTATACTTTTTATATATTTTTTTAGTTCTTCTACTATGGCTTGATTCTATCTCCCTTTTCAAGTTTTATATAACATTACATACATCGTTTTATAACAACACTTTTAATAGCACTATGCAGTAACTGCTTCATGATGATTGCACGTTTTTTTGCAGTATAATAATTTGGTTGCACTTCAAGTTTGCTTGACACCCTAATCTTATATGAACACGTCATAAGAATAACCACGCCCTCTTAAGGTTAGTATTTAAAACCCCAAGCCAGCTCGTCATTTCCCTAAAAGCCTTGACTATACTTTTGTCCTGGAATTGCGGTTTTTCCACGTTTAGGTAAGGTTTGCAGCAATACATCAGTTCATTCACTGGAATAGTCACATATTACTTGTTTCACCCCCACTACCGATTTTATACCGTGTTTGTCAGACTTAGGTTTTACACATGCATTTGTTTTGGCGCGGCGGTTTGACACGGGTTTCTCAACAGCCGTTTTATTCTTGTATCCTTAGTATGTGCACGATGGTTAATACTTTTATTACTGAGGAGTTTAGTTATCACATACACACTGCAGCGAGCTTTTTCCTTTTCATTGTAATTTTAATAGCCAGTTTGGATTGTTTTCAACAATTATTCCAAACAATATGCATACAATTTTGGCGCGCATCCACAGCGTTTTTATATGTCTTCATTTTATTTTTATGCACTCATAGTTCAACAAGCTTCTTGTCTAGATGTTATATACACTCCTTTTTCCTCCTTTTTTACTTTATCTTGTGTAAGGGTGCAAACGTTTTTAGAACCAATCTGTTCACACACGTTTTAAACGCAGTGTTTATATAAGTAAGTTCTTGGTGAACGATATCCTGTTGGGAGGATCTCTAGAACGCCACTAGCTTTAGGAAACATTTCACAATAGTATGTCTATCCAAACTATCCACAATAAGATAAGTGTGCCCTTTTTTAAATATTTTTAATATTATTTATTTTATAGCCTGTCATGACATTATTAACAGTGTTTTGCTTTTGATATACAGCGTTCATCACAATTGACCAAGTGCAGGTATCATTTTCAAATAATATATTATTCACATTTTTGGTGTCTTCAACATCACTTTATTATTTTAACAAAATTTTGTTGTAAGTACTCTTCAGATTTCCTTTATCTCAAATTTTGTTTTTTCGCTTAGTTCAGTTTTAGAAATATGGTTTACTGTACAATATTGTTTTGTATTATTTATTATTATTATATATTTTCTTATTTTCTCTTATTTTTACTTCATTGTTTATTAATGTCAGTATCACAATAGGTACCAGTTTATGAACCCTCTTATCTGCAGTGCCTTGTGAGTACTTTTCATATAATATTGTTTTTACTATTTTTATTAGTAGTTTTTAAGTAGTGTCCACCATCTGCCCTGTGTTTTTAGTTTGTTTCTTGATCCATATGTTTTTTGATTTATGGTGTTTATATTTTTATCATATTTTTATCATTATTTATATTGTTACATTTATATTTTTATATTATGTATCTATTTGTTATTATTCATTATTTTTTGTTTGTTTTTATTCATATTTACATTTAGTAGAATTATTTCACCCATATTTTATGTTTTTAATATGGTATTTATATTGATGTCAATATATGTTACATGCCTGGTATGTTTTAATTCATTGTAATTTGTTTATCTATGTTTATTTTTATTTTTATTTTTACTTTTATTATTTTTTCATATTTTGTTTAAGTGTATCCCCCTGAGGAAGGCTTCGGCCGTAACGCGTAGGGGACCAACAATAAAGGCACTCGTGTTCATCCAATCTCTTGCCTCTTTGTCCCATGGGGGCAGGCTCCTCACAGGTTGTCTTTCCTTTTCAAATTAACTTTAGCTGCAATAAAGTTAATTTGAAAAGGAAAGACAGCCTGTGAGGAGCCCGCCCCCATGACATCACTTCCTCGGGCTCTGCGATGACCGGAGGGCTCCTGACCCAGTTTCTCTTTACTTTTCAATGTAAGTGTAGTGCAGCCGCTGCTCTGTACAAAGCAGAAGCAGCGGCTTGGGCAGAGGGGGGGGGTGTGTGTGAGTGAACCAGCAAGGGGGGGGGGGAGTGTGAGTGAACCAGAAAGGGGGGGGGGAGTGTGAGTGAACCAGCAAGGGGGGGGGAGTGTGAGTGAACCAGCAAGGGGGGGGGGAGTGTGAGTGAACCAGCAGTGGAGGGGGGAGGGGTGGTGTGAGTGAACCAGCAAGGGGTGGGGGCGATGGTGTGAGTGAACCAGCAGGGGAGGGGGGGTAAGTGAGTGAGTGACCCAGCAGGAGGGGTGAGTAAGTGACAGGGGGGTGGGTGAGTGAACCAGCAGTGGAGGGGGGGGGGGTGGTGTGAGTGAACCAGCAGGGGAGGGGGGTTGGTGTGAACCAGCAGGGGAGGGGGGTTGGTGTGAGTGTTTGATTCCTATTCAAGAGAATTACTTTATATATAGTCAATATAGGCACAGAGGTAAATTTTTTTAACATTTTCTAATGGTGGTGTGCCTCGTGATTTTTTTCATGAAAAAAGTGTGCCTTTGCACAAAAAAGGTTGAAAAACACTGGCATAGGCAACAGGAGATCTTGGAGAATGCATCTCAGGCCAAGTAACTTAGATGCCTTAATTTTCATTGCTCACAGTATTTATCGCCGGTGATTTTGTTTCATAAGTATTTAAAAGAATTATTGGGACTTCAGGACCCTACGACAATACAAATTATTAATCATCATCTTCCCCATGCAGTAAGGGTAGTGGAGGGGAGGGGCATGATACCCTGTTGTCGGTGGATGGCCTGAACATTTCTGAGTTTATAGTCTTCTCTTGATGAGATTCCTACCCAGGCAACTCTGCTGGTCTCCTTCAATTCAGAATTAGATAAGAATATGATATTGAAACTTTATTTTCAAAAGAAATTTGCTTTGTTTTGTGGACAACATGTAAATATCTTCCCTGATGTCTCCAGGCAGACCTAGGTACGGCACAAGGCCTTTTAGCTCTGTGCCCACAGATCCTTGAAGTGGGTGCTACATTTTTTTCTTAAATTTCCATGTAAATGCCTGGTGACAGGGTTGGACTCTTGTGTTTTTTGAAGTCTTACAGTTAGAGGATTTTTTTTAAGGCTTGTAGAAATGTTTTTCTGCTGCTACCTGATGTGTACTTGCTGGATAGTTAAGTATAATTTGGGTTAAGGGATTGGTTTTCCGGAATTTAGTCAGGTTGTGCTTTTTCTTTTCTCCTTTTGTTGTAGTATCTGCTAGTCTTCCCTTGATGTGGACTTGAGATTTACTGTTTTAAGTACGTTATGTGTGTGTGTGTTATGGCTTCTTTCTCATTTGTATTTTTCATTTTGTAAACAAATGGAATATGCAAATAAAAAAAATTCTCCTTAAATAATGAATTTAAAAATGAGACTGTTGTATTTTGAAGTGCGAAGAAAAATGAAACGGCTACCAAGGCTACAATTGCACGGTGGATAAAGGAGGATGTAGTATCTATTTATATTCTGTGTGCGCACCTCTACAGTCTCTTTTGCAGGCACATTTTTGCCAGGGTTTGTCAACCTCTTGGGCTGAGTCTGTCAGTTGGATATGTATACTAGAGAAGATGCTGTCTTTTGGTGTAGGAGTGCTTGGAGTAAGAATCTTTTCATCCCACCCAATGTAGGGAGTGCTTTGTTACATCCCATGTGTTCTGGACTGGTCTAGTGGTCTAAGGAAGGTAAAAATTGGTCTTGCCTACTGATCTTAAGTCCAACCAGATCAGTTCAGAGGCCTACCCTATTTGTATCTGTCCTTGTTTATGATGAATTTGTTTTACAGACTCGGAGGCAGCACTGTGGTGCTTGTTTCTGGTCTTAAGAATTTTGTTACTCAGTTTTGCATTTTTGGATTCCCTCCTCCTGGGGAGTTTGAAGGTAGGGACTGGCTTCATCATTGGTCAGTTACAAATACTGGAGAACAAGTGGCCATACAGTGCCTTTTATAGGGCAGAGCTTACAGCTCTATAATCTCCATCTTCGGCTGATGAGCATAATCCATGTGTTCTGGTCTGGTTGGACTTGAAAGAAAATGAACAGGTGGTATCAAATTTTATCTTGCATCATCCTTCCATTGGGCTCTTCTTCTTGGCACTGGATGTCTAATTGAAAAGGGAGAGTCTTGAATGAGCCCAGAATGCCTCATTACCTGAGACAAAATTCTTCATGCATTAGCAAAATGCATGCTAGGAAAAGTAAGGAACTAGCAGAAGCTCTGCCAGACTCTGAACTGTAGTTGTGACTTGCCCAAGGAGCCAGGAGTGGGATACAAATCTGGCTTCCCTGGTTCTCATCACACTGCTCTAACCATTAGGTTACTTTTTGCAGAGCAGTGCAAGATGATCAAGCTCAGAATAACAATGGTGAGTGTGTTCTTATCAAGAAAAAACGCAAACAGCACAAATCTGATAGAGCATGAAAGGAGGAGCGAATGACACTACCTAGTGAGAGAGAGGATTTGGTATTGATGAGAACTCAGATATTTAAATGAGATGTTAGTGCAGTTGGAGAACTGGGGCAAGAGATGAACTAGAGGATCCTGTGAGCCACATTGAACCCAGCAAAAACATCAGCAATCTGAGATGATTTTGGTCCAGCTGGTTAGCTACCTGCAACCAAACATTGATTAATGGGCCCAATATCGGGGGACTATGTGTCGGTGTAAGAAAGCAAAAGCATATCATCCTCATAAGCAAGTGCTAATCCCAAGATCATGGTTGCAAGTGGTCTCATAAAGATGTTGAAAAGTTCAGGGGCTTATTGTTCACTAGACCAGTCTGAACCATATCGGTTATGCCCTCCTGCCAACAGATGGGGACAGAACAAAAGGTTGTGAGGTCTGCCTAGTGTAGCGCACCATGCAGCCACAAGTGCTCCTCGGTTTTTCTGCGTCCAGCAGATGGTAGAGGGACATCCCATGCAGCTGCAATTGGAAGACTCTGAAGTGCACTCTTGAGCTAAGCTGATGAACTGATGACCCATTTGAGAGAAGATGGACTGAAGGACCTGGCCATAAGGGCTTCAGTCTGTAGCCTCCTGAGAAGATTCCTGGAGTCTGGATACCTCTTCCTGTGGACCCCCGTCTAATTCTATTCTTTTGTTTTTTTCTGGCCACCTTCCCCCTCCTTTACCTTCTCCTCTCCATACCCCTTCTTCTTTGAGCCCTTTCCTTAAGGGGCAGGAGAAGCAATGGGGTTGCTATTAAGTCTAGATTTGAAACTGAGGGGCCAGGAGGTACAGTGGATAGCGGTCAAGCAAGAGCCAAGAAGTGGCTGCTGCAGGATATTTGGTGAGCTAAGAGTGAGCTTTGCGGATGTGCATACCAGGAGTAGTGTCACAGCATTGTTGGTGATGGTCAGCCAAGATGATTGACTCATGGCGAGACTGGTCAGTTTTCCTAAACTGTGTTCAGTCTTCAGTCAAGCGGCTCATTGTTAATAGAATGGCATCCATTGCTGCTGTTGTATCTATCCATCTCATTGCTTGTCTTACTCTTTTGCATTGACCTTCAACCTTGCCAAGCATGAGGTCTTTCTCTAATGAACTCTCTCCGCAGGATGTGTCCAAAGTGTGAAAGTTGACCTCTATCATATCTTCTCAGCCATCTGTTTACCAAGTTGAAGAGACCTAATCTTTTTAAGCCTTTCCTCATAGGGATATCCTTCTATCCCCTTTACCATTTTGGTGGCTGTACTTTTTCCATTTCTGCTATATCCTTTAAGATTTGGTGACCAGCATTGCACACAATATTCAAGATACAGTTGTTGCACCATGGAACAATTCAGAGGCATTATAATATCTTTTGTTTTATTCTCCATTCCTTTCCTTAAGATTCCTAGCATTTTATTTGCTTTCTTCTCCACAGCTGCATACTAGGCAGAGGGTTTCAATGTATTTTCCACAATGATGCCCAGATACTTTTCCTGGGGGTTGATTGCCATTGTGGAACCTTGCATCGTGTAACCATAGTTTAGGTAGTTCTTCCCTAAGTGCATAACTTTATGCTTGTCCACATTAAATTTCATCTGTCATTTGGACACCCAGTTTTCCAGTTTTTCAAGGTCCTCTTGTAATTTTTTGCAGTCCTCTTGTATTTTAGCAGCTGTTAATTATTTTGTCTCATCAGCAAATTTGATCACTTCAAAACTTGTTCCCATTTCCAGGTCATTTATAAATGTTAAAAAGGAGCTGGTCCAGCACAGATCCCTGGGGTACTCCACTCTTCACTTTTTTCCATTGAGAAAATTGATCATTCTCCATGGACAAGCAGGATTGCGTTAGCCACACCTGGTGTCGTCCTCTGGGCGGCGCCATAGGTACGGAAGTGCTCTCCAGAGCTCAGAAACCTTTCTGAGCATGTACAGGTAGACCCCACCTCAGCGGCCCGCCCCCACCCCCCATCCCCCCCTGCCTGGCCAGTCTTCTTTCTTCCACCTTGCCAGCAAGACGGATCTGCTCTCCAGCTACACTTCAATACAGATTTTCAGAGGATATCCAATCTACAAGATACTATTCAGTCTACAAGAATATGCCCAAACCGGGATTTAAGAAATGTACTCACTGCAAGAGAGAAATGAACTGCACCGACACACACGATCTGTGTGTCCAATGTTTGGGAGCCGGCCACAGGATCGAGGACTGCATCCATTGCGCTCGGATGTCTCCACGGGCCAGGAAACACAGAGGACATAAGTTAAGAGTTCCTGACAACTTCTTCTACCACTCCAGGCCCCTTCGACGGAGCCGGCTCCACCGACATCTACCCTGGCACGGGATGTGCCCAACAGGGCCTCCATCCCCGGCCATGAGGCCACTGATCCCCCGGCTTCCGCAGAGCCCACCGCTTCAGTCTTCTGCCTTCCTCCTCTGACTTCTGCCACAACGCCCGGTGCTGCAGAGCGCGGCCCCATGATCTCAGCCGCTTCCAGTTCCCATGGTCGGGCCCGGCAGGGTGAGCACACCTTCCATCATGGCGCCTCCAACGTGGCTTCTGACTCCGCCCACCCTTCTTTGATTGGATCAGCGTGGAGCAGCCCGGGAACAACACGTCATCGTGCGGACAGCAGCAATGACGCGCATCTCCAGCAACACAGGACTGCCTCCCCCTTCAGCGCAGAACGGCTGTCTCTCGGCGCGGCTCCATGCAGCGCCGATCGAGCCCGTTGACGGCGCCATCCCTCCTCCAGCCCAAGCAGCAGTGGCGGGAGCACCAGACAGAGGCAGCAGCTGAAGGCATCGGGACCGCAGGGAGAGTAGGTGGCACAACCCAAGGCACCAGGAAGGTAAACGCAGCCATGCCCCCCCATCAAGAAAGCAAGAGGAGGGATCGTTCCAGGCATATCCGTCAAATGGATTCCTCCTCCTCCTCCAGCCCTTGCCTCTGCTCCTATCATAAAAGACACAGGAACAGTTGCAGGACAAGCTCTTCTGACTCCTGTCGCAGCCCCAACCATAAGAAGCGCAGGGGCAGGAGCAGAGCAGATGATTTGAGGCGCAGGGAGAGGAGCAGGACTAACTCTTCTGCCATCCTCAGCCTTCTTACGCGCCTGGTGGACCAGTCAGCCCCTTCACCCACAGCAGCTAGGCTCGATACAGCTAGTTCCTTCCCGGTGCACCTCGGACAAAACACCCTGGGGCGTAAGACGTCAGTGCACAGTGGGCAGGACCTCTCGGGGCGCAAAAACCAAGGAGGCTCGCGCTCCGCCTCCCTATCTCCCCGGTCTCACTCCCTGGACAACAAGGCAGACGGTCAGGAGATTGAGGCGGTCGTAGGCTCTGCTTCAACTGCCCTACCACCCTCTGAGGAAGGCCCCTCCCTGGACACAGAGAGCCAGCCCCCCCTCCCCACTGAAGATCTCACCTATCCAAAATTTATCCGGAAAGTGGCGGCCACTTTGTCCCTGGGTGGCCTGGATGCTTCGGGCCAACCCAGGCCAGAGGTTCTAAAATATCTCAACTCTCCGAAACCCTCTTTCGCTCTCCCCATTCATCAGGAGCTGAGGGACAACCAACTATGGCTTTGGCAAGTCCCTGCCTCCAGCCGTGCCTTCTCAAGGAAACTCGACAATAAGTATCAAGTCCAGCCCCTGCACGGATTTGCGAAAGCACAACTGCCACACCAGTCCATCGTGGTGTCATCTGCACTAAAAAAAGAATCAAGTCATCACGTACGCATTCTAACAGCCCCCCTGGCAGGGAGGACAAACTCCTGGATAACATCGGCAAGAAAGTCTTTCAAGGAGCTATGCTCAATGCCAGGATTGCGGCCCATCAATTTCAACATATCCTCTTCCAGGATGCCCTCATGGCCGAGGTCAAGAGTGCCATCTCATCCCTCCCCAAGGAGATGTAAACATCCATATCTGCTACCATCACGGACATAGCCGAGTGCAGCAAGCACCTAGCTAGCACGGCTTTCGATTCCTTTGATACATCCATCAGAACTGTGGGTACTGCCATAGTTGCCAGAAGATGGGCATGGTTAAGGGCTTCGGGCCTGCGAAGCAATACACACGACAAGATTGCCGATGCCCCCTGCTCCAGGGAATCCCTGTTCGGCGACAAAGTGACAGCCACAGTGAATAATATGAAAGAGGACTGCACCACCCTCCAAACCCTAGCGGAGGATGGCCTGGAACGCCGCAGTAACAGCTATCAGAGGAGTAGCTACCAACGTAAGCCCTTCTAACCCTCCAACAAAAAGTACGCATCATACAACTCACAGCGTAAGTGGCAAGGGCCCAGGTACAAATATGATACTTACCAAGGCCCTTCACACCAACGACAGAACCAAAGGGAACACAAGCAAAAGAAATCCAACAACCACCAAGGGGCCAAAACTGGGCCCTACTTTTGACAGCAAACTGAGGGTGCCCTCCCCCGTCGGGGGTCGCCTGACGAAGTTCAGAGACACATGGAAAACCATCACCTCTGACAAATGGGTCCTGCAGATAGTCAAAGAAGGGTACCGCCTACGCCCCTACAGCGCTCCAAACCTGTCAGCAACACACCTGCCCACCTGCATGCGCTCATGGAACAAGAAATCCTGCATCTGCTACTCTCTCGAGCCATAGAAGAAGTGCCTCGTAACGAGATAAATACTGGCTTCTACTCCAGATACTTCCTCATCCCCAAGAAGTCAGGCGGGGTTCGCCCCATCCTAGACCTACGCAAACTCAACAAATTTATCACCAGGGAGAAGTTCAGGATGTACTCCCTCAACTCCATCCTACCCCTCATACAACACGGCGACTGGATGGCATCTCTGGATCTCCAGGAAGCGTATACCCATGTTCCCATCCACACTTCCTACAGGAAATACCTGCGATTCCACGTCCTGGGACGGCATTTCCAATGCAGAGTACACCCCTTCGGCCTGTCTCCGGCCTCATGAGTCTTCACAAAGTGCGTGACCGTAGCAGCAGTGCACCTCCGCAGGCAAGGGATCAGCGTCTTTCCCTATCTGGACGACTGGCTCCTCACAGCGCCCTCCGCTACAAAGCTCCAGGACACACTGCATTGCACGATGTCACTCCTATCCTCCCTGGGGTTCGTCATCAACCTACAAAAATCACAACTAGAACCCTCTCAGCGCCTGGAGTTCATAGGGACGTTGATAGACACACGCTACTCAAGGGCGTACCTCCCAGTACACAGAGTGACTACCATTGTTTCCCTGGCCCAAGCGATGTCCACGAAACAGCAGACTTCCGTTCATGCCCTTCTGCGCCTCCTAGGCCACATGGCGGCGACGACATCTGTCCTCTCCCTGGCAAGGATGTACATGTGCCACATCCAGTGGCACCTTCGACAGCACTGGAATCAATGCTCACTGCCTCTTTCCAAGCTTGTTCCTGTCCCCCCTCCCCCCCCCCCCCCGCATCAGAAAGCAGCTCCAGTGGTGGACCTCGCCGACAAACCTCTCGGAGGACAGAGACCTCTGCCAGCACCAGGTGGTACTCACCATGGATGCCTCCAACTTGGGGTGGGGAGCGCACCTTCTTCGCCTGAACACGCAAGGGGTATGGTCTGCACAGGAGAGAAAGTTTCACATAAACCTCCTCGAACTACGCACAATCAGGTACACCCTACGTGCATTCCTACCACAGCTGTATGGGACTTCCGTCCTAATCCAGATAGACAACCAGGTGGCGATGTTCTACATAAACAAGGAGGAACAGGGTCATGCCCACTCTGCAGGGAGGCGTTGGCGATCTGGTCCCTAGCGTTCAAGAACAACTGCAAGCTGTGAGCATCCTATCTCCCAGGGGACCAGAACACCCTGGTAGATCGACTGAGCAGGCAACTGCAGCCTCACGAATGGACCCTTCTTCCCGAGGTCACCAACAACATCTTCAGGCGATGGGGCACACCTCAGGTAGACCCGTTTGCCACAGAACGGAATACCAAATGCCCCCTCTTCTGCTCCAAACGCCCATCTGCCCGAAGGATAGCAGCGGATGCATTTGACGTGTGTTGGGGGGAGTGGTCTCTGCTGTATGCCTTTCCCCCCTTTCCTCTGATCTCAGCGACCCTTCAAAAGGTCGTTCAGGACAAAGCGAATATCATCATTATAGTGCCCCGCTGGCCCCGCCAGATGTGGTTCACCCTCCTTCTGCGCCTTGCCAGCAAGCCCCCGATGCAGCTCCCACAGCGCCCGGATCTGATCACCCAGAACGAGGGCACGACACAACACCCCAACCTCGGAGCCCTCGCTCTTACAGCCTGGAGACTGAAAGGCTAAACCTCTCAACGCTGCCGCCAGAGGTGCAGGATGTAGTCCTGGCAGCCAGGAAACCGTCAACAAGAAAGTCATATGGCCTCAAATGGAGGAGGTTCACCATCTGGTGCGCACTTTGCGGCCTGGACCCAACCACTTACCCGGTGCCCTACGTCCTACAATACCTCCCTTTGCGCTCGGACTCAAGACTCAGTCAAAGTCCACCTCGCTGCCATCACCACGCATCATGACCCAGCGGACAAGTTCTCGAACAGCTCCATATCAACGCTTCCCCTGGTCTCCAGATTCATGAAAGGCCTCTCAAACCTGAAGCCTTCAGTCAAGCCTCCTGTACCAGCATGGGACCTTAACCTTGTTCTCCAGAGGCTCACAGAAGCCCCCTTCGAGCCTCTACAGACAGCTAACCTTAAGTTCATGTCCTGGAAAGCCCTCTTCCTCGTAGCCATAACATCTGCATGAAGGGTTAGTGAACTGCAAGCGCTCGTGGCTCACCCACCATATACTCAGCTTTACCGTGACCGCGCCTTTCTACGCACCCCAGGTTCATTCCCAAGGTATCGTCCGCTTTTCACATCAACCAGACTATTGAACTCCCCTCATTCTTTCCCGAGCCGCACTCCTCAGTGGAAGAGGAACGGCTACACACCCTGGACTGCGTATGAGCTCTTCGTTTCTACCTCCACAGGACTGAACCAATCCGCAAGGGTGAGCAACTGTTTGTGTCCTTTGACCCAAACAGACCAGGCAGACCAGTCACAAAAAGGACACTCTCCCACTGGGTCTCCGCCTGCATTGCCTTCTGCCTCGATCTGACCGGCACCCGCGATACACCCACAGTGGGCCCTCACTGGCTCAGAGCGATGGCCGCCTCCTTGGCTAACCTATGTTCGGTCCCCTTGGTCGACATCTGCAAGGCAGCAACGTGGTCTTCACCACACTCCTTTCAGAAACACTATTGCCTTGACCTCAGGCCGCACCCGGATGGCGCTTTTGGCAGAGCAGTGCTGACCGCGGCTCTGGAAAGGCGCCAATGCTGCGCCCCCTCACGCCTCTTGACAGGGAGGCTACGGCTGTTGACACTGCTCCAAGTTGCTCTGTTGTTGCACAACGTTTACCCTGTATCTATGCACTACTATGTTAAGTGTTGAAGGTTACACTGCACGTACTTGTTTGATTATGCACTGTTCTTGAATGCGCACAATTATGTACTGTTTGCACAATTATGCACCTTGTTCTCGTATACGCACAATTATGTACTGTTTGCACAGATATGCACCTTGCTCGGTTGGAATAAAGATTCCATTGTTCTGGTAAACCATGTCCCCTGGTGGATTCTGACTCCTTGTCTCCCAGGCCGTCGCCTCCACCTCAGCGCGCGCTCCGCGCAGCTAGGGAGTCACCAGGTGTGGCTGACGCAATCCTGCTTGTCCATGGAGAAGACAAAGTTACTTACCTGTAACAGGAGTTCTCCGTGGACAGCAGGATAAGTCGGCCACACAATCTCACCCGCCTCCCCTGGAGAAGTTCGGCCTGCAGCTGGCACACGCCCCAGCCTGGAGGATCAGAGCTGGGTAAACACTGGCCAGGCGGGGGGCGGGCCGGTGAGGTGGGGTCTACCTGTACATGCTCAGAAAGGTTTCTGAGCTCTGGAGAGCAGTTCCGTACCTATGGCGCCGCCCGGAGGACGACACCAGGTGTGGCTGACTTATCCTGTTGTCCACGGAGAACTCCCGTTACAGGTAAGTAACTTTGTCTTTAGCCCTACTTTGTTTTCTGTCTTTTAATCTGTTCCTAATCCATAACTATACACTACCTCTTATCCCGTGACTTTTTAAGTTCTTTGAGTCTCTCATGAGGGACTTTGTCAAAGGCTTTTCAGATAGACTATATCAATTGGCTCCCCTTTATCTGCTTGTCTATTCACACCTTCAAAAAATAGCAGATTAGTGAGACTAGTCTTTCCTTGGCTGAATCCATGTTTGTTTTCTGCCATTAAAACATGCCATGCTCAGTAATTTTGTTCTTTATAATGGTTTCTACAATTTTGTCCAGTACTAAGGTCAGACTCACCGGTCTTTAGTTTCCTGGCTCACCCCTGGAACCCTTTTTGAAAATTGGCGTTAAATTGGCCACTCTCCAATCTTCAGGTGCTACAGATGATTTTAATGATAGTTCAGATTTCTAAAAGTATTGCTACTAATTTCTATAGCGCTGCAAGGCATATGCAGCGCTGTAGAAGACATGTGGAGACAGTCCCTGCTCCTAAGAGCTTATAGTCTAGTCAAGAGAAACACAAGTGGGGACTAGGATATCTCTAGGGGAATGGTAAGGAAGTGAACAGGAGACTGGGGGGATCAGGATCCAAAAGCAGTCTCGAATGCGTTTTTAGCCTGGATTTGAACAGGACCACAGATAGAACCTGACATACCAACTCAGGTAGTTTGCTCCAGGCATAAGGAACAGCAAGGTATAAAGATCAAAGTCTGGAGATGGCAATAAAAGAGAAGCAAAGAAATTAGAAAAGGATCTGCCAGAAGAGAGGAGTTCCCGAGTAGAGGTGTTGGGGGAGAGAAGAGAGAAGAAGGTAGGAGCAGACAAATGAAGGCACTTATAGATCAGTAATAGAAGTTTGATCTGGATGTGGAAATGGGTAGGAAGTCAATGAAGTGACTTAAAAAGAGGAGTAATGTGAGCATAGCAACACTGGCAGAAAATGAGCCGTGCAGCTGAATTTTGAACTGATTGAAGTGGGGAGAGATGATTCAGAGGAAGACCAGCAAAGAGGAGATTGCAATAGTCTAGACGGGAGGTGACTAGAGAATGGATAAGGGTCTTAATAGTGTGTTCAGAAAGGAAGGGGCAAATTTTGCCAATATTATAGAGAAAGAAACAGCTGGTTTTAGCTATTTATTGGATGTGTGTGGAGAAGGAGAGGGAGGAGCCAAAGATGACGCCAAGGTTGCAAGTCAAGGAAGCGAGGAGTAGTAGAGTGTTATCCACAGTATATCTGGGCCTGGATTCCCAGAGAGATTTCAGGTGCAGAGAGGTAGATCTGAGAGTCATCAGCATAGAGATGATACTGAAAACCATGGGAGGAGATGAGTGCATCAAGAGGCTGAATGTAGAGAGAAAAAAGGAGAGGTCCCAAGACAGAGCCCTGGGATACACCGACTGAAAGCGGAATAGCAGTAGAGTTGGATCCACCAGAATATACACTAAAAGTGTGGTGAGAGAGGAAGAAAACCAGGATAGGACAGAACCCATAAATCCAAGTGAGGACAAGGTATTGAGGAGAAGGTGGCGATCAACAATGTCAAAAGCAACAAATGTCAAGGATGAGGAGCAAGTAGAGACCCTTGGATGTGGCAAGGAACGCGTCATTGGAGACTTTGGCAAGAGCTGTCTCAGTAGAATGTAGAGGGTGAAAGCTAGATTGACGTGAATCCAGAAGGGACTGAAAGGAGAGAAAGTCAAGACAGCAGAGGTGAACTGTACGTTCAAGTAGTTTAGAAATAAAGAAGAGGAGAGAGATGGTTTATATTTAGGACAGGTAGGATCAAGGGATGTTTTTTTGAGAGGTATAACCACAGTATGCTTGAAGGCTGCAGGAACAGTTGCGATAGAAAACAATAGATTGAACATATGACAGAAGGAAGGGACAACAGCGGAGGAGATGGAGTTTAGTAGATGAGTAGGATGGGATCAGAGGAGCAGTTAGTAAAGAGAGAAAATGAGTCCCTGAACTGAACCTTTTGCCAGATCTCCACAGCTCAGAGAAGCTTTGTTGTTTAACTGAGCTTGCGTGCCTACTTACCACCTGCCTGTGCCCGGAGAATCAGCTTTTTTTCTCAGTGCGCAGAAGTCTGCATGTCTCCCTACCTCTTGATTTTTGCCTGCATTTTTCCTTTTTTTCATGATTCTGTCGCTTGGTCCTCACACCGGGTCGATCCCGCTGCCATTTTAACGGTGTGAATCTGGAACTGCCAGGTAGTAAAAAAAGATAAACGTGTCTGTCTGCACCTCACTGCGTGGCTGACTGCGGCAAAGTGATTTTTGAACTCTGGCCATGCTCTTTGTTGGCTGACAGGGACATTTTTTTTATAATATAAATGTCAAGGAGCTGTTTCTGTCTCCAGGAACAAGCAGGAATATAGTCGTCACATGCAGGAAGCTCTCCAGCTACCAATAGGAAAGCCTTTGGGAGCAATCCACTCCACCTGCGCTGCTGCCTTCCTTCTCTCCCATCTCCCTCTCCTCAGTTCTTCTTTTTCTGTGGAGCCAACGGGTCACTACCCTATCACCAGAACTTCTAAAACTTTTTTTTCACTGCTCTGCCTAACCGCACTAGTATCGTTCAATACTACGCCCTTCATCCTTTTACCTTTTATTTCTTTTCTTCTTTAAAAAACAAAAAAACAAAACATTTTTTCCCTCAGGGCCTCGCACCCCTTGGGCCTTGCCCACCATCTTAAGATGGAGAAACCCTCCAGTAGTTTCAAAAAATTCACCAAGTGCTCCAGCACCATCTCGGTTACCAAGAAACACGACTGGTGCCTGAAGTGTCTTGGTCTCGACCATATTCCCCAGGAGTGTTCCCTCTAAAAGCAGATGACTAAGAGAGGCCTAGGGAACTGGTCCAAAAGGTTTGGGGAACTCTTCCCTTCGGACTTGTTGTTGGCCTCTACTTCATCCAGAGCTTTGTCCTGCCCTCCTGGTTCTAAGCACTCCAAAGAGTCGAAGCACTCGGGGGGGGGAAAAAAAAAAGATTAAGAAAACCATGTCTCCAAAAGATAAGTCAAAAACCCGAGACTCCTCGGAGAAACTTAAGGAACCGAGAGAGAGGTCCAAGGACACCTCAGGAAAGTCTCAGGAATCCAGAGAAAGATCCTATTTGACTCACCGGGAATCGTCCAGGATTTCCTACGATTCTGGTCATAGGTCCAGACATCCCCGGCAGGAGGACTTGTCCTCCAAGGCCTTGTTGGGGATTCAAGAGACACCCGAGGCCAAGGCTTCCAGAGAGCCCCTGATGCCTTGATGTGGTATGGTGGCTCCCAGCCCCGCTCTTTCAGTGGACCAGATGCAGGCTACTTCCCTGGATCAGCGTATGCTGTCCTTGGAAAGGACCATAGTGAGTCTTCTGATGGCTTCGGTACCGTTAGCGACAGCCTTGGGAATACAGCCAGGAGCATCAACCTTGATGACCCCATCCACTCTGCTGCAACAGCTGGCATCAGTCTTGCCTTTGACATTGGTGCATCGTGCCCAGAGTACCGAGGTATCAGTACCAGGCCTTGTATTGGCACCGGCCATGGAACCTCCCTGTTCTACACAGCGATTAACAGAGGGTATCGAAGAGTATCACCACTGCTCAGGTCACTGTCGACATCGGCAATACTCTGACACTGGATCCGGAAACTTCCGATTCCGATCACCGTTCCCTTGATTCTGATGACCTCCATGATATCTCAGAGCCCTCGCCACCATCCATTAGTACTCTCCATAAATCTCTTCCTGAAGACATGTCTTTTCAGGAGTTTATCCGAGACATGGTAGCTGGCCTTTCCATCCGGCAACGTCTGAACCAGAAACGAGAGCGAAGGAAGTGGAGATCCTCCAGTACCCTACAGCCTCGAAAGAGGTCACAATCCTCCCGGTACACCAGATCCCTACATAATCTGATGCTAAGGATGTGGGAACTCCCCCCCCCCCCCCCACCCCCTTACAGTATCTCCCATAAGTCGCCAGTTAGACACCATGTATAGAGTGCCTGAATGCCCTGGCTTCCAAAAACCGCAACTCCCACACCATTCTTTGGTAGTGGAATTGGCAATGCGCTGTATAAAAAGTGAGAAAAATCATGCATCTCGATTCCTTTGCACGTCGCTCCTTCCAAGCATCGATGCTATCCAATAGGATAAATTTGTACTCCTTTACATGGGAATGTTCTTAAAGGAACTTAATAAAGACTGGGAGGGATTTCTCCCTTTTCTAGCAAAGGAGAAGCGTCCAGCTTTCCAGGCTGTTCTGCTTACAGCCAGAATGTCTCTAAATTTGTGAATAGAACTGCTTTTGATGCCTTTGAGTCATCAAGTGGGGCTTCCTCTATTGCCATCAGTGCAAGGCGTCTGGCTTGGCTCCAAGCTTCTGCCTTGGAGCAGTGGGTTCAAGACAAATTGGGCAACATCCACTGCACTGGTGAAAACCTGTTTGGGAAGAACTGGCGGGAGAAAGTAGGAGAGCTAGAGACAGATGACATAACACTCAAGAGGCTCTCCAGAAAGACTTCTGATCCTTACAAAAAAAAAAAAAAAAGGTACCTAACAAAAGAAGCCTTTCTACCCTAAAGAGTAAATTCTATCCTTCATACTCCCAGCCAGCCTACCAGGGCCCTAAACAGGCTAGAAAGCCCAGGCTAGTCAAGCCACAACCAGCCACTCAGTCAACT
This sequence comes from Ichthyophis bannanicus, assembly GCA_033557465.1. Lineage (NCBI taxonomy): Eukaryota > Metazoa > Chordata > Amphibia > Gymnophiona > Ichthyophiidae > Ichthyophis > Ichthyophis bannanicus. The sequence continues at coordinate 85,310,711 of CM066037.1, forward strand.
CCTGCCACATCTAGTTTTAGACTCCTACATAGGGAGCATGGCTAGTTTTCTCCTTCACGGACCAGAGCCCACCACCATCCCAGGAACTCTCTCATTTTACTCAGCAGTGGCATTCCATCATCACGGAGCAGAGGACTCTCAACATAATCCAGAGAGGTTACCAACTAAACTTCTGAGAGCTTCCTCCTCACCATTTCAAGGGACAGCTTCATTCCAAACCTCCCCTGTATACACTGCTCAAGCAAGAGAGAAACATTCTCCTTTCCCAAGGAGCCGTAGAACCAGGTCCAACAAACCAATGGTTCAAAGCTTCTATTCCCCCTACTTCCTCATTCCAAAGAATTCAGGAGGCCACAGACCCATTCTCCACCTTAGAGAGCTGAACAAATTTCTCATCAGAGAGAAATTCAGAATGATCTCTCTGGGAACCCTTCTTCCTGGCTTTGTTCCCTAGACCTCAAAGAGGCCGACACTTGCATCTTGATACATCCAGACCACAGACAGTATCTTCACTTCACCTGTCAGGGCACCCATTACCAATACAGGGTCCTTCCTTTCGGTCTGGCATCCCCACCAAGGGTCTTCAAAAGTGCATGGCTGTCGTAGCAGCTCATCTCCAAAGCAGCAAAGTCTTTGTCTTTCCTTACTTAGACGACTGGCTCATAAAGGTGGACTCTCCTGGAGAACTCTGCTCATCTCGACAAAAACCTCTTGCACTTCTGCAGTACCTGGGCTTTGTGATAAACTTCCTAACGTCCTAACTCACTCCAACAAAAAAGGTTGGAATTCATAGGAGCCATTCTGGACACAACACAGTCCAAAGCCTTTCTCCCTCTGGATCAAATGAACAGGTTAGTGCAACTAGCCATCAACATGCGCCAACAACAGACAGCTAAGGCTTGATGCTTTCTATCTCTCCTGGGTCACATGGTCTCCACAGTACACCTGGTCCCTTATGCGAGACTTCACATTCATCAATCTCAATGGACTCTTTCGACCCAGTGGACCCAGTCCACAAAGGGCCTTCGGGATGTCATCCATATAGCACCACCCATGGCCAAATCTCACCTGTGGTGGTGCACCCCAGCAAATCTTCTTGTAGGGTTACCTTGTCAGACACCCCTACCTCGGTATACACTGACAACAGATGCCTCCAAGCAGGGCTGGGGAGCATATCTGGATTCAGTCTCCACACAGGGCCTGTGGATAACCCAGGAATCCATGCAGCAGATAAACCTACTTGAGCTTCGGGCAGTCACAAATGCCCTCAAGGCCTTCCAGCAACACCTCTCAAACAGTCAGATCCTAGTCAGGGCAGATGATCAGGTGGCCATGTTTTATTTTTTTAATTTATTTAAAAGGATTTCTATACCGCCTTCTCCTGTAATCAAGGCGGTCTACACAGCAAACAATCGAAGAATACTGACTTTTTGTGTGTGCATGCAGTGATAACCAGTGAATGCGTGTGTGTGTAGGGTGGCATTGATTCGTGGTAGGCTATTTACAGCATGCGCTATTTTACAATACTATGTACATGAATGATAAGGGAGGGGGGGTTGGTCTGTAGTTCTGGTTGGCGGGCAGGTTTTATATAAACAAACGGGGGGATGGGCTCCCTCCCCCTATGTCAAGAAGCCTGCAAGCTCTGGGAGTTTGCCATCCTCCACCACATGCACCTCCAATGCAGTGTACATTCTAGGAGAATCTAGTCTCCTAATAGACAAGCCGAGTTGAATCCTGCAGCCCCATGAAAAGTCTTTAGACCGAACAGCAGTAACAGAACTGTTCCACATGTGGGGAACACCAGTGATAGACCTCTTTGCCACTCTGCAGAACACTTAACTTCTTCAGTTCTGTTCCAGAGTTCCATCCAAACTCAGGCTGTCGTCAGATGCCTTTATGATCCACTGGGGTTGGGGACTCCTCTATGCATTTCCCCCCATTCCCCTCATCTCGAAGGCCCTCCTCAAACTACAAGCAGACAAGGGCTCTATGATTCTCATAGCCCCATGCTGCCCTCATCAACCTTGGTTTCCCCTTCTACTTCATCTGATGAAAACATCACCAATCCCACTGGGTTCCAGGCCAGGTCTCCTATCTCAGGACAACGGAGCACTTCTCTGTCCCAATCGGCAGTCCCTTCGATTGACTGCATGGCTGCTGAGAGCGTAATCTTCCAGGGCTTGCAATTGTTTACTTCTGTGAAACATATTCTCCTTTAACTTTCTAAAGGGAGGCTATGATAAAATGAAGAAAATAGTTAAGAAAAAACTAAAAGGAGCAGTTGCAAAGGTTAAAGGTGTACACCAAGCATGGGTGGTGTTTAAAAATACTATCTTGGAAGCCCAGACTAGCTATATTCCACACTTTAAGAAAAGTGGAAGGGAAGTCCAACAAACTGCCAGCATCATTTAAAGGTGAGGTCAGAGGGGCGGCTGTTGCCAAAAAAGCACCTTTCAGAAAATGGAAAAAGGAGCCAAATGACAAAAACTGGAAAAACATAAGCACTGGCAAGTTAGATGCAAGGCATTGATAAGACAGACAAAGAGGATTTGAGAAGAAACTTGCTGTGGAAGCAAAAAAGTGTAATAAAGAATTTTTCAAGTAGATTCATAGCAGAAAAAACGGAGAGTCAGTTGGACCATTAGACGATAGAGGGGTAAAAGGGGCACTAAGAGGGGACACGGCCATAGCAGAGAGACTGAATGAATTCTTTGCTTCGGTCTTTACTGAGGAAGATGAAGGGGTTGTTACCCATGACTGAAATGGTATTTAAAGGTGATGCTACAGAAGAATTGAAAGAAATATCGATATACAGGAAGATGTATTACAACTATTTGATAAACTGAAATCACCTGAACTGGATGGTATACATCCAAGGGTGTTGAAAGAACTGAAATATGAGATTGCAGACCTGCTATTAGTAATCTGTGAACTATCATTAAAATCATCTGTAATACCTGAAGATTGAAGGATGGCCAATGTAACGCCAATTTTTAAAAAGGGTTCCAGGAGTGATCTGGGAAACAGACCAGTGAGCCTGATGTCAGTATCAGGAAAAATGGTAGAAACCTTTATAAAGAACAAAATTTACTGAACATGAAGATAGTCATGGCTTAATGGGAGAAAGCCAACATGTCTTTAGCCAAGGAAGGTCTTCTCTTACTAATCTGTTATATTTTTTTGAAGGTGTGAATAAACAGGTAGACAAAGGTGAGTCTGTTTTATATCAGTGGGTCTCATATCCAGTCCTGGGTGCCCACCAGCCAGTCGGGTTTTCCGGATATCCACAATGAATATGCATGAGAGGGATTTGCATATACTGGAAGTAGAAGGCGTGCAAATCTCTCATATGCATATTCATTGTGGATATCCGGAAAACCCGACTGGCTGGTGGGCCCCCAGGACTGGGTTTGAGAACCACTGGTTTATATAGTGTATCTGGATTTTCAGAAAGCCTTTGACAAGGTCCCTCATGAGACTTTTGGCGAAAATTAAGTCATGGGATTGGAGGCAGTGTACTATTGTGTGGATTAGGAACTGGTTAAAAGATAGAAAGCAGAGGGTAGGGCTAAATGACCAATTTTCCCAATGGAGAAAGGTGAACAGTGGCATACCCCAGGGATCTGTGCTGAGTCTGCTGCTTTTTAACATATTTGTAAATGATCTGGATATGGGAATAACAAGTGAGGTAATCATATTTGCAGATGACACAATTATTCAAAGTTGTTAAAACCCATGAGGATTGTGAAAAATTGCAAGACGACCTTGATAAATTGGAAGACTGGGTATCCAAATGGCAGATGAAATTTAATGTGGACAAGTGCAAAATTATGCACCTAGGAAAGAATAACCCAAACTATGGTTACACGATGCAAGGTTCCACATTAGGAACCACCACCCAGGAAAAAGATTTAGGCGTCATCGTGGATAACATGTTATATTGTGGATAACAAGTGTGCAGCGGCGGTCAAGAGAGCAAATAGAATGCTAGGTATCATAAGGAAAGGGATAGAAGATAGAACAAAGGATATTATAATGCCTCTGTATCGTTCCATGGTGCGACCACACCTTGAATATTGTGTGCAGTTCTGGTCACCATTTCTTAAAAAGGATATAGCTTTATTAGAAAAGGTACAGAGAAGAGCCACCAAAATGGTAAGGGGGATGGAAGGATACCTCTGTAAAGAGAGGCTAAAAAGGTTAGGGCTCTTCAACCTGGAAAAGAGACGGCTGAGGGGGAGATATGATAGAGGTCTATAAATTAAGGAATGGTGTGGAACGTAGATCAATTGTTTACGCCATCAAAATATAGAAAGACTAGGGGACACGCAATGAAGCTACAGGGTAACCTATTTAAGACTAATAAGAGAAAATATTTTTTCACTCAACGTGTAATCAAACTCTAGAATTCATTACCGGAGGATGTAGTAAAAGCTGTTAGTGTAGCCGGGTTTAAAAAAGGGTTTTGACAAGTTCCCGGAGGAAAGGTCCCTAATCCATTATTAAAGGGGACCCGGGATATCCACTGCTTGCCCCAATACAAGCATTGTGGAACCTGTATATTTTAGGAAAACTGCTTGGTACTTGTTACCTAGATTGGCCACTGATTGAAACAGGATACTGGGCTTGATGGACCTTGGTCTGACCCAGTATGGCATATCTTATGTTCTTATCCTCCAGAAAGCGCTCCACCAGAATGACTTATTCTTTCAAATGGTGTAGGTATTCTTCATGGTGCTCTCAGAATGCTCACGAATCATTTGAAGCATCAGTACCTACGCTCCTTCAGTACTTTTGCATTTATCTTCTCTGGGTCTTAAGACAAACTCTGTGCAACTGCACCTTAGTGCTTCCATAAACCTGTGAAAGACAGACTCATCTCCACAGCTCCTCTGGTAGAACGTTTTATGAGGAGTCTTCTCCTCACCAAATCACCCATCTGACCACCACCAGTGGCATGGGATCTGTGTTCTAGCTCAGCTTCTCAAACTGTTGTTTGAGCCCTTAGCAACCACACAGCTTCGATACTTATCATGGAAGGTTGTATTCCTCATCACCCTGACATCGGCCAGGCACATCAGTGAGCTTCAGGCCCTAGTGGCTCATGCTCCGTATACATGTTTTCATCATGACAAGGTCATCCTTCAGACACACCTCCACTTTCTTCCGAAAGTATCATCACCTTTCCATCTCAGTCAGTAATCCTGCCGATCATTTTCCCAAGACCTCACGCTTCTTGTGCAGATGCCACCCTACATACACTTGACTGTAAGAGGGCTCTAGCCTTCTATCTCTAAAGGACTGAAGACATTAGGAAGCCCTCCCAGCTCTTCGTCTACTTTGATCCTTCTCACCTGGGCCTTCCATTGACCAAATGTAACCATGCAAATGGATAGCAGATTGTATTTATTTCTCATACAACCAAGTAGGCCTTTCCCTCACGGAACAGCCCATAATGTGGGAGCAATGGCAACCTCTGTTGCTAACTTCTGGTCAATAGCCATTGACTAGATTTGCCAAGCTGCTACATGGTCCTCTATCCATGCCTTCGCAGCCCATTACTGCTTGGACAAGGACTCCCGCTGGGATGCAGCCTTTGGCCAGGCAGTCCTTTAGCATTTCTTTGGAATGTAAAAACAGCTTCCCCCCCTCCCCCCCCCACGCATTCTTCTTGCCAGATCTCCTTGGCGGGGAAGTCTAGGTTCTAATAACCTTTGCTGACTTTCTGACCTGGTTCAACTCTTCGGAGACCTGGGAGCTAGGGAGTCCCATATGTGAAGACTATATTCCTGCTTGTTCCAGGAGATAGCGTAGTTACTTACCTTTAACAGGTGATCTCCGGGAACAGCAGGAATTTAGTCTTCACAACCCGTCTTCCTTCCCTTGGAGTTGCAGGATTCTTTCAGGGGTTTTTTCTACTCCTTTTCTTCACCTACAGACTCAACTGAGTTGGGAGAGCGGGAAGGCAGCAGCCCAGGCACAGTGGATTGCTCCCAAAGGCTTTCCTATTGGTAGCTGGGGAACTTCCCGCACGGGCTCCGTTGGTACCCGATGTCGCCCATATGTGGACTAAATTTCTGCTGTTCCTGGAGATCACCTGTTACAGGTGAGTAACTACGCTTTCACTGCACTAGTCGGGCCTTGCTTGGTGTTTATTGCCTCTGTGGGGCCAGCTCTCATGTCAGACTCCTCCTCTCTCCCACCACTGGGCCAAGCACAGGCTCAGGAAAGGCCTTTAAAGGCAGCCTCATCACTGGTATTTATCACCTCCAGGTATGGCTGTGGAGTTTGGGTCTCCCCCTTACTACTCCTGCTGTTGGGTAGTACCCCTCCTCCTCCTGAACTGATTCCAAGTACGTTGGTTTCCTCCTCTATTCCTCCAAGGACATACCTACATCGGGTCAAAAAGCTAAGGCCAAGCTTAAGCATCAGCTCTTTCCACCGCGTAGTTGGGTTAGCACCATACAAAGTGCAAACCCCTGCCCTCCACGCCTGAGAGCCCTCCCCTTCCTCAAGAGGCCCTACAGACTTCTTAGTCTTCCTCTCTTCTCCAGAAGTTCCTTCAGGATAGTTCCATGCTCTTGCAGGCCTCCCCCCAAGGGCCTGATATGTGACCCAGCATGCCCTGAGATCCCTGTATAACCCCCACCCAGGAGGTCTTGGGATCCCCTCCACTCATTGACTGGTGCAAACCTTCGCCCCTCGATGAGGACATTAGTTTGCTCCCATTTTATTTCTGAGAGCCATATGAGTTCATTTCAATTTCTCCCATAAAGGACCTCTGGGGCGATCTTCCTGAAGATCTTTCCTATCTGAAGTTCCTCCGAAAACTCTCCTGTGCTCTGGCTCTCAGTGACTCGCAGTCCCCAAACAACAGATGGGATTTTCACTCCATTTTGAAAGCTTGTGGTACTCCTAAGGAGGTCCCCTGCACTTCCTCTTCCTCAGGTCCTTCAGGATTTATAATCTTCCATCTGGAAGACCCCAGACAGTGCTGTGTCCCAATGCATTGACTTCACATACAAAGTCCTGCTGGCTCTGGGGTTCCATCACCCTCCGCTCCCTCATCAGTCAGTCGTATCTGAGGCAGTCCTTAAATCTAAGAACACTAAGCCACTATCCCAGATGCCTCCAGGGAGGGAGTAGCAGACCCTAGATGCTGTGAGATCCTCCTTGGCTGATCTAGCTCCTTTGGCTCTGAACTTAGAGGGATTCATATACCATATTATTCGTGTCACGTACAACATCTGCGAGACTGTGGCCCGGTCCACAGCAACGGCTATTTCGGCTAGACGCACTGCCTGGCTTCGTATCCGTGAGGACATTCATGACCGCTTGGCAGATGCCCTCTGCCAAGGTGACAGCCTCTTTGGGTCCAAGGTTCAGGAGGTGGTCTTAAAGGTCAAGGACCATTCTACCACGGTCTGAGAGCTCTCTGCTCAGCTGGCAGAGGCAACTTCCGTCACCTGCTGCTCATTGCTGCCATCTTATTGCTATCCTTTTCACTATAATTACTTTCAACAATTTTACTTGCAGCAGTGCTTCTAGCCCTACTTGTGGCAGCCCCCACCTCTCAGCCTCTGGGCTAGCCACACCAGTTACACCCCCCTAGTGGGGTCGCCCCTGGGAGAAGAAAACCCAGACACTCCCGTATACTACCCTTCCCAAACTCTCCCCCGGTTTTTTACTACCTGCTAGTGGGGGGATGCATCCTGCACTTCGCAGAGGCCTGTCAGTTCAGCACCACAGACTGCTGGGTTCTCTCCAATGTCCAGTCAGGGTACAAGCTTCGCTTAGACATACCACCGCCACCTCGGTCTCCGGCCCTGACCAGCTGTTACCCAAGGCAGCATGTGCTCTAACTGACAAAGGAAATAGCTCAGCGATGCCATTGAGCTTGACCTGCTTCTTAAGAGGGGTCAGGGGGTTTACTCCCATTTTTTTCTTTATCCTCTTCGGCCGATCCTCAACCTCTGTCATCTCAATTTTTTCATTAAGAGGAAAAAGTTTAATTACAATGTAACAGTTGTACTGTACATAGTTGCTAAGCACTGTGCAAAGGTTGTTATGCACATAGCTGCTAGATCATTGGTAACCAGTTCTAGTTCATTGTATTAAAACTTATGTTCTTTGTATAATTTTCACAGATGTTATATGTAAGATGAACAGGCACTTATTACTGTTTTGCCGGTTCATTCCATTGTTCTTTGTAAACCGCACCTGATCCATGGGAAAGTGCGGTATTTAAGTGTCTGTTAAATAAATAAATAAATAAAATGCATTCTTTGAGCACAATCCTTCCCCTGCTCAGTCATTGGGATTGGCTCACCTCGCTAGTCCTCAGATGCCTATACCCATATTCCCATCTACCCTTATCACTGGAAGTTTCTTCACTTCACCTTCCTTGACCCCCACTATCAGTACAAAGTTCTTCCTTTTGTAGTCTCTTCCACCCCTTGCGTATTCACCGAGTCTCGTGGTTGTGGCAGCCCATCTTTGGTGCCAGGGCCGCTAAATTTCCCTACCTAGACAACTGGCTGATCTCAGGTGCCTCTCAAGACATAGCAGCTCGAGCTGGGCAAGACACTGCTGTCACTTTGCAGACCCTCTGCTTTGTCCTCAATGCAGAGAAATCCGAGCCCATCCCTAAGCAAATCTGGATTTCATTGGGGCACATCTAGACACTCTGCAAGCCAAAGCTTTTCTTCCCAGTCAAAAGGTCCAAGCCTTGGGATTTCTCAGCAGCACTCTCGCCATTCACCGATCAGTGCCAGCTCACCTTCTCCTATGTCTCCTGGGCAAATAGCAGCATCTGTACATATACAGTAGTGCCACTCACCAGATTGCACATGTGCCCTCTGCAATGGCATCTCAGGCTCAACTGGTGCCAGCACACCAATCCCCCCTCTGGGCCAGGATTTCCCTTGAAGACTCGCAGCAAACCGTCCTCTTCGACAACCTCAGCTGGTGGGTGACTCTGGCCAACCTCTTGGTGGGGTGTCCCTTCCAGATGCTTCCTCATCACATTATTCTCACCACTGAAGTGTTTACATATGGCTAGGGAGCCCGTCTCCTCAGCCTTTCCACAAAGGATACGTGGTCTCCTCGGGAACAAGCCGTGCATATCAATGTTTTTAAACTTCAGGCTGTCTACTATGTCTTCATGGTTTTTGCCGACTGGGTGTGTCACAAGATTGTCCTGGTGCACACTGACAACCAAGTTTCCATATTCTGCATCAACAAGCAGGGCGGTACAGGCTCACTTCAGCTCTGTCAGGAAGCCATGCGACTCTGGACTTTTGTCCTTTCAAAAGACACAGTGCTGTGAGCGGCCTACATTCCAAGGACTCACAACCAGCTAGCCAACAAATTGAACCACCAGCTGGACCCACATGAATTGGTCCCTTGATCCTGCCATCCTTCAGAACGTATTTGCTCTTTGTGGGGAGCCAGAGATGGACCCCTTTGCCTCCGCAGACAACACCAATTGTCCCGTCTTCTGCTCAATCCGACTTTGCCTACAGAGGCGAGCGCCCGATGCCTTTGCTGTCAGCTAGTCTCCTGGTCTTCTGTATGCATTTCCTCCATTCCTGCTCATCATGCGGCTCCTGATCAAGATCAAGCAAGATGCAGCATCTATCATTCTGATAGCACTGCAGTGGCTCCGCCAGCTTTGATTTCCCCATCTGCTGGCACTGCTGCAGGATTCTCCTACACCCCTGGAGACTCATCCAGGCCTGCTGACTCAGCATCAGGGCTGCCTTCTGCATCCCATCCTTCAGTCCTTATCCCTCATGACATGGTGGCTTCAGAGCACCAAGCGTTGATTTCTTCACTGCCACAGGATGTCCTCTCTGTTCTTGATGCTTCTCGAAGACCCTCTACGCAGCATTGTATCAGCACAAGTGGACGTGTTTTGCCCACTGGGCGGCATCGAATGGATAGGATCCAGTTCACTGCTCAGTGAGCCAGCTTTTGCCTTATCTCCTTCACCTGTCCCACTCAGGCCTAAAGACTAATTCAGTACATTTTCATCTTTCGGCTATTGCTGCTTCTCACAACCCTGTTGACTGCAAACCCATTTCAATCCATCTTGTTTTTTCCCAGTTCATGAGAGGTCTTGTGAACACCAATCCTCCCATCTGACCACTTATGCTGGCCTGGGCCCTTAATGTTGTTTTCTCAGCTGATGCAACTGCCATTTAAGCCACTCCTTTTCTCTTCGTTCAGATATCTCACCTGGAAAGGTGTCTTCCTCGTTGCCATTACTTCGGCCAGATGTCTTGGGGAAATTCAAGCATTGGTGCATTATCCCCCTTATATGCAATTTTTCCATGACAAGGTTGTCCTCCGGACACATCCCAAGTTTCTCCCGAAGGTTGATTTCCACATCAACCAACCCATAGTGCTCCCTGCCTTCTTTCCGAATACTCCTGTTGGCTCTCTGGAGGAGAAATTGCGTACCTTGGATTTCAGAAGGGCTCTTCTCTACTATCTGCGTTGTACTGAGCCCCTCTGTAAGTCTCAGCTGTTCCTGACCTTCAATCCCAATAACCCTGGTCACCTGGCAGCGAAGCTGACCATATCCTTGTGGATTGTGGACTGCTGTCCCTACTCCAGGGCTTGTTGCCCCTCACAAGCTCAGGGCCACTGCCATTTCCATTGCCATTCTGGCTTTTGTCTCCACCCAGGACATCTGCAGAGCAGCTACCTGGCCATCCATTCACACCTTTGCTAAGTACTACAGTCTGGATCTTTCATCCGCGATGGACTTTGCCTTTTTGGAATCTGTTAGCTTGTGTGGAGGAGTAGAATCCAGTAGCAAAGTTGGGGGCCTCCTGATTACACGGACGTTTCAGACAACCACAGTTAGATGATGAGGTGGCCCCTAGCTCTGGACTTGCCTTTGAGTGTGCCTGCATTCCCCTTGTTTGTCTCTTAAAGTGTAGTTGCTTACCCGTAATGGGAATTCTCTGCAGGGGTATGCAGCCATACTCTCCAGCCCGCCTTCCCTACAACACAATCCCTGCCCCAAAACACAGGAATCATCACCAACAAAGGAACTAGCATCAATTGTTCACAGTGCTTCTGTGGCACCCAGAGTCAACTCAAGGGTTTCTGCTGCCCTAGGCAGAAACCACAGCCTTGCTGCTGCTGCCTCCCCCCCCCCCCCCCTCAGCTACCACTGATTCCATCTTGGGAGAGGGAGGCAGGCAGCAGCAGTATTTCCAAAAGCTTTTTGCTGCCCCTTTTGTAAATACTGGCACTACCTGCCTCCCCCCATCTCCAAATGGAATTGGTGGCAGCTGAGGGAGGAGCACCTGGTCCTGCTGCCCTAGGCGGCTGCCTAACTTGTCTACTGGACGGGCCGGCCCTGGTGGTGCCTCTTTTCTCAGAACTTTTGTCTCTGTCTCTGATTCTCCGGGCACAGGCAGGAGGGAAGCAGGCACGCATGCTCAGTGAAACAACAAAGCTGCTCTGAGTTGTAAGAAATCCAGCACAAGGAAATCCAGCACAGTCTGGGGACTTCACCTTTAAGTGTGGTTGTATACCCCTGCTGTCTACAGAAAACCCTGTTGCAGGTAAGCAACTACGTTTTCTTCATGCTTATGCATCAGAAATTCAAAAACTAGTTTGATGTGCTTTGTCCCTGCTCACTTACAATGTGTATTATCTTTACCTTAATTTTGACAAGAACCAAAAACTTCCCTGCAAGTCTCAAGTTCCACGTATTTAAATTAGAGAACATCTCACTTTTTCTTAGTTTTTCCAATATAACTGTATTTAACCACTTCTGATCTTTAGGTACGCATCATGTTTGAAGTACAAGATTTGAAATATGCCACTTTGGCCACAGTGTCCAGATGTGGCATGGTGTGGTTCAGCGAAGATGTCCTGAGTACTGACATGATATTCAATAACTTCTTGGCCAGACTGAGGAATATCCCTCTGGATGAGGGTGAGGAGGAAGCCCAACGTAGGCGAAAAGGCAAAGAAGATGAAAATGAAGAATCATCCTCACCAATGCTGCAGGTAGAACTCTGAATAATTTAATTTAAGATTTAAATGTTTGGACTCTCTTTTTTTCAAAAATTAATATATGCTGTTCTTGCTAAACGATTAAGATTAATAAAAATAATTTTAAGCTTGTCTGAAACATTTCACAGTTAAAATATGTTAATTTGTCCACAGATTCAGAGAGATGCAGCAACAATTCTGCAGCCATATTTCACATCTAATGGATTGCTCATTAAGGCTCTTGAGCATGCCTTTAAGCTGGAGCACATTATGGATCTCACTCGCTTGCGCTGTCTTGGCTCTCTATTTTCAATGTTGCACCAGGCTTGTCGCAACATTGCCCAGTACAATGCCAATCATCCCGACTTTCCAATGCAGATCGATCAGCTTGAACGGTATATCCAGGTAATGCAGGGGTCACAGTCCTTTTGTGACTCAATGTATGTTCATAATGTAATCTAAAACAAACATCTAAGCAAGTGGTGGAGTTCCTTAAGTAACAGTTTATCTTCTTTAGCAGACTGATGTTTAAACTTGTTTTTTTTTCAACAGCGTTATCTGATCTATGCGATTTTGTGGTCCTTTTCTGGTGACAGCCGTTTAAAAATGAGAGCTGAACTTGGCGAGTACATCCGTCGCATAACTACGATACCATTACCTTCTACTCCCAACATGCCGATAATAGATTATGAGGTAAAGGATAATAGTCTATATATGGAACATTTTTTAAAATTAAAGCCAACATTTTGTATTTCTCATTTGCTCAATGGACATTGATTCCAGTGCAGATATTAAGTCCATACTGGTGGCCCCTTGTAGGATGAAAGATAAATGCAAATCTTAAGATATTGGGTCACTTTTGTATGATTACTTTCCTTTTTCACTAGTGGATCAGCTCAGGAACATGGCAGTGCAGTTCATCCTGTTTTTGTCTTACAGTATATTGTCACACTTGAGAACATGCAAAGTCCTTGGCTGTAAATGGTTTGCCTTTTCCAGCACAGAAGAATTTGTAACTGTTCTCCAATTTAGAATGGTTAACACATTCCATCTACATTAGTATTTATTCATACTATCATGGTTCGAGGTAATGTACAAGTTCGTTTTTTTCAACCTGCTGAGTCAGAGCTAGTGCTGGAATTGATCCCTCCCACCATATTTTAATAGATCAAACCTTTTATATTTCTAGTCATTGCAGCAACAGTTCTCAGATCAGAAGCCATGCACAGAGGCGGCTCTTGAAACCCTGTATTATGCACGCCAAATCCATCGGCCTGATGTTGCTTTTAATCAGATTGGCTTGTGATGTCAGACCCCACTGAGAGGATGGTAAATTGTGATGACATCTATGGCACCCCCTCTACTCTCAAGTAGTTTGGCCTTTAGAGGACTTGGGAGTCACTTGATGAAATTTAATGGCTTTAAGGCAGTTTTTTCAGTTGATACTATTCATTTGTCCCTTTGGAATACTACAGAGTACATCAAGGGTGCAACTTTGATATCGCTGTTCTTTGTGTCTACTACTCACTGCTGTGAACAGTGCCTTTCTCCAGGACCAAGCAGGAAGTCAGTCCTCACATATGGGTGACGTCGGCGCCGACGGAGCCCTCGCGGAGCAATTTTCCCCAGCTTTCAAAGAAAGCCTTTGGGAATTGCAGCGCGCATGCGCGGTCCCCTTCCCGCCCAAGGGTGCCATCTTAGCCAGTCTTCTTTTTTCCACGGAGCCCTTCAGACGTGCCCGTCTTGTCCCCGCTGAAAAAGTTGATTTTTTCGTGTTTAATCTCTTTTTTCTCTATCGGTTCGACGCCGGTCCTTTTCCTGCCCGGACTCGCGACGCCGTTGCGAGTCCTTCTGTTATTTTTCGTTTTTTCTGATTTTCTGTCAGTTTCGTTTTCGGTTTTTCACTGGCAGCCCGGTCCTTTGACCTTGCAGGGGCCCTTTTTCCCCCGATGGCTGCCAGTGGTTTCAAGCGGTGTGTTCAGTGTGACAGAAATATGTCACTCACTGACACACATGATAATTGCCTCCGCTGCCTTGGCCCGGATCACGAGGAACTGATCTGTGGGGCCTGCAGCAAAATGTCCTCCAAAGCGTTAAGGAGTCGGCGGCATCAGCGGGAACGAATCTTCGCTGACCCCGGCCGTACCCGGACCTCGTCGGAGGCCTCGGCGTCCAGAGGTTCCAGCTCTGACCATCGCCGGAGTTCCTCCGACAGGGGTTCTCCCTCCGGGGACCATTGTCGGAAGGTGAAACCCGCGAGGGCGGCGTCGGTGGACGCTCCTGGTTCCGCGAGGGCCAGGTCGCATAGCCCCGATAGCCGTCCCGGGTCTTTGGAGAAGGAGCATCTGCCGAAGCGACCTCGTCTGGAGTCGGAGTTGCCTGCTCGGGTAAGTCCTGTAGTCCTCCTGGACTCGCCTCAGAGGGGTCCGACGTCGGGCCCGACACCGTCGGGGCCCGAGTCGGGGGCTGCTGGATCACCTGAGGTCGGACTCAGGTTGACGGCCTTGGAGAGCAGACTCTCTGCCTTCATGGACCAGCAGCGGGCACTGATCACTAGCCTCGCTGGCGCCTCTGCCCCGACCGCCGGGACGTCGACGTCTAAGTCGACCCCGGAGACCGAGCCGATCCTCGAGTCCATGCGGGCTCGAGTCGATCCTCGGTCGAGGTCACCCTCGGCCTCCCGTTCGGGACCGAGGTCGTCGACGCCGACTCCCTCGGCGTCGGGGCGGCCGACGCCTCCGCCCGCCCGGACCGACCCCACCGATTCCTCCTCGGAGTCGGCCTGGGAGTCTGAAGAGGAAGAGTCACCTGATTCCTTTCGGACTCGGTGTGTCCCCTCGGACTCGCCTGAGTCCGAACCTCGGAAACAGTCCCCTCCGGAGGACGCCCGGTTCTCGGATTTCGTCAGGGATATGGCCAAGGCTTTGGCCTTCCCTGCGGATCCCGAGGAGGAGCCCCGAGCCGAAGAGCTCGATGCCCTTCAGTACGACTCTCCCGCCAGGGAGCACTTTACTGTACCGGTTCCTCCCATGCTGGAACGACTACTCTTCCGCATGTGGGAGAGTCCGGCATCGTCGCCGGTGTTAAGCAAGCGGGTCGATTCCATTTATCGAGTCCGCAAGAGCCCTGGCTTCAAAAAGCACAGCTACCGCACCATTCCATGGTGGTGGAATCGGCCATGCATAGGCTTAAGAGCCAGAAGATGCACTCCTCGGTGCCTCCTGGCAGGGAGGCCCGCAACCTGGATGGCCTAGGTAAGAAGTGTTTCCAGGGCTCTATGCTTGCTTGTCGGGTCCAGACCTACCAGCTCTACATGGGCATGTATCTCAGAGACCTGGCTAAAGAGATAGCCGGATTCTCCGCTGGGCTGTCCGAGGAACCTTTGCGGAGGTTCCTAGCCTTGACAACTGGTATTCGAGAATGCTCCAAATTTATGTCTCGAGCAGCCTATGATGGCTTTGAAGCATCGGCACGAGTGGCCGCAGCCGGCATCGGTGCCCGCCGACTGGATTTGGTTCAGTCGTCTTACCTTGAACACTGGGTGAAGGACTAGTTTGTTGATGTCCCCTGCCGAGGTGAGAACCTCTTTGGCAAGCCCATGGCTGAAAAGGCTGCCCAAATCGAGACGGAGACTCTCACCAGAACTAGGCTTTCTAGGAAGACCTCCGCCCCTTCCCAGAAGAAGAAGGGCTCGGGAAAGAAGTCCTTTTACCCGAGAAAGGCGGCTGCCTATAAACACTACCCTCAATATCTGGCCTCCGCGGCTCCCCAACAGGGTCAGCAGGCCAAGGGACGGGGTAACGGGTCCCGTAGGCAGCAAGCCCCCAAGCCTGCACCACCAGCCCCTGCTCAGCAGGGTGGGGGTTTTTGACTTCATCAGCATAGCCTCTCCCCCTCAGCTGGTTCCTCCCAGCACAGGAGGCCGGCTGGTTCACTTTGCCCACAGGTGGTCCAACGTCACCTCAGATGCCTGGGTGCTTCAAGTGGTGAGAGAAGGCTATCTTCTCCACTTCCACCAGGTCCCTCCCTCCTATTTCCCGGGAGAACCTCCACGACTCCCTCTGCACAGGGACTTTCTCCTTCAGGAGTTAGCAAGTCTTCTTCAGGAACAGGCTGTGGAACTGGTGCCCCACCACCTGCGGGGTCAAGGCTTCTATTCCAGGTATTTCCTAATACCAAAAAGAACGGGAGGCCTCAGACCCATCCTGGACTTGCGCAACCTCAACAAGTTCCTCGTCAGGGAGAAGTTCAAGATGCTTACCCTTGGAATCCTTCTGCCCTACCTCCAGCAGGGAGATTGGCTATGCTCCTTGGATCTAAAGGATGCCTACACGCACATCCTCATCCACCCAAGCCACCGCCAATACCTAAGGTTTGTGGTGGCAGGAAATCATTACCAGTACCAGAGTACTGCCCTTTGGCCTATCCTCCGCACCACGAGTCTTCACAAAATGTCTCGCGGTGGTGGCGGCTTATCTCCGGCTTCACGGCCTCTGTCTTTCCGTACCTGGACGACTGGCTCATCAGAGCATCGTCCTCTCCAGAAGTCACGCAAGCCACACACCGCACCGTGACTCTTCTGCAATACTTGGGCTTTGTCATAAACTTCGCAAAGTCCACTTTGCTCCCCTCACAAGATCTCGAGTTCATCGGCGCAAGATTGCACACTCTTCAGGCACGAGCTTTCCTACCTCTCGACAGGGCTCAACGGCTCATGGACCTAGCCGGCCGATTTCGCAGCCAGTCCCTGGTCTCCGCCAGGCGCTTCCTGAGACTACTCGGCCATATGGCTTCCACCGTCCACGTGACCCCCAATGCCCGCCTGAATATGCGGCCTGCTCAGTGGTGCCTTCGCAAGCAGTGGCAACAGGCCTCGGGTGGCCTAGCCGACTTAGTGCGCATCTCCGGCCCGCTGGCCTCTTCTCTACAGTGGTGGCTTCATCGGCCGAACCAGGTGCTCGGAATGCCTTTTCAGTCTCCTCCGACGGCTCAAGTGCTGACAACCGATGCTTCTCTCCTAGGATGGGGAGCGCATTGCCAAGGGGCATGTACTCAAGGTCTCTGGACCATGTGGGAGTCTGCTCAACAGATCAACTTCCTGGAGCTCAGAGCAATCCGTCTGGCTCTCAAGGCTTTCTCCCACCTGACTTCTCACCAGTCCGTTCTTGTCCAGACGGACAATCAAGTTGCCATGTTCTACGTGAACAAACAGGGAGGCACGGGCTCCTTCCTTCTCTGTCGGGAAGCACAGAAGCTCTGTTCTTGGGCCGTCAGCCACGGCATTCTTCTCAAGGCAGTTTATCTCCCAGGCCAAGAGAATTGCCTGGCGGACAAACTCAGCAGAATCCTCCAGCCGCACGAGTGGCGCCTGGATCCCTTGGTAGTTCAGAAACTTTTTCTGAAGTGGGGCCTCCCCACGATGGATCTCTTTGCCAGTCCTCTCAACCGGCAACTTCCTCGCTTCTGCTCTCGGCAGCCGCATCCCCTTCGAGTAGCGGCGGATGCTTTTCTGCTCTCATGGTCGAAAAGCCTTCTGTATGCCTTTCCTCCCATACCGCTAGTCTCCCGAACTCTTTTCAAGGTTCTCCGAGACAAAGCTTCCATGATCCTGATAGCTCCTCGCTGGCCCAGACAGCCGTGGTTTCCACTCCTGCTGCAATTAGCGGTGGAGGATCCGTTCCCTCTGGGGTTTCAACCAGATCTCCTATCACAGGATCAGGGGTCCCTGCTACACCCCAACCTCAGATCTCTACATCTGATGGCCTGGCTGCTGAAAGGGTAGTCCTCGCTCCCCTTCTATTGCCGGCAGAGGTGGAAGAGGTCGTCCTAGCTTCCCGGCGACCTTCTACCCGCAAATGCTACGCCCTTAAATGGCGTCGCTTTTCCGCTTGGTGTGCCCAGCAGTCTCAGGATCCCTTCTCCTGCTCGGTGTCGGTGATCTTGCAGTACTTGCTCTACCTCTCTAATCTGGGACTTAAGTCCAACTCCGTCAAAGTTCACCTCAGTGCTCTCTCAGCACATCATGTGCCGGTGGACGGCAGACCTCTTTCCAGCGACCCTCTCGTGGGGCGGTTTCTCCGAGGTCTCCTTTTACTCAAACCACCTCTGCGCCCGCCAGCACCTGACTGGGATCTAAATGTGGTTTTACAGCGGATCACCTGTCCGCCTTTTGAACCTATGGCTACCTGTTCTCTACGTTTTCTATCTTGGAAAACCTTGTTCCTGATAGCCCTCACTTCCGCTAGACGCGTTAGTGAATTGCAGGCCCTCGTGTCTGATCCCCCTTACACTCGGTTCTACAAGAATAGGGTAGTCCTACAGACTCACCCAAAATTTCTTCCAAAAGTGGTCTCCCCTTTTCACATCAATCAGGAGGTGGTACTTCCGACCTTCTTTCCCAGGCCACACTCCAGCTGAGCTGAAATGGTCCTGCATACCCTGGACTGTAGAAGGGCATTGAACTTCTACCTTGACCGTACGCGGGAGCACCGTAAAGCTGCTCAGCTTTTTGTATCTTTTGACCCCAATAAATTGGTGCTCCCGGTCTCCAAGCGTACTCTGTCCATATGGGTTGCTGACTGTATCGCTTGGGCTTATGGGGCAGCCGGACTCTCCTTAGAAAGTCGAGTCACGGCTCATTGTGTTCGGGCGAAGGCTACGTCAGTGGCTTACCTCCGCTCTGTTCCGTTGGCAGACATCTGCCGGGCCGCTACTTGGTCTTCGAGCCAGACTTTTGCGGTCCATTATTGCCTCGAGAGGGAGTCCCGCAGGGACAGTGCTTTCGGACAGGCAGTCCTCCGAAATCTCTTCGAGGTTTGAGCAACTCCTACCCTCCATCCCGGATGGGGGCTACCGGTGGGTAATAATTCAGCGAAGATTCCTTCCTTCTGTACTGCTGAGCTAGAGGGAGCTCATTTTTGTGCTTAGGGTCTCTGGTAGCCTTAAGCTTGGGAGTCCCATATGTGAGGACTGACTTCCTGCTTGGTCCTGGAGAAAGCGTAGTTACTCACCTGTAACAGGTGTTCTCCAGGAGCAGCAGGAATCAATCCTCACAACCCTCCCTCCTCCCCTTGGAGTTGCGATTATCTGCTTTAGTTTTTTTTTTTGCAAATTTTTACGCTGTCTTTTAGCTATGTCATCTGACTGGCTAAGATGGCACCCTTGGGCGGGAAGGGGACCGCGCATGCGCGCTGCAATTCCCAAAGGCTTTCTTTGAAAGCTGGGGAAAATTGCTCCGCGAGGGCTCCGTCGGCGCTGACGTCACCCATATGTGAGGACTGATTCCTGCTGCTCCTGGAGATCACCTGTTACAGGTGAGTAACTACGCTTTACAACATCCCCAGACAATCCAAGGTATGAAAGATGTGCCTTGGGAGTTGAACTGGAAGCTTTCCTCATAGCAATGCGCAGTGCTACCACTGAGCCATCAGGCTAGTTCCTAGCTATAATTTTAAAAAAATTATCAGAGGGGGCACTCGTGAGCCTGGGAGAAGATGGCAGCTTCTTAGAGCAGCTCCGCTCCTAACTCTCCTTGTTAAAATGTAAACAAAGTGGAAAAATGGACAAATTTCTCCTGTTCCGTGAAAAGAGCTCCCGTGGCTATCGTGGACTGCCTTGAGCCATAAACGGTGCAAATCGGCGGCCCCATGATTGGGAAAATTGAAGAGAAGCAAGTGGCTGCCAGCGCTGCTCTACATGATGCAGGTCAGACTGATCCGCAAGCAGATTTTCCTTTACTAATGCCTCTGAAGAGTTTTAAAAGCTTAGTATCCCTTGATGCGCTTCCTGATCCTGACTGTGACACAGCTGAATAAATTGGAGTGATTTTAACTGAATCGGAGGCGCTGGAAAGATTTGACAAGCAGCGAAATTTACCTTCCTGCCCCGATGTGCTGCCTCGACCCGGTCGCTTGCTTGAGAGGTCAAATTGCTGGTGAATGAACTGAGGGGTCTCTGTTAGTACATCTGCCCGGCTGCTCTGCTGCCTGACTGGGGCTCTTGATTCTCGGGTTGCTGCAGCCATTACCACGAGGCTGTGGAACGCATGATCAGTCATGCGTTCCAATTAGAAGGCCTGGGAGGAGGAAGTGTCTGGCAGCGGTATGAGACGTCCGACTGGTGATCTGGAGAAAAGTCTCGCTTGGATCCCTCTTGGCAGCTTCATTTTGTAGTTGTGGTGCTGGACCCCTCGTGCCGTGGCCTGATTGATGATCTGTATGCTATCGGATGAAGATTTGTGATTGCTCTAGCAACCTTCTTTTAAACTCTTTGGTAGGATTGATATCAGGACTTGACTATTAGATGGCGCTCTAGGTTAACAGTGGATCTTTCCTTCACAGAATATGAAGTCATTTAGCTAAGAAATCATGTGGTGAGCTGAGTGAGTTTGGACGCAATTGAGCAGGTACTGCGGCTTTCTTTATTCTGCAGACCCTGTAAATGCTCCAATTAGATTAAAAGCAAGGAGAAAAGACATCGGAAAGTTACATAGTCAAAGCATCGAGTTGAAAGTTGTAAAATCGAGGTGTGAAATGAAAGCAGTTCGTCGGGACCGAGAGAGTTCAGCAGCTCCAGCCCCAGTAAAGATGATTGATGGACCTCACTCACCAAGTCAGTCAGTGATGTCCACTGAAGAGGTGACTAATGCGGTGGTAAATGCTTTGAGTGGAAGACTTGATGGTATCACAGGACAGCTGGATGGGATAAGTAAACAACTGGAGGCTGTGGGCACAAGGATACAAGCAGCGGAGGGACGTATATCGACGTTGGAAGATGAACTGATCAAAGCAGGCAGAGAAATCACTACTTTGCAAACTCCTGTGAGTAAGCAGGGAGAAACTTGATGACCTCAAAAATAGAGGCCGCCAGAAAAATCTTCGGGTACTTGGCATACCGGAAACTATAAAAGATATAGAATTATGCAAGTACTTTTTGGGCCTGCTACACACATTAAACGTGAGGGACGACAACACCTCAGTTGTTGTTGAGAGGATTCATAGGCTGGGAAGACCTCGCCCAGAAGACATGCGGCCTCGAATAGTGCTGGCCAGATTTGTGAACTTTTTGCAGAAAGATGTCTTGCGGGCAGTAAGAGCTAAAGGGACTTTGATGTATGAAGGAGCATGCATACAGGTTTTTCAAGACTATTCTGCGCAATTGAGCGCGAAGCGAAAGGTGTATGCCGCTGTATGTCAGAAACTGGTATCATCACATCTGAAATTTGTGGTACAATACCCAGCGAGGCTGCGAATTTTTTATAATGGGAAGGCAGTGATAATGGATACACCAAAAGACGCGCACACAAATGAATGCAGAACCACATAGAGATCTTGAAGGGAAATACCTGAATCTGAGGGTGTGGAGCATTGCTGGACTTCAGGGAAAGGAAATTGGATGACCACGGCATGGGGGAAGTTAATGTTGCTGGCGGGTCAACTAAAGAAGACACTGGAATACAAAGAAGACTAAAAGAACATTAGCTTGAATGTGTTTTGGTTGCAATATTCTCACTATTTTTCAATAATGCTTGTTTGTTAAAATGGGGTTAGAGAGGCATAAGCTTGTCAATTGGATTAGCCACAAGAAGCAGAGGAGGATGATAAAGTTTGCGATTGTAAAAGGGGAAAATGGTTGGTAATTGGGAAAGGGGAGGTGATACACAGAAATCAGCAGGAGGGGAATGGGGTGGCCTAGCACGAGGTGGCCATGGTGGAGGTGTGGGAGATGTATTGGGTAGGGGTTAGGGGTAGGATTAGAAGGGGGATTAGGGGTAGAGGAAGGAGAGGGGGGCACAAGGGTCATGAAGGGATGTTATATGCACAGAGTCAACTTGGAATTCAGAGTGGAAGAAAGTTAGTAGTAGCTTGGAGAGGGGGGGTCCTAGGCTGGGAGGGTCCCTCCAATAACTATGGAAAGACAATGTACTCAGATTATATGTTACAACATATAAAATTGGGTTGAGAATAATTTCCTGGAATGTATGGGGTTTAGTGAGCCCCTTTAAGAGGAACAAAGTTTTGCGTGCATTGGGGCGACACAAGGGTGATGTGATATATTATTGCAGGAAACCCATCAAGCAATAGGGGATTTGGTTCGATTAAAGAAGGGTGGGATAGAGCAAATCTACGGGGCATCGGCATTAGGGAAAAAAGGGGGGGGGGGGTCACAATACTAATTGAGAGGGATAGGATTTAAAGTGGAACAGACGGTGGCAGACCCAGAAGGTAGGTTTGTGTTAATACAGGGAGATCTAAAGGGGCGGAAGTTGCTAGTGGATAGTGTGTATGCCCCAAATGTGCCTGACCCCAGTTTTTTCACTAAACTAGCTGCGGAAATTGATGCATTGCCAGACTCCCCAATAATTTTTGGGGGTGATTGGAATGGAGTCTTGGACCCTAGCATAGATGTGTCAAGAAAATACAGGGGTAACCATCTTGGTGCCGCATGGCACTTGAGATGGTTCTGTCAACAGTGTCAAATCATAGCTGTTTGGAGATCCCTCCACCCAACAGAGAGAGACTATACACATCTGTCCAGGGCACACGGCACAAGCACAAGAATTGATGCTATATTAGTTTCTGAGGTGTTATTTCAAGCAATGACAGAAGCGGTAATTGGACCCTATGAAATCTCAGATCACGCTCCAGTGTGGGTGGACGGGGAATGTGGGCAATTAGGTGGTGGTAGAGGGCCGTGGCGACTGCCGCTGGAACTATGTCAAGACAATAAGGTTAAAGCTTATTTGATGGACAGATGGAAGGAGTATGAAGATCATAATCAGGCCCATAAAAGTGAACCAGAGTTGTTTTAGGAGGCATCTAAAGCGGTATTACGGGGGGACATAATAGCTTATAGTATCCGTCGGAAACGTATGATGGCCGCTGGGATCCTAAGATTGGAGAAACAGATTTGGATCCAGATTTGTGCCACTTTTAAGGGACGAAAAGGGGAGACACATACTGATGCTGCGAGTATTGGAAATATTTTTGTAAATTATTATCGTAACTTGTACGCAAGTGAAGATGCCTCACTGTCTAGGATTAGGAAGCTTTTGGCTGAGGTGGACATACCTTATCTTGCACAAGAGCATCAGGAATATCTAGCAGCTCCAGTAACAATAGATGAGGTTCAAAGGGGGTATTGAAAAAGCGGCAACGTGCCGAGCCCCTGGATTGGATGGATATAGAGCTGAATACTATAAATTGCTGATAACACAGGTTACTCCTGTATTAGTAGACCTGTTTAATACGTGGTTGGACACAGGAGTTTTCAAATACAGCCCATATAGTGGTCCTACCGAAGCCGGGTAAGGACACTACAGAGATGGGGGTCATACTGACCAATTTTGCTAATTATGATTTCAAACTGTATGCAAAGATTTTAGCGGATCACTTAGCTCTACATCTCCCCAGCTTATTGCATACATGTCAGACAGGGTTTGTGCAGGGGCGTTACCCCATTAGAAATATTCTAAAAATATTAGGGGCCATAGAGTGGGTTCAGAAACAAGGTGCCCCCTCCTTGCTGGTCAGTTTCGATGCCGAAAAAGCCTTTGACAGGGTGGGGTTGGCACATCTATTTGAGACCATGGAAGCTTATTGGGAGTGGGGTTCATACAAGGTGTCCGAGGATTATAATAGACACTGGCGGCAGTAGTTGGAGTGAACGAGTTGATCACCTTTAGTTTTGAAATCACATGGGGAATGCGACAGGGATGTCCGTTGTCCCTGTTATTCGTACTCTCTTTAGACCCATTATTGTGAATGATCCATGCCTGAGACGATATACAGGGGGTGAAGGTAGGACCCTGCACATTCAAGGTCTCAGCTTTTGCAGATGATTTGTTGGTCATGTTGATGAAACCTCGAGATTCTCTGCCCAGGCTTTTGGAGTTGATAGTACAGTACGGAGCAGTAGCCGGTTTGAAGCTGAATGTGGCCAAATCTGAAGCTCTAGATATAATTGGGGGGTTGCAAGAGGAGTGGGGCGGATCATTTCCCTTACGTTAGGCAAAGGATAAAGTCAAATATCTAAGCATATGGTTAACACAAGATCCGAAATGTTTATATCATCAAAATGTCCGCCCTTTACTGCAAGGCATTCAGAAGAAACTAAAAGGTTGGATGCCACTACCCCTTTCCTTTATTGGTAGGGTGGCAGTCTATAAAATGATACTTTTCCCAAAGATTTTGTATATCCTTCAACTTCTCCCTCTGCAGTTGCAGAGACAGGATATTTACAAAATTGAAAGATCTTTACAAAGTTTTTTTTGGAAAGGGAAAAAGCCAAGACTCAAAATTGATCAGCTATATGGCCAGTGGGAACAGGGAGGAATTGGGGCTACCACGATTAGAGCATTATAACTTGGGATGTTTATTGCGTCATGTTCGAGATTGGTTGGGAGGGACAGAGGTGTTTACTCCATATGACTTTGAATCAGCGTTGGCTGCCCCATATTCACTCCTTTCTGTGTTGCATGTCCCGCAGGTACAGTTAACTGAAGGTTACCGTAACAATAGCCTATGGAAGGGGGTTTGTTGGGGTTGGAAGGTTTTGTGTGGTAGGTTAGATGTCCCCTATGAGGTGACTGGATACTTGCCTCTGCAGGGCAATTTGTCCTTTCAGCCAAGCACAATATCCAGTTTCTTTCGAGGGTGGGCGTCAAGGTGCCTTCAACAGATGCGACAAGTAATTAATGAAGATGAACTTCTACCTTTTTTGGAACTGAAAGAACTTTGATTTACCAAATGGGCATTATTATGCATATCTGCAGTTGAAACATTATATGGCATCAATGAAAGAAGGGAAAAGAGGTTTGAAAAAGGAAAATTTGGAGAAATTAGTGGAGTGGTTTGCATTGGGAAATGATCGGATAACGGTTGCTGATTGTAGGGCCTTGAATAGTGTTGTTCCCGTTAAGTGTTGCGTCCAGCTGAGCGTACAGTGGGGTTGGGAGCTAGGAGTAAATCTGGATTCATTTGCCTGGGAGGCGGCAGCGGGAAGAATCCCCAGATTAATATCAGGGGCCAGACTTAGATGCAATTTTGAATATTAGAGCGTGCATATATTTCACCATATAGAGCGTGGAAAGCGGGATTTGTGGAGCACAGTGGTTGCCCATGGTGTGGAGCTGTGGAGGCACATTTGGGCCATATGTTTTGGGGATGTGGACAGGTTGAGAAGTTCTGGAGTAAAATGCAACAATTCTTGGGGGGATTACTGGGACAGGCATTGACGTTGACCCTGGGCATAGCCATTCTGGATGCTCCAGATCCCTTGGGACTCACTAAAGCAGGTAATAGGTTGATGGTGAGGAAGTGTTGCGTATTGCCAAACAATGTATCCTTCGTAGATGGAGGGACACAGGTGGGCCCAAATAATGGGAATGGAGGAATTTATTACATCAGCTGGTGTTGTGGGAGGGGGAGTCCTCTCGGAGACACATGCGCAGGAGAACAAATTTCTTGATGGTTTGGTCCCCATATGTAACAGGTGTGTCTGCCAGGGCACAGAATGACCTTTTAACAATATAAGTTGACTAGTTAGGTATAAGGTCCTTGTAAAGGAAAGAGGGGAGGAGAGGATGGATTAGAGGGAAGGGGGGAGGGGAAAAGAAGATACAACGGTAAAAAAGTTAGACATTCCAAGAAGTGCCAATTGACTCGCTGTTGATTACAGTTTGGGGGCAAGGGAGGAGTGGCTCAGTGGTTGGGACAGGTTACCTCAGGCCGGGGGTTCAATTCCCACATGGGGACACGGAACTTCAGGCCGGAGGGACTGGGGTCTCTAGTCCCATGGCCACTCCTTGTGGCCTTGGGCAAGCCACTTAACCCTCCATTGCCTCAGGTACACTTAGATTGTGAGCCCTTCGGGGACAAGGGAATAAAAAGTATCTGTTAGTATACATGTAAACCGCACTGATTCTAAAGAGCGCGGTATAAAATAAATAAAATAAATATATAAATATCAATTTACCTTAAAATAGCTATGAATGGATTAATTGGGGGAATATTATAATGTGCCCCCCACACAAATGTTACAGATCCAGGTGTCCTGGAGTTTTTGTGGTGTGGTATGGATAAGAAAAAGCTCTAAATATAAGCTTTTGGCGGGTATAAGAGTACTTGCCCACCGACTTAGCTAATGATATTGTAAATACCATAAGATCAATAGATTAATTCATATGGGGGGGAGGGGGGAAGGGGGGAGGTGGGAGAAGGATAGGGATAAAAATCTATAAAATATAAAAATGTACAATGCATACGCAACAGTGGTTGTATTGTTTGACTATTTTCAGTGATGTATCTAAATGCTAATATATTGGCAATGTTGCAGTTTTGGTTCATAATAAAGATTTAAACATAAATTATCAGAAAACGTAACAAGAGGGGGGAACATGAGTGATCTGCACTGGAATCCAGAGAGGAGAAATAAGGAGGGAATCCCCTGAGATTTGGCCCAGGTGCAAGCTGTTCCAAGGCGCAATCCTGGTGCAGAGGTGACATCACTTCCTGTAATGTTGACTATAAAATCTGCATGCTGCCGTGATAGGCAGCCTATGGTCATCTGCCCGAAGAGGCACTGGAGGAGGAATTGGAGGAAGAGGTTTGACTCTAGGCACACTGTGATCCAGGTACTGTTCCTTCATTTTTGTGTATGTTGCTACATGGGGAAGATGAAGGCTAAATTGAAGGACACTGCTTCAGGTAATCAGATGCCGATCTGGGGGCCTATGGACTAATTTGTGCTGATCCAGAGTAAATTAGGACATGGCTCATAGGGCGCCCAAAGGGGAAGGGAGAATTCTTGGTGGGGGTTAACAAACGGATTACAGTGAAACATGTGATGCGAGAACAGTAGAGCAAATATTTGGGAATGCGGGTAGTGATAGAAGGGGAAGAGGTGGCAGTAATCTGCATCTAGGCCCCCAGTGAAAGGCAAGGTGAATTCTGAGAGACACTTTTGGACAAGCTAGGGGAGTTTGGGAATATTCCCATTATTTTGGGAGTGGATCATAGCTTGACTAATCCTAGGTTGGATAATAGTGGGGAGGTGTGAATGGGTGGGAAAGGGGGTTGTTCGAAAATGATTCGGATGAAAGGTTGGGATTGGTTGACGTATGGTGAATTAGGCATCCAGGTGAAGTGCTACTATTTCTACTCAAGTCTGCATGCATCCTATAGTCATATAGACATGATTTGGGTAAGTGTGGGGTGGGTGCATAAAGTTGGTGAGGTGGAGATGGGGATCCATCACCTGGACTGATCATGCCCCAGTAAGTGTAACTTTCGACATTGGGGGGGGGGGGAGGGGGTAGGGGTAAAGCTATGGAGGTTGAATGACTCTGTTGGAAGATGAAGAAAATATAGACCGGGTTTAGACAGTGCTGACAGAGTACTTCCGTTTCAATAGAGGGGTGGGGGTGGAGCTAGGAGTAGTCTGGGATGGCTAAAAGGCTGTAGTGCGAGGGCATTTTCTGAGTATTGCTGCAGAGGTGAGGAGAACTCGAGGGCCCAAGAACAAATACCTGTGTAAACAGGTGTGCTCTCTGGAAGCTCAAAAGCAGAGTGATCGGGGCTCCAAGATGCTGCCAGCCTTAGATGAAGGTGAGTAGGCTCTGGGCCAGTCAGCTGGCGCATGAGTTGAATGTATTGAAGCAGCACATTTTGAGGTGGCTAATTGGGCCAGTAGAGTGACTTGTAAGCTGAAGGAGCGGAAAAGGTAGGGAGAAATAGAAAGCATTAGGAATGCAAAAGAAGAGTTGTTTTTTAGGGACTATTCCCAGACACTTTAGAAGGGAAAGATGAAGAACAGAGTACCATGGGGGAGAATTTTCTTCGGGACTATGCACTACCGAGATTGGGCGACGAGGAAGTGACAGTGTTGGATGGAGATATAGGTGAGGGGGTGGTAAGGCAGGCAATCAAATCCTTGAAGATTGGTAAGGCCCCAGTTCTAGATGGCTTGACTGCCAAATTTTATAAACTGCTCAAGGAACAGTTGTCACCATTTTTGGCGTAAGTGTTCAGTGACATACTGGTGAGAGGCATGGTACCGGCATCGATGCTGGAGGCACGGATAACTGTTTTACCAAAACCAGGGAAAGATAGCAATATATGTGGGTCATATAGGCCAATCTCCCTCATCAATCTAGTTGCCAAACTACTGGCAAAAATCGTAGCCACTCGCTTACAGCACTTGGTCCCAAAATTGGTGAAAAATTATTAGACGGGGTTTATAATGGGGAGGCAGGGGAGCGTGATAATAAAAGTTCTCTAGGAACAAGCAGGAAGTCAGTCCTCGCATATGGATGACAGCGCCAAAGGAGCCCTGTGGAAGCGTGTCTCCAGTTTTCAAAGAGAGCCTTTGGGAGATGCCACCATGCATGTGTGATCCCCTTCCCATCTAAGGGTGGCATCTTACTCAGTCCTCCCTTTTTCTGCAGAGTCCAACAGACGTCTGTTGTCCTTCCCTGGAAAAAAGTTGATATTTTTGTGCATAAAACTGCCCTTCTCCTGTTAGCACCAGTCCCTTTCCCACCTCCGAGCCCATTGCCCCAGCATCGAGTCTTGGAACAGGTTTTTATTTTTTTCCAGTGTGGTTTTGCGCCCTTTTCTAACCACTGGCCACGTTGAGTCTTCGACCTCGCAGGGGTCCTTTTTGCCCCAATGGCCAGTGGGTTCAAAAGGTGTGATCGGTACACAAAGAACATGTCCCTAAACAATACACACGACTGCTGCTTCTGGTGTCTAGGTGACGATCATGACCCAGAGGTTTGTGCCCTGTGCAAAAAAATGTCCCCGGAGGCCATCCAAAGTCATTGGATTGGGTCAGATTCTGCCCCGGTATCCCCGGTAACCTTGTGCTTTAAGGCCCTGTACGGATCCTTGGTTACGTAAATCCCTGCAGAACCCGGTTGGCTCCATGGACATTCCGACAAGGGTTCTCTGGAGCATGAGCGCAAGAACAAATAATCCTCGAGGATCTTATCCTGGGAATTGAAAACACACAGCAAGTCCTGTGCCAGGTCCCACAGTCCCTGCAGGGTTTCTGAGGAGTTGGAGCGGCTGGCGAAGGTGCCCAGAACATATGCCGAGTTCTCAGGTGATAGGTCACAGACCCCCAAAGCCTGTCCCGTCATGGACTCTCTCCTCTCAGATGCCGGACTCAATCACCAATGTGTCAAAGGCTGCAACTTCTGAGTGGGAATCCAGGATGACTGCATTGGAACGCAGTATCATTACCTTCCTTGCCTCGCAGCAAGCATCAATGCTCGGCCCTGCTGATGCTTGCATCAATACCGCAGAGACCTCTACATTGAGGACTCTCTGGGCCGCCAAGACAATCCTCGAGAGCCCTGAGCCTCTAGCCATCATCAGTGAGGGTCTCAATCCTGCTCCTGGTCCTCGGGAGTGAGATCCTCCCAGGCAAGTTCTTGTGGCTCTGACTAAGCAGCTGCTGTGGATCACTGAAGAACTGACCCGAACCATTTACCTCAAGCGCCATCCAGCCTTGAGTCCTCAACAGATTACTCAGACTCGTCCAAGGTTGAGGCTTCCTTGGAGATGCATAAACACTACAATCTCCCCTTGGACCAGTCTTCCCTGGTGTCGCGGCACCGGTCCCTACCCGAGACGCATCGTTTCTCAAATTTGTCCGGGACATGGCAGAAGTCTCTCACTATGGAGTTGGAGGAGGACCCTCGCACGCTCGAAATCCTTCAGAATGAGGCTCCACCTTAGGGGAGGCCCTGACAGTCCCCATCCTCACCATCCTCGGGTGACTTCTCCTTCGGATGTGGGAAACACTGCCATCGGTGCCAATAGTTAGCTGATGCCTCGACACCATGTACCAAGTCTAGCAGGGCCCCAGCTTTCGGAAAGTGCAATTCCCACACACCTTTAATAGTGGTAGTCGACCATATGCCAGCAGAAAAGCCCAAAGACTCGCTCCTCTGTGCCCTCGGGCAGGGAGTCCTGCACCCTCGACGCAAACGCTGCCAGGGCTTGATGCTGGATTGCCAACTGCAAGCCTACCAGCTGTATATCTGCACGTATCTCAGAGACCTAGCAAAATAAGTTTTGCAGGTTTCTTGATGAGTCTCAGTGGAGATCACCTCCAGTGATTCCAAACCCTCATGAAGTGCGTCGGGGAGTGCTTGAAGTACGTCTTGAGCCGCCTACGACTGCTTTGAGTCCAACATGAGTGTGGCCACCACAGGCATCTTGACTTCGAGCAGTGGGTCCAGGAGAAAACTCCTTGACGTTCCCTGTCTCTGTAAAAACCTCTTCGGCAAACCGATGGATGAAAAGGTGGGGGAGATTGAGACAGAGTTCATCACGAGGACTTGGCTCTCCAGGAAGACTTCCACTCTTCCCAAGAAGAAACCATCAGGGAAGAGGCCCACTTTTCATGGGAAAAGGCCAGTCTTACCGAGGCTATCCCTAATACCAGACCCTGCAGCAGGGTCACCAGGTCAAAGGAGCGGGCAAAGGCCAACACAAGCCTAAGGGCTCTATGCCCCAAACAGTGGCTCCTGCCCAGGCTGGGTTGGGGTTTTGACTCCCTGAGTATAGCCTCTCCTCGTGGGAGTGTGGGGGTGGGGGGGGGGGGTGGAGCAGCTGCCAAAAGGGAGTTAGCTGCCAAAAGGGAGACATCTGATCCACTTTGCCCATCAGTGGCTGGCCATAACCACTGACACCTGGGCCCTCCCAGGTGGTCAGAGAGGATTACCTCCTTTACTTGGACCAGACGTCTTCCCCCTTTTCTTTCCAGGAGAGCCCCCTTGGACTCCCTTTACCAGGCTCTTCTACTGCAGGAACTCACAGGCCTCATCAGGGACGGAGCCATGGAACCAGTACACCTCCACCTCAGAGGCAAAGGGTTCTACTCCACTTACTTTCTGGCCCCAAAAGGAACAGGGGGCTTAAGGCCCATTTTGGACTTGCAAAACCAGAACAAGTTCCAGATGCAGGAGAAGTTAGATGCTCTCCCTTGGAACATTGCTGCCCTATCTTCAGTAGGGAGATTGGCTATGCTCCTTGGACCTAAATGATGCTTACACTCACATCCTTATTCATCCCAGTCACAGGCAGTACTTAAGATTCATGGTTGGGGTGCGACCACTACCATTACAGGGTACTACCCGCCTAGGCTCTGCACCAAGAGTCTTCACCAAATGCCTGGCAGTGGTGGCCGCCTACCTCTGTCTCCAAGGGGCCTTCGTCTTCCCATACCTGATCTGGCTCGTAAAGGGAGACACAGCCTGCACCATCAAGGTCCTGCAGCATTTGGGGTTCATGATAAGCCACCCTAAGTCTCACCTCACTCCAGTGCAAGACTTGGATTTCATAGGAGCTTGACTGGACACGCTCTAGGCCAGGGCTTTTCTTCCCTTGGACAGGGCAGAACGCCTCAGGGCCCTGACCACCAAAGTACAATGCCATCACGCAGTGTCGGTGCAGGCCATGCTCTACCTACTTAGCCACATGGCATCCACGGTCCATGTGGTTCCCATTGCCTGCCTCACATGCTCAGTGGTGTCTCCACTCAGTGGACACAAGCCATGGACAGGATCCGGGACAAGGTCTTAGTGTCCAGTCAACTAATGGAGTCGCTCGACTGGTAGCAAGCCACAAAGCACCTGCAGGAGGGCATACCCTTCTAGTCCCCAAATCCCCAGAGGGGTGCTCACAACGGATGTGTCCCTACTAGGCTGGGGTGCCCACTGCAAGGAGCTGCGCATGCAGGGCAGCAGGTTCCTGGTGGAGTGCCAGCAACAGATCAACCTGCTAGAGCTCAAGGCCATTTTTCTGACAATCAAGGCCTTCCATCACCGCCTGTAGAACCAGTCTGTGCTAGTCCAAATGGACAACCAGGTCATGATGATCTGTCTGGCAGGCACCGGGTCTCGGTGCCTCTGCCAGGAGTCAGTAGCCCTCTGCTTGTATGCGATCGGTCAGGGAATGCTCCTCAGAGCGGTATACCTTCTGGGCCAAGACAATACCTGAGCAGGGTCCTCTAGCCGCATGAATGGTGAATAGACCCCAGGATGGCACAGTGGCTCTTCCGACTCTAGGGAACCCCGAGTCTGGACCTCTTTGCCAGCCTGACCAATGCTCAGCTGCCCCACTTCTGTCCCCAACCACATTCATCTCGTGTGGTGGCGGATGCTTTCCTCATCTCATGGTCTGAGGGCCTTCTGTATTCCTTTCCTCCCAAGCCATGATCCTTGTGGCCCCGCGGTTGCCCAGGCAGTCTTGATTTCCCCTGTTGCTCTACCTCTCGATGGAGCTCTTGGTCCCTCTGGGGAATACCTCAGGGCTACGGAGCTGAGGAGGGCTCCCTTCTTTACCCCAACCTGGAGTCCCTGTCGTTAAGAGCATGGCTGCTGAACGGGTAGCCTTATCACCCTTCAGCCTTCCAAGGAAGGTGGAGGAAGTTCTCCTGGCCTCTTGTAAGAACTCCACGAGATGGGCCTATGCCTTCAAGTGCCGCATATTCTTGGTATGGTGTGTAGGGCAAAGGGTTGACCTTTTCTCTTGCCAGGTGCACACGGTGCTACAGTACTTTTTTCACCTTTCGCAAACTGGACTCAAGTCCAGCTCTGTCAGGGTGCACCTGAGTGTGCTCTCGGCGCACCATCATTCCATAGAGGGCAGACCTCTTTCTGCACAGCCCCTCATTACCCGGTTTATGTGAGGCCTTCTGCTCTCTAAGCCTCCCATCTGCCCACCCCTGGCGGAATGGGACCTCAGCGTGGTTTTGAGGCAGCTCATCAAGCTGCCATTTGCGTTCTCTCCTGTATGATCTTTCTTGTGGTGCTCACCTCTGTCCGCAGAGTCAGCGAGCTTCAGGCCTTGGTGGCCGAGCCACCTTACACCAGGTTCTACAAGAATAGGGTTATGTTTTGCAGCCACCCTAAATTTCTTCCGAAGGTGGTATCCGCCTTCCACCTCAACCAGGAGGTGGAGCTTCCCACTTTCTTTCCACGGTCCCACACCGACAAGACTGTAGTGGCCGTTCTCCATACTCTGTATTGTAAGAGGACCCTATCCTACCTGCAACGTACCCAGGGCCACCACAAAGCCTCGCAGCTTTTCATTTCCTACGACCCCAGTCGACTGGGGGAGGCTGTTACCAAACAGACTCTGTCCACCTGGGTGGTGGACTGCATCGCTTTCGCCCACAATCAGGCAGGGCTCTCCTTATGCACCGTGACCTGGCACTCTGTTAGGGCTGTGGCTACCTTGGTTGCAAGCCTGTGCTCTGTCCCTATGGCAGACGTCTGCCGGGCTGCCACTTGTTCCTCATTTCACACCTTTATAGCTCACTACTGCCTGGAGAGGGAGTCCCGATGGGTCAGCGCCTTTAGCCAGGCCGTACTCCATAATCTGTTTGGGATTTAGACATCTCCTGCCCTCCGACCCTTCTTGTTCAGGCTACCGAAGCAATGGTTCTCCCTGGACCCTGGAGTCCTCAGTCTTTCCTCAGACTTGCTTGTGGCTGCTTACAGCTGGGCCTTGTTTTTCTACAGGTTCTCGGTAGCCTGTAGCTAGGGAGTCCCATATGTGAGGACTGACCTCCTGCTTGTTCCTGGAGAAAGCGTAGTTACTCACTTGTTACAGATGTTCTTCAGGAACAGCAGGAATCAGTCTTCACAACCCTCCCTTCTCCCCTTGGAGGAGTTGTACAATTTTTGCCATCTTCTTTTGTGTGCTCTAGCTATGTCATCTGACTGAGTAAGATGGCACCCTTAGGCCGGAAGGGGACCATGCATGTGTGGTGGCATCTCCCAAAGGCCTTATTTGAAAGCTGGGGAGATGCTTCCACGGGGCTCCGTCAATGCCAGAGTTGCCCATATGTGAGGACTGATTCATGCTGTCCTTGGAGAACACCCGTTACAGGTGAGTAACTATGCTATACTTACTTTTGACTTGGAAACTTCAGAAGGGGGGATATAAGGCCCTATTTATCATGGTAGACACGGAAAAAGCATTTGACAAGGAGTGTTGTTTCATATTTAAGGTGTTAGGATGGGAATGTGAGCAAGTTTTTCCAATGAAAAAAAAGCTCTGTATGTGGTACCAGCTGCTCGTGCTCGGATTAATGGAGGGAATACTCTGACAGCTTTTGGTTGTATCTCGGTATGAAGCAGGGCTACCCTCTGTCTCTCTTGTAGTTTGGCTTATTGATTGAGCCCCTGGCAGAACAGTTGCAGCAGCAGGAGGACTGTAAAGGGGTGGAATTGGTGGGGGAGACCTACAAAATAGCACTTTTTGCAGATAATGTGATTTTCACTGCCAGCCCTGTTAAGGGAGCTTGGCCTGTACAGCGTGATCTCCGGGTAGAAAATTAATCTGGGGAAAATGGAGGTATTGGGGTTTAACATACCAAGGGAAATGGATGGGCACTTAAAGGCTGCATTTCCCTTAAAGTGGGTAAGGGCTACCATATATTTGGGGCTACTGCATAGGCTTCAGGAGTGGAATTATGGACTCTTACTAGAAGCAATAAAACAGGAGGTGGAAGGGGCTTTATGCCTCGTGGTTGGGCAGGATAGCAGTTATCAATATAAATGTTTTACCTCTAGTACTGTTCCTGTTTGTCCCTGCTGTGTGCAGTCTCGAAGACATTTTTGAAGTTGCAGAGTCTCTTATGCTTCATTTAGGAGGGTAAAGTTCCAAAAGTGGTGAGGTGTGTAATATTTCAAAAAGGGAAGGGAAGGAGAGGGGAGTTTGGGGGTGCCCTGCTTGTCTACCTATTATGAGGCGGCTCAGTTGCTGGCCCTCCTTGCGTGACGGGGGGAGGAGGGGGAAAAAACAATGGGTACAGATGGAACAAGGGTTGGAGGGCAGACAGACCTAGAATGGCTGGTGGGGGAGGAGGGGGATACCGGGTTGGTGATAGGAAACCTCTACACAAGGCACACCTCGAGGGTATGGAATGGATGTCAGGAATGGCTCTTGGTTGGGGGGGGGGGCTTATACACAGCAAGCGTTCGTTACAGGTCTGAGGTATTTTAGCAAGGAGGGGTTTTGGAGAATTGGGCAGCTGCTTGGATGCAGGGGGAGTCTCCAGCAGTTCAAATCCATTAGAGAGAAGTTTGGATTGTGAGAAGGGGACAGGTATACCTATTCTCAGCTTTGTCATTACCTGGGGCAAAGAAGGGTACAACAGGTTTTGAGACAAGCATCCATCCCCTTTGAGTCTTTGAGAAAGAGGAAGGGGAGGAGGGGGTTGCTATCTTCCCTGTGTGGGTATTTGATGGTGGGGGGAGGGGGCAGCATAGAAAGTACCAATGCATTTAACCCAGGTGGGAGGAGGATCTCCCAGGGGAATGGGGGGAGGGAAGGTGGAATGCTATATATGTAGCTACCAAGGGATTTGGCCCTAGGGGATAGCCCTGCTTGAGAACAGTCTCAAGATCTGCTTGTGTATGTACTGGCTCCAAGCTTGATTGCATGCAGTAAATAAATATGGGGTGGACTGCTGGAAAGAGTGTGGTGGGAGGGGGCAGTGTTTTGTGGGATTGTCCTAAAGTGAGGGAATTATGGGGTGAGGGGGCAGTGGAGAAGCTATGTGCTGAGATAACAGGGATGCTGGTGTGACTGGATCTGGTGCAGGTGCTCCTTAATGAGAGGAAGGTGGGAGTGGAGGAAGATTTGGAAACATTTATCAGGTATTTAATTGCAATGAGAATGGAGTTGGCGGTATGGTGCAAGAAGCCTGAAGTGCCCAAGAGGAGTATGGCAGTTAAATGGTTGGATCATATATTTGGTATGTGTGAGATAATGGTGTATAAGCATCATGAGAGAGGTGCCTTTGCAAGCACTTGGCACTGGAATCTATCCTGGAGAAGTGAGCACTTTCCTGAATCATTGGACAGGGGAGGTTTTTGTGAATTCTGTGGCTGCTGTTGGCTCCACATCATGGCATAAGGATGGACTGCCCTGGGTATTACAACTAGGGAGGGGACTCTAAGGGGGTGGGAGGGATATTGGGATGAGACATTGTAGATGGGACTGTACAAGTATACTTGAATTTAGCAATGAAGGCCTGTTGATGTACAATTGTCTGCTGGAGGAGAGGAGGGACAGGGAAGATATGATACAGATGTTTAAATACTTAAAGGGTATTAATGAACAAACAAACCTCTTCCAAAGACGGGGAAGCTGTAAAACTAGAAGGTATACTTTTTCACTGAAAGGGTGGTGGATGCTTGGCATGCCCTCCTGATGAAGTTGTGGGGGCAAACACAGTGAAATAATTCAAAATGGCATGGGACAGACACAGTGGATCCCTTTTATAGCAACAGGATAAAATCAAAATAAACATAACTATCCCTTAAATCTCAACAAATAAGGGTGACCTACACGGAGCGGTTGGGTACACGCCTAAACAAAGGCATGGGGAGGGGTGACCTGCACAGAGCGGCAGGTGCATTTATTCTTGTCACCTTGCTGGGCAGACTAGATGAACCATACTGGTCTTTATCTGCCGTCATATACTACGTTACTATATGTATGTTACTATGTGTTTGTGGATTTATATAATTGCAAAAAGATAAGAATGGAAGATATATTTTCATGTTTTTCTTTTATTGTATAGTGACCTGCTCCCCCTCCCCCAATTATTGCTTTTTGTTGGAAGTTGGTACAAGCTGAGATGTTTTTTCTTCCTTCGTATGAGATATTGTACATCTTCTTTTTCCTATGAATATACTCTCTAAATAGTTGTAATTGTTTTGTTGTTTTATAAAAACCTTAATAAATAAAAACTTGAAACAATTTAAGTTGTCTCTCCAATAATCTCTGTTAGCAGAAGTTGATAATGCAGTTTAGCTTTATAACTACCTCCCTTATGTATGTTTTTTCATGTAGGTATCTATCAATGGTGAATGGCTGCCCTGGCAGTCGAAGGTTCCTCAGATCGAAGTTGAGACACACAAAGTTGCTGCTCCTGATGTTGTGGTTCCCACTTTGGATACAGTCCGTCACGAGGCTTTGCTGTATACATGGTTAGCAGAGCACAAGCCCCTAGTCTTGTGTGGCCCTCCAGGTTCTGGGAAAACTATGACTCTTTTCAGTGCTCTGAGAGCACTACCAGATATGGAGGTAAGAAAGCTTTCCAGTGTTAAATTATCTCAATCCCTTAATTTTGAAGCTTACATATGTGAGCTGAAGCCAGCTTGTAATAATTTCAGCAAAGGGTTTGGAAATACAATTAAGTCTCTACTTCATTGGCTCCTGCTACTAAAGATTAGTAGAATTAAGCAAATGCCATTTACCCTGTGCCTTAATGTTTTTTCAAAAAAAAAAAAATGTTCTAGGCCACAGATCAGATCCCTGGCGAGAACCCAAATCTATAGGGCAAACAGATAAGTATAGCTCACTGGTTATGCCTAGGGGTGTCTTCCCAAAACCCTTATGGTTCCTATTGCTTGTTAGCAACAGAATGAGTTATGTGCATGTGTAAATATTATGATAAGAGCACTCATACAAACTATCGCTGCAGAACACAAAACAGGAGTTAGTGTTTCATAGCAGCACTAACTAAGAACAAATTCCCATATAAAAGGGTATTAATCCATAAGCCTAATTTTACCAAAAGCAGGGTGGCCTGCTTCTGCACTTACAATAATCGACCTCTCTGAACCTTCCACCCCCCACCGGCTTCTTATTTTTCCCCCCTAAACCCTCTTCTCCCCTTCCTCCTTTCTCAGTCTGTGTTGATAATTCTGTACTCCTCCCTTTCTCCTCAGCTCGCAACCTTGGGGTCATCTTTGACGCCTCTCTCTCCTTCTCCACACACATCCAACTGATAGCTAAAACCTGCTGTTTCTTTCTATACAGCATCAACAAAATTCTCCCATTCCTTTCTGAACACACTACTAAGACAATTATCCACTCCTTAATCACCTTCTGTCTAGACTATTGTAACATACTCCTTGCTGGTATCCCTCTGAATCATCTCTCGCCCCTTCAATCTGTTCAACACTCAACAGTGCGACTAATCTTTCGCCCGCCTCATCATGCTCATATTACCCCTCTTCTCAAGGTACTTCATTGGCTCCTTATCCGCTTCTGCATCTGGTTTAAACTTCTGCTGACCTATAAGTGCATTCACTCTGCAGCTTCTCACTACCTTTCCTCTTATCTCTCCCTACCTTTCCTCTTATCTCTCCCTACCTTTCCTCTTATCTCTCCCTACACCCCTTCTCGGAAACTCCGCTCTTCTGGCAGATCGCTTCTATCTGTGCTCTTTTCAATCTGTTCCTTTCACCTTTCTGATCCTTATACTTGGAACAAACTACCTGAGTCTGTACATCAGGCACCTTCTCTGACCCTTTACAAATCCAGGCTGAAAACTCACCTCTTTGCTGCCGCTGTGGATCTTGACTCACTTTATCTCCTTTGTGTTTCCTTACCATTCCCCCTAAATGTATCCCATGTCGACAGCTACTGTGTTGTCTGTTTTGACTAGATTGTAAGCTCTGATGAGCAGGGACCATCTTTTGCCATCTGTGCAGCGCTGATACGTCTTGCAGTGCTATAAAAACGTTCAGTAGTAGAAATAGGAAAATAAAGACTAATGCCTTACTGCCTTATGACTGGACCAATGACTAACTCCAGGTCAGATTCCAAGGTCAGGTCTGATATTACGCAGGTTCTAGCCCTTGCTTTGAGGTGAGCCACATGAAGTCCAGGAGATAGGCTCCTCTCACAAACTGAGGTAGATCACTAGTAGTGCTTGCACAAGTCTTTGGTAAAGCAGATGCCAAAGCACATAGTCTTAGGTGGCAGAAGCCAAAGAGACAAACGTCTCTTAGACTTGGGTGGCAGAAAATGTATGTCTTACAGTGGCTGAAAAGCCTATGGCAAAATGTGAGCAAAAGGTAGTGTGTCTGCATACATCTTATCTGTTCAGCTGATGTCAGAGCTCATGCACATCTTTGATTGGTTAGACCAGGTCTCACTGGACTTGCTGGGCAAATCAGGAGACTGCTATCATGAGCTATTCATGTGGGACAGTAGAGGGCACATAAGAGATGGGACAGAGTCCAAGGCAAGTCCCATCTCAGTACTGTTACTACTACTACTATTTACCACTTATAGAGCGCCACGCACGCAGCGCTGTACAGCTAACCTACAAGAGGCAGCCAAAATACAAGAGACAGTCCCTGCCCGTCAGAGTCATGCTTATCAGAGCTTACAGTCTAGTCAGAACATTACAGAGCATTGGTCAGTTTAGTGCCAGGCACGGTATGGTCTATACAATTTGGTCATGAGAGTTGACGGGAGATAAGATAAGGATAGAAGTCAGGATCTGAAGGCAACGGTGAAAAGGTGGGTCTTCAACCTGGATTTGAAGAGGGCCAGGGAGGGTGCCTGGCGTATAGACACAGGTAGGCTGTTCCAGGCATGAGGTGCAGCAAGGTGAAAGGAGCGAAGTCGGGAGTTAGCGGTGTGGGTGAAAGGCATAGATAGAAGTAATTTGCTAGCGGAGCGCCGGTTCCGAGAGGGGATGTAGGGAGAGATAAGGGATGAGAGGTATTGAGGGGCCGTAGAGTGAATGCATTTATAGGTCAATAGGAGAAGTTTGAATTGGATGCGGAATTGGACAGGGAGCCAGTGAAGCGACTTGAGAAGAGTAATGTGGGCATGGCGAGACTGGCGGAAGATTAGTCGAGCAGCGTGATTTTGTATAGATTGAAAGGGAAGGAGGTGGCTTACCGGGGAGACCAGAAAGGAGTAGGTTGCAATAATTGAGGCGAGAGGAGATTAAGGAGTGAATAAATGTTTTGGTGGTGTGTTCAGAGAGGAAGGGGTGGATTTTGCCAATGTTGTAGAGAAAGAAGCGGCAGGTCTTGGCTACAAGCTGGATATGTGCGGAGAAGGAGAGAGAGGTGTCAAAGATAACCCCTAGGTTGCGGGCCGAGGGAACAGGAAGGATAGTAGCTCCGTCCACATAAACTGAGAAAGGGGGAAGAGGAGGGGAGGAGTTTGGGGGGGGGGGGAAGACGAGGAGTTCAATCTTGGCCATGTTCAATTTCAATCGGCGATGAGACATCCAGGCAGAGATCTTGGACTGGGTTGCTGGAGAAATATTAGGTGTAGAGGTAGATTTGGAAGTCATTGGCATAAAGATGGTACTGAAAGCCATGGGAGGAGATAAGCACGCCAAGGGCTTGGGAGTAGAGAGAGAAAAGGAGGGGGCCCAAGACGGATCCCTGGAGTACACCTATGTGGAGTGGGGTAGGGGAAGAAGAGGAGCTGCCAGAGCACACACTGAATGAGCGATGGGAGAGGTAGGAGGAGAACCAGGATACTACCAGGTCCTTGAAGCCAAGGGAGGAGAGGGTGGTGAGGAGAGGATTGTGGTCAACGGTGTCAAAAGCAGCGGAGAATTCAATAAGGATGAGGATAGAATAGAGGCCCTTAGATTTAGCCAGGAACAGGTCATTGGAGACTCTTGCGAGATCTGTTTCAGTGGAGTGTAAGGGACGGAAGCCGGATTGTAGTGGGTCCAGGAGGGCCTGGGAGGTGAGGAAGTCGAGGCAGCGGCGGTGGACTGCTCATTCTAGTAGTTTGGATATGAAGGGAAGGAGGGAGATGGGTCAATAGAAGGGCATGTGGGATCGAGTGAGGGTTTCTTGAGGGGTGTGACAACATGTTTGAAGTCAACGGGGACAGTTGCAGTGGAGAGTGAAAGGTTGAGGATTTGAGAGATGGGGGTACAATGGTGGGGGAGATGGGGATGTAAGAGATGGGTGGGGATAGGGTCAGATGAACAGGTGGCGGGTTTGGAGGAGGTAAGGAGTGGTGCGGTTTCTTCAGAGATCGGAGGGAAGGATGAGAGGGTAGTGGAGGAAGTACGGATGGGGGAGGGGAGACTTGGGGAGGCGGAGGTAGATGAGGTGGTGGAGAATTGGAGGGTAATCTTATGGATTTTGTCATGGAAGTAGTCGGCTAGAGTTTGGGCAGAAAGGGAGGGTGGGACTGGGGGCGGGGGGACCTTGAGGAGAGAATTGAGGGTATTAGAGACAGCAAGGATCAGAGGCGAGGGAGTTGGTCAAGTGGATGTAGTAGTCTTGCTTGGCAAGTGCTATGGCTGACTGGAAGGAGCCAAGCATGAATTTGAAGTGTAACAGGTCCTCCGGGGAGCGGGATTTGGACCAAGCACGCTCGGCGGAACATGCGCAGGTGTGTAGATAGCGGGTTGTGGACGAAAGCCAGAGCTGGGGAGTAGATGGTTTGACTGGACGTGGGGTGGATGGGGCAAGAGTGTCAAGAGCTGAGGATAGTATAGCATTGTAGGAAGATAGTGCCTCGTCGACCGACTTGGAGGATATAATGGAGAAAAAGAGATGGAGAAATGGTGGAGGAAAGAGTTAGGGGATCATTATTATGGAGGTTTTTAAATTGGTCAGAGGAGACAGGGTGAGGTTGAGACGGCGGAAGCTGAAGAGTAAAGTTTTTAAAAGGTGATGGTCAGATGAGGGAAGGATTGAGTTGCAGAAATCTGAGGGAGAGGAATTAGAGAAGAGTATTAGGTCAAGGCAGTGGCCGTGTAGGTGGGTGGGAGTGGTGGAGCAAAGGTGGAGGTCATACGAGGAGATGAGGGCGAAGAACTTTGAGGCATGGGGGTCGGATGGGTTGTCGACGTGAATGTTAAAATCGACAAGAATAAGAGTGGGGGAGGAGGGATCCAGAAAGGCGGAGGGCCAAGAGTCTAAGTCGGTGAGGAAGGTTGATTGGGATATGTCAG
This sequence comes from Ichthyophis bannanicus, assembly GCA_033557465.1. Taxonomy (NCBI): domain Eukaryota; kingdom Metazoa; phylum Chordata; class Amphibia; order Gymnophiona; family Ichthyophiidae; genus Ichthyophis; species Ichthyophis bannanicus. The sequence continues at coordinate 85,352,501 of CM066037.1, forward strand.
GTGGGCGATAAATAACAGCAACATGGAGGGGAAGTGGTATGAGGAGGCGAATGGAGTGGACTTCAAAGGAGAGGAGGGAGGGTGACTGAGGTAATAGGAGAGGTTGGAATTGGCAGGAGGGAGAAAGTAGGAGACCAACACTACCACCACGACCAGTAGATCGAGGTGTATGGGAGAACTGGTAACCCCCATAGCAGAGAGAAGCAGTGGATACGGTGTCTGTGGGGAGCCAGGTCTCGGTCAGGGCAAGAAGGTGTAGGGCATTAGAGATAAAGAGATCATGAGTAAATGGAAATTTGTTAGTGACTGAGCATGCATTCCATAGGACACATGAAAACGGGAGAGCGGAGGGGGGAAGGAGAGGGATATGGATAAGGTTAGATAAGTTACGTGAGGATTTCTTTTCCGAGTAACATGAGGCTTTATTTCTAGAGAAGTGCAGAGATTTAGAGGGAGCAGGGTGCGGGTGGATATATCTGGGTGAGTGTGCCCTCCAAGAGGGACTTGAGAGAAGGGAGAAGAGGGGTGATGTTGATGGTATCAGGCTGTGTGAGGATTTCTTTTTGGAGATAAGGTTGGGGTTGATATCTCTGTATGAGTGATTGGGGGATGAGTGAGGGAGGGTGGAAGGGGGGAGGAGCGGGATGTGGATGAGATTTAGATAAGGTACGTGAGGAACTCTTTTTAGTGTGAGAGAAATCAAGGGGGGCCAGGGTTTGGGTTGATGTTACCTGATGAGAGAGGGAGAAGGAGTAGTAGAGAGTGTGGTAAAGCGGAGATGGTACGGCAGAAGCGAGGGTGGGGTTGCCTTAGAGTGAGAGGGGTTGGTTGAATGCGGGGGATGGTGTGCTGAAGCTCAAGAGCAGATGCTAGGTAAGAGGACAGAATGGAGGGAGAAGTGAGGAAGGTGGGGGGGGAAGGGGGGAGGGAGGGTGTTGGTAGGAGGGGAGACAGTTGGGGAGGATGAGGAAGAGAAGGACAATGTGATGTGGGGCCATGGCAATGGGCAACAATTTCTATGCAGGCAGTGGGTAGCGGTGCTATGCAGGCAGTGGGTAGCAAGTTCTAAGCGGGTAATGGAAAGAATGATCAATGTCAACAGTGGGAAGCAAGTCTAAAGCAGAGATACTTGAAGGTAATGGGGTGGAGTTCGTGAGATGGTTCGGGTCAGGAGGCAAAGTTTTTGGAAGAGCAGTCGTGCCTGCTCGGCCCCCAGCAGCTACGGAGATTTGGAGGAGCAGGGTTAACAGCTCACGCCGGAGCGCCCCTCGGGAGCACGCCGCTTTAAAGGGCCGACTGCCCCCTCATCCGTTGGCGGCGTGTGCAGCACTGATGCGCCCGATGGAGCACGCTGCTTTAAAGGGCCGACTGTCCTCTCATCTGTTGGCGGCGTGTGCAGTGCTGATGTGCCCGATGGAGCACGCTGTTACAAACTGGTTCCATATACCACCAATTCCTGGGCACTTCGGTGGTCAGGGAGGGTTACCTCCTCCATCCGACTCAGACACCTCCCCCTTATTTCCCAGGAGAGCCCCTCAGGTCTCCCCTCCACTGGGACCTTCTTCTGAAAGAGTTGGCAGGTCTTCTCAGACAAAGCGGTGGAACCGGTGCCCCATCATCTCAAGGCAAGGGTTTCTACTCCAGGTACTTCCTTGTGCCAAAAAAAACAGGGGGCCTAAGGCCCATCCTCGATCTGCACAACCTCAACAAATTCCTGATGAGGGTGAAGTTCAAGATGCTCTCCCTTGGAACATTGCTGTCATCCCTTCAGCAGGGAGACTGGTTATGCTTCTTAGAACTCAAGAATGATTATACTCACATCCCTCATCCACTCCAACCACAGGCAGTACCTGCGGTTCGTAGTGGGGGACAGGCGCTTTCAGTACAGGGTGCTCCCCGTCAGCCTAGCCTCTGCCCCAAGATCGTCAGAAAATGCCTGGCAGTCGTGGCCGCCTTCCTCTGGCTCCAGGGGGTCTTCGTCTTTCCCTACCTGGACAACTGGCTTACAAAAGGAGGCACAGTCTCGGAAGTGCAGCATGCCACCACATACACCATCCAGGTTCTACAACACGTCTGCTTTGTCATAAACTACCCCAAGTCTCACCACCTCCTGACACAGTGTCTGGAGTTCATTGGCACAAAGATCAACACACTCGAAGGCTTTCTTGCCCAGTGACCGAGCTGATCGTCTCAGGTCTCTAGCTCAAGACATACAGTACCGTTCCTCAGTGCCCACCTGGCTCCTCCTGCGCCTCCTCGGGCACATGGCCTCCATGTTCCACTTCACCCCAGATGATCGCCGCCTCGTGAGTGCGGCGCAATGGTATTTCCAGGACCAGTGGTCTCGGGCCACAGGCCGCCTCCGAGACAACGTTTCTGTGACCCGCCAATTGGCGGACTCCCTGGTCTGGTGGCAGTCGCCCTAGCATCTTGAGGCGGATATGTCTTTTCAGGCCCCAAGCCCCTCCAGGGTTCTCTCCACGGACACCTCCCTGCTCGGCTAGGGAGCCCACTACAGAGATCTCCGCACTAAGGACAACTGGTCACCAGACGAGAGCACCTAGCAGATCAACCTCCTGGAGCTCCGAGCCATACACCTAGCCCTGAGGGTCTTCTGTCACCACCTGTGTCACCAGCCGGTTCTGGTCCAGACAGACAACCAGGTGGCGATATTCTACATGAACAAACAAGGAGGCATGGGGTCCTGTACCCTTTGTCAGGAGGCTCTATCCCTCTGCTCGTATGCAGTCTGACAGGGTATCCTCCTGCCAGCAGTATATCTGCATGGTCAGGACAACAAGCTGACCGACGGGCTCAACAGAATTCTCCAGCCACACGAGTGTCAGCTGGACTCCAGGGTAGCCAGTCGGCTTTTCTAGCTCTGGGGAGAACCCGTGATGGACCTGTTTGCCAGCCCAGACAACTTTCAGCTGCCCTGCTTCTGCTCCCGGCAGACCCATGGTCAGGAGGCCTCCTGTATGCCTTCCCTCCCACCCCGCTGATCGCCAAGACCTTGTTCAGGATTCTCTGCGACAGGGCCTCTCTCATCCTGATAGCTCCTCAGTGGCCCAGGCAACTGTGGTTCCCGCTGCTTCCACAGTTGACATCTCATTCATTATGCCCAAAGATGGCCAGCCATCATCACCGATTCTTGGGCACTCCAAGTGGTCAAGGAGGGCTATCTTCTCCACCTGGCCCAGACACTTCCCCCTTTCTTTCCGGGAGAGCCCCACAGGTCTCCCCTTCACCGGGACCTTCTACTGAAGGAACTAGCAGGTTTTCTCAAGGACAGAGTGGTAGAACCAGTTCCCCACCATCTCGGGGGCAAAGGTTCTGCTCGTACCAAAAAGAACAGGGGGCCTAAGGCCCATCATTGACCTGCACAATCCAAAAAGATTCCTGGCGAAGGAGAAGTTCAAGATGCTCTCCCTTGGAATATTGCTGCCTTACCTCCAGCAGGAGATTGGCTATGCTCCTTGGATCTGAAGGATGCCTATACACATCCTATTCACCCCAACCACAGACAGTACCCGAGGTTCGTGGGGGGGGGGGGGGGCAGCCATTACAAGGGCCTTCACCAACTGCCTGGCAGTTGTGGCTGCTTTCCTCCGCCTCCAGGAGATCTTTGTCTTCCTCTACCTGGATGATTGGCTCATAAAGAGAGGCATGACCTCAGAAGTGCAGCAGGCAACCGCACGTGCCATCCAGGTCCTGCAGAATCTGGGGTTTGTAGTAAACTACCCCAAGTCCTACCTCCTCCTGACACATCTGGAGTTCATAGGGGCAAGACTAGACACCCTCCAGACAAAGGCCTTCCTTCCAGGGGACCAAGCCGCCCAGCTTGGGGCTATGGCCCTGGACATACAACGCCGTCCCTTGATGTCCTTTTGGCCCTGCTGAGCCTACTTGAACACCTCATATGCCTTCAGGACCAGTAGATGCAGTCCACAGGCCATCTCCACAACAGAGTTTTGGTGACCCACCAGTTGGTGGAATCCCTGACCTGATGGCAAAATCCCCAGTACTGTGAGGCAGGGATACCCTGCCAGACTCCATGCTCCTTAAGAATTCTCATGATGGAAGCCTCCCTGCTGGGATGGGGAACACGCTATGAGATCTCCGCACCCAGGGCAGCTGGTCGCAGGGCAAGAGCAACTAGCAGATCAACTTCCTGAAATTGCGGGCGATACACCTAGCTCTCTGAGCTTTTTGCCTCCACCTACAGTGCCAACCAGTGTTTGTCCAGACAACCAGGTAGGGATGTGCTATGTGAACAAGCAGGAGGGCACAGGGTCCTGCGTCCTCTGCCGCAAGGTGATAGCCCTCTGCTCTTATACAGTCCAGCAGTAGTATACCTCCCAGGCCAGGACAACGCACTGGCTGACAGATTAAGCAGGGTCCTCCAGCTGCTCGAGTGGCAGCTGGACCTCAGAGTAGCCGGCCGGCTCTTCCACTTCTGGGGGAACCATGGATAGACCTGTTTGCCAGCACGGACAACTACCAGTTGCCCTGCTTCTGCTCTCGGCAAGCCCATCCTTCCCGGGTAGTGGCAGATGCATTTCTCATTTCATGGTCGGAAGGTCTCACATACGCCTTTCCACCCACACCACTAATTGTCAAAACGTTATTCAGGACCCTCCGCGACAAGGTCTCGCTGATCCTGACAGCCCCTCGATGGCCCAGGCAGCTGTGGTTCCCAAAACCCCTCCAACTGTTGGTAGAGACTCCCATCCCATTGGGGAGCTCCCCAGGGCTCCTCTCTTGCACCCCAACCTGGGGTCCATGTCGCTGACAGCATGGCTGCTGAAAGGGTAACCCTAGCTCATTTCAACCTCTTGGAAGAAGTGGAGGAGATCCTGCTGGTTTCCCGTAAGTCCTCCAACAAAAAAGCATATGCCTTCAAGTGGCGCATATTTTAAGTTTGCACAGAGCACGAGATTAGCCCGTTCTCCTGTCTGGTGCAGCTGATGCTGCACTACCTTCTCCATCTCTCGCACTCTTGGCTCAAATCAAACTCCCATCAGAGTGCACCTCAGTGCCCTGATGTTACATCACCACCCTGACGTTACATCACCACCCAGTGGATGTCAAACCCTTATTAACCCAGCCTTTGGTGACCCGCTTCATAAGAGGACTCCTTTTTATCAAAACCTCCGGTACGCCCCCTGGCAACCGAATGGGACCTCAATGTTGTACTGGTGCAGCGTGCTCGCCTGCCTTTTTTAGCTCCTGGCTATCTGCCACCTGTGATACCTTTCGTGGAAGGTGGTGTTCCTGGTTGCGCTCACCCTCCGCTTGCAGTGTCGGCGCCTTACACCAGGTTCTACAAGAACAGGGTTGTGCTCCGCGCACACCCCAGTTCCTGCCAAAGGTGGTATTGCCTTTTCACCTCAACCAGGAGGTGGTGCTGCCCACCTTCTTCCCGAGGCCTCATGCCAGTAGGGTAGAGACTGATCTCCAGGAACAAGCAGGAATGAGTCTTCACATATGGGGTATCGTCGGTACCGACGGAGCCTGCGCGGGAACGCTCCCCAGCGTCCAGAAAGAAAGCTTTTGGGAGCATCCCACAGCGCCTGTGCGCTGCCTTCCCGCCTTTCCCAACCGCCTCTCTCCAGTTCTTCTTTTCCACGGAGCCAGCAGGTCGTGTTCCTGTCACCGCTGAAGAAGTTCTTTATTTTTCTTTATTTCTTTGGTCGCGCATCTGCCTTCTTCGACGTCGGACCGGTACCGCCGGTCTTTTCTTCTTTCTTTTAAAAAAAAAAAAACAACAAAAAAACCACCGTTTCCCACTTCTGTGCATTTTTTCCTTTTGGGCCTTAGGCCTAGGAAAATTTTCCTCATGGAAAAGCCCGTTTCCGTGTTTAAAAAGTGCACGAAGTGCAGCGGTACTCTTTCTATCACCGACAACCATGACTGGTGTCTAAAATGTTTGGGCCCTGATCACTCCTCCACCAATTGTGAGTCCTGTTCCACGATGTCTAAAAGAGGTCGACAGAATCGAGCGGCCAAGCTTAGTACCCTGTTTCCCTCTGATGCAGCTTCGGTGGCATCGACATCTTCCAGGGCTGCTTCTTCCTCCCATGGATCTCAGGTAACCAAACAAGTCCAGCCGGTCCTCGAAGGGTAGATCTCCCTCTAAGTATCGAGATGCCTCCGGGCTTGCTCTCGAGGATCCCGCACCGGCAAAATTACCCCGGCGGGAAGCTCTGGCTTCCAAAGCTTTATCTATGGGGGTCACAGGTTGACATCAATGGCGTGGCCTCGACCGATCACCTGTTGCCATGTTCTTTGTTACCGGTGGTTTCCACTGGTACCGACATCCAGACATTGGTTGCGTCGATGGATCAGAATATGCTGACCATGCAGCGTGCCATTATGGCATTCATACAAGCTGCGACGCCTCCGGTACCGCAACAAACTCCGTTGTCGGTACCGGTTCCGGCACCGATATCGGTTCCGGTGCCAGTACCAATTGCATCGACATCGGCTTCGGTGTCGACTGCAGCGGTACCCTGTTCTGTGATGCCCATCGGTACCGAATCGGTACCAATCACTCCCGATGTCGATACCACTCGGTACGCGTATCGGGCTCTGCAAGAGCATCCAGACAGGCGATACTTCGATTCCTCTGAAGACTCTGATGAATCAGAGGCTTCTGTCGAAGCATCGGTACTCCTTCCTCAGGAGCCCTCTTCTCCAAAAAGAAGAATGCCTCCTCCAGAAGACTTCATTAGGGAAGTGGCCAGGGGCCTCTCCATTTCAGTGGCCCCTGAACCAGAGCCTAGAGCCAAGAAATTTGATATTTTACAATATCCTAAGGCTCCTAAAGAGGCAGCTACTTTACCAATTCATGAGATCCTTTATGATCACATGTTGGGCATATGGGAGACACCTCTCACTACCTCCCCTCATTCTCGCAGGTTGGACACCATGTACCGTGTTCCTCCTTGCCCTGGCTTTCATAAAAATCAGCTTCCTCACCACTCTATTGTGGTGGAGTCTGCTATGAAGAAGATAGAGTTCAAAAAGACACTCATCTAATCCTCCAGGAAGAGAATGCAGAACCTTGGATGCTTTTGGCTGGGCAATTTTCCAGGCCAATATGCTTACTGCCAGAATCAACTCCTATAGTCACTATATGGGGATGTTTCTAAAGGAAGTTACAGATCATCTGCAAACTTTATCTCCTTTTATCTCAGAAGATAAAAGGGAGGAGTTTCTCACCTGGCTTAAACATGCCCAGGATGTTTCCAAATTTTCCAACCGTGCAGTCTTTGACTCTTTTGAGTGTGCCAGCAGAGCCTCGGCTATTGCCATAGGTGCACACTGAGTTGCTTGGTTGCAAGCTTCTGATTTGGAACCCTGGGTCCAGGATGGATTAGGAATTCTTCCTTGTACAGGTGAAAACATTTTTGGCAAGGATTGGCAAGCAAAGGCCACTCGGATGCTGAGAATTCTGCCTTAGACTTTCAAAGTCTACTTCTGCTCCTGTTAGAAAAAGGTTATTCAAAAAGGCTTTCTTTCCCAAAAAGGGGAAATATTATCCTGTTTATGGTCAGCAGGCATCTTCTGCAGGTCGTTTTGCTGCAAAGCGTCAGCAACAACCTAAACAAGCCAAGCCTAAGGCTGCAAGGACTGCTACGGCCCAGCAGCCTCAGCCTCCTCAGGGCCTTTGACTCACATCTAGAGAACTTAGCCTTTCTGGCTCTAGAAGAACCAGAGCCTCTCACCATTCCAGGAAGGTTAGCCCACTTTGCTCCCAGATGGGAACAAGTCACAGCAGAGCAATGGACCCTCTCCATCATAAGGGAGGGGGTACAAGCTTCATTTCTTAAACCTTCCTCCCCACACCATGGTGAGACAGTTCAATTCTCCAACATCTCTCCTCGACCTTCTGGGTCAGGAGATTGCTACCCTTCGTGCCCAAAGGGCAATAGAAGAAGTACCCCTTCTTCAACAGGGCTCAGGGTTCTACTCCCCCTATTTTCTTATCCCAAAGAAAACAGGGGGCTACAGACCCATATTAGATCTCAGAGAATTGAACAAGTTTCTATGCAAGGAGAAATTCAAGATGATTTCTCTTGGTGCTCTCCTTCCATACATTCAGAGTCAGGATTGGCTTTGTTCTCTAGATCTCAAGGATGCGTACACCCATATCCTCATCCATCCAACACACAAGTTTCCTTCGGTTCCTTTATAAAGGAAAGCACTACCAATACAGAGTGCTTCCTTTCGGTCTGGCCTCTGCTCCAAGAGTGTTCACAAAATGCATGGCAGTAGTAGCTGCATTTCTACGCACTCTAGGAATATTTGTATTCCCATATCTGGACGACTGGCTCATCCGAGCTCCGTCCCAGTCAGAGGCCCAGACTTCCCTAGCCTGCACAAGGCGTGTTCTTCAGTATCTGGGACTTGTAATAAACATCCCAAAATCCCATCTCACCCCTACTCAGTCATTAGAGTTCATAGGGGCCTTCCTGGATACCACAACTGCAAGGGCCTATCTTCCCCAGGCCCGTTGCCTACGCTGGTGCAGTTAGCCTCACAAATTCAGTTAAAGTCCCATTTAACTGCTCGAGAAATGTTACAACTGTTAGGCCACATGGCATCCTCCGTGCATGTGGTTCCTTATGCTCGCCTTCACATGAGGGCAGCTCAGTGGACTCTGTCCACCCAATGGACCCAGGCATCAGGGTGCCTGTCAGACAAGATAGCAACCTCCAGTCGCCTTTTCTGGTCTCTCCAGTGGTGGAAGTCCACTCAAAATCTGTTGCTGGGGTCCCCCTTTCAACAGTCACTACCCCAAGCAACCCTTACAACAGATGAGCTCCCCAACCCCTTGGAGAGGCATCTACAAGATCTCTCCACCCAGGGCATCTGGTTTCCACAAGAGACATCTCTACATATCAACCTCTTGGAGCTCAGAGCAATTCTTCTAGCTCTGTCTCTTCCACACCCTGCTCAGCTACAAGACAGTCCTCATTCACACGGACAACCAAGTAGCCATGTTCTACGTGAACAAGCAGGGCGGGACTGGCTCTCTGTCACTTTGCAACGAAGCTTTGAGATTGTGGGCCTTCGCCAGAGAGCATCAAATTCATCTCGTGGCAGTGTATCTTCCAGGGGTTCAAAACTCTTGGGCAGACAGACTCAGTCGAGTTCTGCTTCCACACGAATGGTCCCTCCATGGGGACCAGATAGCCAGGATCTTCCGAATTTGGGGAACCCCCGGACATAGACCTGTTTGCAAACCTGTGGAATGCCAAACTTCCCCGGTTCTGTTCCAGGATTCCGTGTCAAGGAGTTCAGGCTAGGGATGCCTTCCTCCTTCATTGGGGGCAAGACTTCCTCTATGCCTTTCCACCCCTTCCCCTAATTCCCAAGACCCTGTTCAAACTTCAGAGAGACAAGGGGTCTATGATCCTCATAGCACCACATTGGTCACGCCAAGTGTGGTACCCTCTACTTCTGCATCTCTCTCAAGCTCCCCCCTTGAACTTGGGATGTGCTCCAGACCTCCTGTCCCAGGAGGAGGGAAAGTTGTGGCACCCAAATCCCCAGTCTCCATCTCAGAGCCTGGTTGCTGAAGGCCTAGACCTTCCAGATTTGCATCTTTCTCAGCAGGTGAAGGATATCCTTCATGCTTCCAGAAAGCCTTCCACTAGACGATCCTATGCTTTTAAATGGAAAAGGTTTACCATTTGGTGTGCACAGAAGGGTCTTAACCCCCTTGCCAATACCTCTGAATTCTTTACTAGAGTATTTGCTGCATTTATCCCATGCAGGCCTTAAAACAAATTCAGTAAGAGTCCATTTGAGTGCTATTGCAGCATCCCTTAAGCCTCTCAATGGACAGCCTATTTCCTCTCATCCTCTTATTGCAAGATTCATGAGAGGCCTTCTTTTAACTAAACCTCCCATTAGACCACCTCCAGTGGCATGGGACTTGAATTTGGTTCTTGGCCAGCTTATGAAGGCACCCTTTGAACCCTTAGCCACTACCTCCTTGAAATTTCTTTCCTGGAAGGTTACTTTTCTCATTGCAGTCACCTCAGCTCGCCGCATCAGTGAGCTGCAAGCCTTGGTGGCTAATCCTCCTTATACAAGGTTCCATCATGACAAGGTAGTCCTCAGGACTAATCCACACTTTATGCCTAAAGTGGTCTCACCTTTTCATCTGAACCAGGAGGTGTATTTACCTGTCTTTTTTCCAGGACCTCATGCATCAAGTGCAGAAAGTAATCTCCATACCCTGGATTGTAAGAGAGCGCTCGCTTTTTACTTACAAAGGACACAGCAACATAGAAAGTCCTCTCAACTCTTTGTTGCTTTTGATCCCTCTCATTTGGGACTTCCAGTCTCTAAAAGAACTCTGTCCAATTGGATTGCTCAGTGTATTTCTTTCGCCTACCAGAGTAAGAACCTTTCTCTGGAGGGCCATGTCACAGCTCACAATGTGAGGGCCATGGCAGCCTCTATGGCTCATCTGAACTCTGTGTCCATCGACCAAATCTGTTGAGCGGCCACCTGGGCCTCGGTTCATACCTTTACAGCCCATTGCTGTTTGGACAAGGACTCCCGCCGGGATACCTTGTTTGGTCAGGCTGTTCTCAAACACCTGTTCCATACCTAATCAACTCCTACCCCCCATCCCTGGTTGGATGCCCGAGATCCATGGGGCAGGTGGAGCCCTTCTCAGGGACTCACAACCTTGGAGATCTCCCTGGCATCTCTAGCTGAGGAGTCCCCATATGTGAAGACTCATTCCTGCTTGTTCCTGGAGATAGCACAGTTACTTACCTGTAACAGGTGATCTCTGGGAACAGCAGGAATAAGTCTTCACAACCCACCCACCTCCCCTAGGAGTTGTATCTCTCTATCTATCTTTCCTCTCTCTCTCTCTTTGTCTCAGCTTAAAACTCGAACTGGAGAGAGGCGGTTGGGAAAGGCGGGAAGGCAGCGCGCAGGCGCTGTGGGATGCTCCCAAAAGCTTTGTTTCTGGACGCTGGGGAGCGTTCCCGCGCAGGCTCCGTTGGTACCGACGATACCCCATATGTGAAGACTTATTCCTGCTGTTCCCAGAGATCACCTGTTACAGGTAAGCAACTGTGCTTTCTCAACACCTTGGACTGTAAGATGGCCTTGTCCTTTTACATTCATCATACCCAGGGCCACCGTAAAGCTGCTCAGCTTTTTGTCTCATATGATCCAAGTAGACTGGGGGAAGCAGTTTGTTTTGAGCCAAGAGTGCGAGAGATGGAGAAGGTAGTGCAGCATCAGCTGCACCAGACAGGAAAACGGGCTAATCTGGTGCTCTGTGCACCAAACTTAAAATATGCGCCACTTGAAGGCATATGCTTTTTTGGTGGAGGACTTGGGGAAACCAGCAGGATCTCCTCCACTTCTTCCAAGAGGTTGAAATGAGCTAGGGTCACCCTTTCAGCAGCCATGCTGTCAGCAACACAGACCCCAGGTTGGGGTGCAAGCCTACACTGTCTACCTGGGCTGCAGACTGTATCGCACTTGCCTTTGAGCATCGTGTCAGGGCATGGCGGCCTCTATGGCAAACCTGCACTCTGTCCCGATAATGGACATCTGCCGGGCTGCCACTTGGTCTTTCATCCATACCTTTGCATCTCTTCACTTCCTGGAGAGGGAGTCCCGATGGTACAGTGCCTTCGGCCAGGCCGTGCTCCATAATCTCTTCGGGGTCTAGGCAACTCCTACCCCCTGGCCTTTCTGTGTTCAGGCTACTGGGGTGCTGGTTCCCATCGGACACGGGTCCTACTGCAATATGCACGTGTGGACTCCATTACTGCTACTCACGGCTCCCCCTGAGGGTAACTGATTTTTCTCTATGGGCTTTCGGTAGTCTATAGCTAGGGAGTCCCATATGTGAGGACTAGCTTCATGCTTGTTCCTGGAGAAAGCATAGTGTTCTCCGGGGACAGCAGGAATCGGTCCTCAACCCTCTCACCTCCCCTTGGAGTTGCTTCTTTACCTTTTCTTTGCCATCTTTTAGCTATGCTATCTGACTGAGCAAGATGGCAATCTTGGGCGTGAAGGGGACCATGCATATGTGGTGGCATCTCCCAAAGGCTTCCTTTGAAAGCTGGGGGGATGCTTCCACGAGGTCGCCATCTGTGCTGATGTCACCCATGCATGAGGACTGGTTCCTGCTTTCCCTGGAGTAATCTGCTTTCCTTTAGTGATGTCAGATAACACTGGTCAACACAATTTTTGTCACAGACCCGCTCTGACCTGTTTCATATCTAATTTTTCCCATTGTTTACAAATATGGTATCAGAATTTTTCTATCGCCCATACTTAAGGAGATATCATCTAGTAGTGTGTACATTACTGTAAATTAGCCATTAGTTTTGTTTCAGTAAACAAAGGTTGAATACAAAAAATTCCATCATAATTATTGTAATTTGTCGGCCACAAGCAAAAATGCTGAGTCATGTAGTTATAATATAATTAATTAACCGGGCCCCTTGCCCTACTAGTCCGGCTGATACAAGCAGAAAACACGCTATTCTGCATCAGTGCGGTTTACATTGAACAAACTGAAATTACATTGAACAGGGCATTATAACTTGGAGATAACTATTTTACAGGGGACATGGGCTATGGAGGGTTAAGTGGCTTGCCCAAGACCACAAGGAGCACCTGTGGGACTAGAAACCCCAGTCCTTCCGGCCCAAGGTTGCTGTCCTCTAGTGGGATTTGAACCCCCGACCTTCCGGTCTGAAGTACCTTGCCCCAACCACTAGGCCACTCCTCCACTCCTAACTAAACCCGAAAACCACCTTGTTTCCCACATAAATAACCACACCTAAAAAAGAGAGAAACAAACATACAATTTTTGTTGGAACGCACACCTCGAAGGAAGGAAAAAATCCCCTTCTCGCAGTGTGGTGGTCCGTTTTATCTCATTTTTTAAAATTTAGGGACGCAACCCTAACAAAGGATCGAGGGACCATAAACCCTCAATACCAACCGGTAATTAATGGAATATAGAAACAGTACTTATCTTGAGCTTCACCACTTTCCTTTTGATCCCAAAATCGGGCAAGTCCTCCCAAACGACCCAGCGGTTTCTTTCCAGTTCACGTTAATGTATCATAAGCAAATAAATGCTCAACCCACATCTCCACCATTAGCGCTGAAACTTCTGTTCTGGTGTCGGATTATGCTCTACTTTGGAAGATTTCAAGATTCAAGCAATCCAATTTAAAGCTCGACTGCTGGATCGAGGTTATCCTCGAACTGTAATTAATCGAACATATCAACGAGCTCGTTTTAATTATGGTGAGTGGTGGGACATTTCCATTGCTGCTCCTACACAGGCTGTCACCCCCCCCCCCCTTTGTAGGAGTGCTGCCCTTCATGCCCGGTACTTCAAAGATAATACAGATCTCGTTGGCCCGTGTTATCTGTACATTTCACATTTGCGAAGCCGTTGATGTTTGGTCTTCACAGGGGCAGGAATATTGCAGATTGGGTAGTGCTTCATAATAGTCGGCCACAGTCAGTGGTGGATATCACCCCTGTAGGTCACTAAATGCATGGACTTTGATTTTTGTGACATGACGATAGAAGGGGCATTCTGGGAACATCCTATAAGTAATCGGAAATTTTATAACAAGCACACCACGACATGTTTAACATCTTTTGTAATATATGCATTAATTTGTATTATGTGGGTAAAACATCTAGGAGTATGAAAAAGAGACTCCAAGAACATCGGTCCCGTATAAACGGGGGGGGGGGTCTTAACAGCTCCATTAGTATCTCATTGTCAAGAACATAACCATATTTTTCAGGATATGAGATGGCGAGTAATTGACCATATTCCGCCCTGTAATGGGGGGGGGGGGGGGGATAGACAACCTCGATTGAGTCTCTGAGAACAATTCTGGATTTATTTATTGAACTCCGTTGAACCTTATGGTTTGAATTTTAATGTGGAATGGTGGACGATTATATAGGATTACAGCAGTCTGAACTTGTTATGCGCCTATTGGTTATCAGCCGGTCATGTGATTTTCACCGGGGCTTTAAATTCAGTATGTTTGGAAGACAGCGAGGAGCAATAGGGTTTGAAGAAGAGCCGGGAGCGCCGGAGGCGTGAAACATTACAATGTTGGGTTACATGATAATTAGAGACTAAGGCTCTTTTGGAATGGTTGCCTATATGAAGTTATTCCTTTGAGAAGTTCTCTTTTGGATTTGATGTTTCTGCGAGGAGTTGGAACAGGTGATTGGAAACCATCTTGCGCTTCCTTTTTTTGATCAATAGCAAGATACCAGAACGGAAGTTTCAGCGCTAATGGTGGAGATGTGGGTTGAGCATTTATTTGCTTATGATACATTAGCGTGAACTGGAAAGAAACCGTTGGGTCGTTTGGGAGGACTTGCCCGATTTTGGGATCAAAAGGAAAGTGGTGAAGCTCAAAATAAGTACTGTTTCTATATTCCATTAATTACCGGTTGGTATTGAGGGTTTATGGTCCCTCGATCCTTTGTTAGGGTTGTGTCCCTAAATTTAAAAAAATGAGATAAAACAGAACACACTGCGAGAAAGGGATTTTTTTCCTTCCTTCGAGGTGTGCATTCCAACAAAAATTGTATGTTGGTTTGTTTCTCTCTTTTTTAGGTGTGGTTACAAACATTGCAGGCATTACTTCAAAATCAAAACACACTGTAAATTACCCAAATTTACCATCTGCCATGAGGCCTGAGCTTCACTGTCAAGAATTGCCGGTGCCAAAACCTCCCAGAAAATCTTAGTGATTGAGGATGAAGAAGAAGAACCAATGAATGATGATGATGGCGATGCTGTAATGCAGGATTCAAGCTTTGAAACATCCGGTTCCTCTTCTGAACCACATTTACTGGACCAAGGCGATTTGAATGATCTCGTTAGAGATTTGAATCTTTCAAAGCAACAAGCAGAACTGTTAGGGTCACGATTGAAAGGCTGGAATCTTCTTCAGAAAGAAACCAAAGTGTGCACTTTTAGAAATAGGCGTACCGAGTTTGTGGATTACTTTGCCTTTGAAGATGGAATTGCTTTTTTGTTGTGAAGTTAAATCCCTGATGGAAACACTTTGTCCGGATTATAGAACAGAGGATTGGCGACTATTTATTGATTCTTCTAAATATAGCCTAAAAGCTGTGCTTATCTACAATGGAAATATTTTACCATCAGTCCCAGTAGCTCATGCCGCCAGTATGAAAGAAACTTACAGCAGTATGCATCTCTTGCTAACAAATATCAAGTATGAAGAACACAAGTGAAATATTTGTGGCGATTTAAAAGTAATTGCCCTCTTGCTTGGACAACAGCTTCGTTGGACAAAGTATTGTTGCTTTCTGTGTGAGTGGGACAGCAGGGACAGGAAAAATCATTACATCTGGAAACAGTGGTCAAAGAGAACATCACTAGTTCCAGGCCATAAAAATGTTGCACATGACCCACTTGTGGAGCCGAATAAAGTATATCTCCCTTCACTCCATATAAAGTTGGGTCTTATGAAGAACTTTGTAAAAGCCATGGATAGAAGTGGACTTGGATTTGCATATCTAAGAAAGACATTTCCACGAATCAGTGAGGCGAAGATCAAAGAAGGGATCTTTAATAGGACCTGATATTAGAAAACTGATGAAAGATGAAAACTTCAACGGTCAGTTGAATGAAACAAAGAGCTGCATGGGAGTCCTTTAAGACTGTTTGCCGCGACTTCTTGGGAAATAAGGCAGAGAACTACGCAGGATACTCTACTGAAATCTTACCAGAAACTGGGATGTAACATGTCTTTGAAAATGCACTACTTGTATTCACACCTGGATTTTTTTCCTGCAAATCTAGGAGCAGCCAGTGATGAACATGGGGAAAGGTTTCATCAGGACATTTCGGTAAAGGAAAATAGGTACCAGGGCAGGTGGAGCTCCAGTATGCTTGCAGACTATTTTTGGACCCTTAAGAGGGATGTTCTTGAGGCGCAATACAACAGAAAATCATATACAACTACCTTTTAGGAGACATTACATTACAATATACATCTATATACATCTAATGTAAATATGAGCAACATAGTCTAAATTTAAACTACATGTCACTCAAAAATGTTACATGATGGAGAATTTCTAAGTACATATCTGAGTTTGTAACCAAAAACAGTACTAGAATCAGATATTTTCATTTCTGTGACAGAAACCTTTTTGAATTTTGTTTACCAGTGTAATGGGTAAAACTGGTAGAATTTCTAATATCATACTCTTATGGTAAGATTGCATTGAATCTCCATTTTAATGAAAAATCAGAATAATTTTTGTGGGTTTCCATATTTACCGTATTTTCCGGCGTATAAGACGACCCCCTACTTTTCCTGTTAAAATATAGGGTTTGGCCTATACTCGCCGTATAAGACTACCCCTCATCCAGCGCACACCAAAAAAAAAAAAAAAACATCAGATTTGATTCAATCTGTGACAAGCAGGCGGTATTTAATATAGATCTGAAGTTCTCCAGAACTATAATTCTTGTGAAAGGAGATAGCATATGATCCTTGGTGAAGCGGCTGGCGGCTGCTATCGATAAGAAGTACTGGTACACACAGGGCCGGATTTACCTTGAGTGAGGCCCTACGCCAACAAAAATTGTGGGCCCCCAGAAAAGATAAAAACGAGCACGCCAGATCAGCTGCGCGCTGTTGGCCCTGACGTCATAATTAAACTGGGAATCCCAAAAGCCAAACTTGGAATGTACAACACTGTAGAAATAAAACTATACATTAATTTGCTCTTGTACTAAACAAAGCGCAGACGTTAATGATGCACATTTACCAGAGCTGACATATTCCAATTAATAAATTCAAAATAAAGAGATATTTTTCTACCTTTTGTGCATTTTTTTTCAGCTGCAATTGCTCCAGCCACTTTCTTCTGGTTTCTTCGTGTCTTTTGCTAACTCTCCATCGTCTGCTGTCCATTTGTCCTTTCTTCTCTCTTCTAATTTTTTTCCATTCTCTCTCTACATCTGCTTTAACATACTAATCTTTCTCCTTTTGCTCTTTCCTCATTCCTATTTCATCCACTCAAATTTTACCCCTCCATCCTCAATCCCCACTTACTCTCCCAATACCCGGCCAATTGTAGATTTTTTATCCCTCCCACACAAAATATTTTTCCCTTCTCCATTTTACTCTTCCAGCCCCATCCCATTCTAATCCTCCCCCAACATCAGCTCCCTTCTAGTTCCAGCCTCACACAGCATCCATTCCCTTCTAGTCCCTGCATCAGCCCATTTCTAGTCCTAGCCACCCATCAGCCCATTTCCAGTCCTAGCAACCCCCCAACCCAATACCAGTCCTAGCCCCCCCATCAACCCACTTCCAGTCCTAACCCCCCATCACCCCATTTTCAGTTTAAGCCCCCCCTATAACCCATTACCAGTCCTAACCCCATCAACCCATTTCCAGTCAGCCCCCCATAGCCCATTGCCAGTCCTAACACCCCCATCAGCCTACAGCCCATTACCAGTCCTAACCCCATCAGCCCACCTCAAGTCCTAACCCCTCCCCATCAGCCCATTTCCTGTCCTAGCCCCCCATAGCCCATTATCTGTCCTAGCCCCCCATAGCCCATTATCTGTCCTAACCCTCCCATAGCCCATTACCAGACAGCCCCCATCAGCCCACAGCCCATTACCAGTCCTACCCCCCCCCCCAATAGCCCATTACCAGTCCTAACCCCATCAGCCCACCTCCAGTCTTAACCCCCCCAGCCAATTTCCATTTCCAGTCCCAGCCCCCCCCCCCTCAAGTAACATTTAATAAAAAAAAATAAAAAGCTGGCTGCTGCCGCTGCCGCAGCATGGACTGTCCCGTGGGGCCCCCTCTGCTGAATCCCTCCCTCCCTCCGCGATGGCTGAGCCCATCCGTGCCGGCTTTGAGAGGCGAAGGGAAACCCATCAGCCCCTGCGGGCTTAACAGAGACGCGAGGGAGACACTCTCCCTTCGCGCCTCTCAAGGCTGTCGCGGAGGGAGGGAGGGAGGGATTCAGCAGAGGAGGCCCCGTGGGACAGTCCATGCTGCCGCGGCGGCAGCTTTTTTTTTTTTTTTTTTTTTTTTTATATTTATGCATTTTAACAATGAATCAAGCATAACACTTGTACTGTAATAGACATTGTAGGAAAAGGATTAATAAGTACATAACATCAAGAAAAATCAAACAATGCTATTAATAGTCCCCAAAATGAGGGAGAAAGTCAACGACTTTTACAGAGGCCAGGAAAATCCCCTGTAAAAGAAATAAAAGTAAATTTTTAAGAAATACCAGAGGGTACACAGGGAACCATGCAAAATCACTAATAGTGGGGTACTGCTAGAGAGGAGAAGTTACAATGCAAGCACTGATGAAAGAAGACAAGTCCTCGGGCTGAAAAAAGACATACTTATGCGACTGAAAAACAACACCACATTTACAAGGATAACGAAGGACAAACGTAGCGCCCATATGAGTGACCCCAGGACGCAAAATTAGGAAAGATTTGCGCCTACGCTGCGTTTCTCTGGAGACATCTGGGAACATTCCTATTTTTTTCCCCAAAAACGAATTATTACGAAATTTAAAATAAAGCCGGAGAAGCCAGTCTCTATCAGATGGTAATGCCAAGGAAACAGTGTAGAAACTACAAGTTCTTCATCCTTAGGCGTCTGAAGAAGCGCTGATACATCTAATAAGCTCATCTCTGGTAGACCAACCGCTTTCTCCCCAGTTTTCCGACCAGAAGGTAGAAAATACGCTTCCGGAGAGCAGCTGCTTATACCTGCAGCAGTGAATCTCTCGGCGGCTGTTCAAAGCTCAGAAGGCGTTGCTGTTGGATCAGGAGTTGGTGAGGCTGTTGAAGAAAGCAGCCCTCGGACTTTGATATTAGACCCAGAGACACCACGGATGTTTGTTCTGACTCGTCCTGCAGTTGTATCTCTGGATAGCATTTGGGAGGCTATTTCTGGACTAGCTACTATGGTGAGTCAACAATTGATTTTGACCGGGACTCGGGTCTCTAATTGGAAGTTTTCTCTTCTAATTTTTCTGCTGAGGTTACAGAGCTTAAAACACAAGTTACTACGAATACCCAGTCGGTTTCACAATTTTCAGATGTGACTGACTCCTTAATTAAAGATAATATGGCGATGAAGCTGAAGTTGGAAGTATTGGAGAATGCCGCTAGATCCTCGAATATCCGTCTTCTTAATTTCCCTATGGTGCCTTTGGTTTCTCCGGTTGACCTTTTTAAAAGGTATCTACAAGAATCCTTGAAGGTTGCATCAGATTTAATTCCTCCTATTACTAAGGCGGCAGCTTTTTGTGGGCCCTTGCCAGCTGTGGGCCCTACGCCACGGCGTAGCTGGCTATAGGTAAATCTGGCCCTGCCAAAGCGAGACAGAGCCACGTCGCAGAACGTGTACCGGCGTATAAGACGACCCCCGACTTTTGAGCATATTTTTAGGGCTTAGAAAGTCGTCTTATATGCCGGAAAATACGGTATTTATTTAACAGGTTTTTTTTTAAACGCTTTATCATTTCAGTCAAAGCAGTTTACATTGTAACTTAAACTTGGCAATGTACATTAAACAGGGATATAGATAACTTGGATTTTTTTTGAGACAATGGCGGGTTAAGTGACTTGCCCAAGGCCACAAGGAGTGCTAGTGGGAATCGGACCCTGGTCTCTTGGGGGCCAAACCAGTGCTCTACCACTAGGCTACTCCGCCACTCTACACTTAATAATAAGATGTATATGGAACTGATGCGTATCCAGTATGTTGACTCATTTCATTTCCACTCGCCACCCTCTCATCTAGGTTGTTGGACTGAACTTTTCTAGTGCCACTACACCAGAACTGCTTCTGAAGACCTTTGATCATTACTGCGAGTATAGGCGTACACCTAATGGTGTGGTGTTGGCTCCTGTCCAGCTAGGAAAGTGGCTAGTGCTGTTCTGTGATGAGATCAACTTACCAGATATGGACAAATATGGCACACAGAGGGTCATATCCTTCATCAGACAGGTTGGCTTTTTGTGAAACTATATGAATTACATTGCTAGTTAGTTTTTAATAATCCTAATTTAAAAAAATATTTTCTTGCTGCAGATGGTTGAACATGGAGGTTTCTATCGTACATCAGACCAGACTTGGGTGAAGCTGGAAAGAATTCAGTTTGTTGGAGCTTGTAACCCACCCACTGATCCTGGAAGAAAACCACTTTCACATAGGTAACATCTTATATAGAAAATTTGTTCTGTACATATTTCAAAACAGAACACAAGTGACATTAATTCTATCGTTTGAGACTATTCATCTTTCAAACTATTTCTATACTGGCTATAATGTTATTTAGCTTATTTGGGTTGAATTATTTTACAAAATTGGACCATATACATTTTACTGTTGTCTATATTTTAGATATATATTTTTTTCATTTTCTTTAATGCCTATAGAGAGACAAAACAAACCTTTATCCTTAATACTTTGCTTTTATTATAAAATTAAAGAAGGGAAAAACAAATTTTATTTTAGAGGGTTTTCCTTCTGTCCAGGTTTCTACGACACATACCTGTTGTATATGTGGATTACCCAGGACCTGCATCACTCACTCAGATCTATGGTACCTTCAATCGTGCAATGCTGAGGCTCATACCATCACTTCGTACATATGCAGAACCTCTTACTGCTGCCATGGTGGAATTCTACACGATGTCTCAGGTAACTCCCAGTCTAGCAATAGAGTAACCTAAAAGTGCCACACACATCTGATCCTTCTTTCTACATCCCCCTCCTCCCATTGAAACCTATAATACAACAGATCTTGCTTTTGTCATTAGTCCTATAGTGGTATTAGGTAACATCAAGATCCCCTTTTTAGAATAGGGGCCAATGCACTAAACGTGCTGAGAAAGTCTAGCAGCTATAATAGTGCAGAATCCACCACAAGGATTTTAAGGGTTGAATAAATCATACAAGATATGACTAGTATTGAGCCCTAAAGCACTTCATCAAATTTTTAGACCAATTTAAATGTTTAAAAATATAAATAAATGTCTTCCAATTAGCTTTTTAAATTTTTATTTTTTTCCCCGTTTCACACATTTTTGTGGGAACATAATTAAATGTCTAGCGGGAACAGTATTATTCAGAAGTATATTAGTTTGTCCACTTTGACTAGATAGGAAATCTAATTTTTGTTTTACATTTACTGCATCTATAAACCCATATTTACTGACTAACAAAGAAAAGACACTCAGTGATGTATTAACTGAACTGTAGTTGCTGTATTATCTCATACTTTAAATATCATCTTTTGTATCCATCCATCTGATGCAGCATTGCAGTATGAAAACCTCGGGGATTTAAGTATACTTTAACCTTTTGGAAACTTGTCAGTCCCACTAAAAGCTTTTACTTTATTTTCACCATATTGTCACTCTGGCCTGTCTAAACACAGAATGACAATGTCTTCATGTTTAAACCTTCATACAAAGCGCTGTCATGCTCAAACTGTTGTCGCACAATTCATGCTTCACAAAGCGGCAGTATCTTCAGATGCTGAAACATGTATGCTGTACATATTGCTCAGATGTTTCTCATTCAGCATCGCAATTTATCCCTCTTCAAGAGATGGTATTCAAGGAAAAAAGCCAGTATTTTCACATACTTAGAAACTGCTCACCATCTCCACCTCTCCAATTTGAGTCAGTTCAGTGACTCTATTGTAAAGACAAAAGTTGATGTTGTGCGTTATATATTGTAGCTTAATTGGAGCTTGTGTAGTCCTGATTTAAACAGACTGAAATGTTCAACCAGTCTGGCTTTCTGTGTCCTCTTAGTCCATCCAACTTATAATAGTAGACAGGGACATTTGATAATTTAGCTTCAAATTTTCTGTCTGAATATGTCCAGTACTGTCCATTCCAAATGTACACGCAAAAATCACACCACATGTTTCATGGCTTTATGTGATTCCATTTATTCTTCATATAAGAATGATTAACCATGCCACCAATATTCTTATCCCATGTATACAATAGAGAGTCTGGATTCAAATCAAATTAAGTGATAAAATGGACTGATTGTGAATCAAAACTGTTTCTGTAGTCCCCTTATTAAAAAAAAAGCACAAATCAAGCACTATTCTTGATTTCCAAGTGAACTGGATGACATCAATTCTTTGTCGGCCTATAGCATTTTATATTCTCTTTTTATAGTCCAAATTGGATAGCCCTTTTGTAAAAATTCCTGGGTCATTTTTCAGCTGTTTGTGATTTAAACTTATGAACTGAAGAGCAAGTTCTTTGAAGATGCAAGAATTATTTCTGTCCACAGATTTTCTGGATAAAGTAGTATTCGACTTACCATCCTTTTTGAATATTCTAATGTTCAAAAAGTCAAGACAAAATTAATTGTCATCCATAGATTGTAAATTCCTTTTAACACTACTTTATTCAAGTCGGCGAAGATTTAAAAAGGTGGAGTTTTCTTCCCCCCTCCTTACTAACAAGAGTGAATGTTATAAAGATGAATGTTCTCCCCCGATACATGAATTTCTCCAGGAACAAGCAGGTAGTCTGTTCTCAGATATGGGTGACATCGGCGCTGACTTGAGCCCTCGTGGAAGCATCTCACCAGCTTTCAAAGAAAGCCTTTGGGAGATGCCACCACGCATGCATGGTCGGTCCCCTTCCCACCCAAGTGTGCCATCTTACTCAGTCTCCTTTTTTCTGCTGGGCCCAACAGATCTCTCCCCCTTCTCCCCCCCCTGAAAAAAGTTGGTTGATTTGTATGGGAAAAAAACCTTTCCTTATCCGGTTGCGACTGGTCCCTTTCCTGCCTCAGAGCGCTCTTGTCCTGGCAGTGCATCTTGGAACCATACTAGTTTTTTTTCCTCAGTGTGATTTGTGCTTTTTTTTCCATCCGCTGGCCTCTCCAAGAGTCTTCGATCTCGCCGGGGTACTTTTTCTCCCAATGGCCAGCGGGTTCAAAAAGTGTGATCGGTGTGCAAAAAAAATTTGATCACACGATTACTGCCTCCGATGTCTAGGGGCCGACCACAACCTGGAGGTCTGCTCCCTCTGTAAAAAGATGTCCGCGAAGGCCATCCAGCATCAGCAGAAGCAGGGTGATATCTTCTACAGGTCAGACTCTACCCCAGTATCCCCCGGTAGGCTCTCAATCCAAGGCCCCACATGGGTCCTCAGTCGCATAATGTCCCAGTTGTGCCTGGCCAAGGTCACGGACACTCTGACAAGGGTTCCCCAGAGCGGGGAACACAAAAAAGAAGAAATAAGCCTCAAAGACCTCATCCTGGGGCTTGGACACACTGGGAAAGTCCTGCAGCTGGCGCCAGAAACTAGAGGAGTTGCAGTGGGAGCGGCCAGCCAAAGTTCCCTGAACAGACCCAGAGGCCTGTCTCGAGGACTCCCTCTCCTCACTGACACCAGACCAGGTGTTTGCATAGAAGGCTGCACCTTCTGAGTGGGAAACCAGGGTGATAGCGCTGGAGCGTAGGCTCACTGCATTCTTTGCCATGCAGCAGGCACCGATGCCGAGCACTGCTGATGTGTTCACCGAGACCACTCCCCCCAATTGCTGAGCTGAAACTTGTGAGCCTGAAGCCTCGAGTTGATCCTCAGCAAGGGTCTCTATCTTGCTCCTACTCCTCAAGAGTGAGATCCTTCCTGGTGAGCGCTCATGGCTCCGGCCATGTAGCCGCTGTGGGCCACTGGGCCCCTGACCTGGGTCCAGCACCACAGGCGTAGTTGGCTGTCGAGTTCTCCACTGACTACTCAGGCTGGGAGTCGAACAAAGAGGCACCCCTGGAGATGGGGAAGCACCATGACCTCCCATTGGACCAGGCTCCCCCTACATCACGGTGTCAGTCCCCACTCAAAGACACATCATTCTTCGAGTTTGGGATTTGTCGAGGGCTCTGTCCTTCAAGAACGAGTCAGACGACCCTTGTATGGAGGAACTTGAAATCCTCCAATATGAAGCCCCACCAAAGGAGGCCCTGACAGTTCCTGTCCTACCATCCTCTGGCGGCTCCTTTGCCATGTGGGAGACACTGGCATTGGTGCCCATAATTAGCCAACGCCTGGACACCTTATGCAGAGTTTAACAAGGCCCTCGCTTCCGAAAGTCACAACTGCTGCACTCCTCCATGGTAGTGATGGAGTCGACTATGTGCCGGCAGAAGAACCAGAAGATGCACTCCTCTGTGCCCCTGAGTAGGGAGTCTAGTGCCCTCAACTTCCTTGGCAGCAAATGCTACCAGGACTTGATGCTGGCCTGCCGAATACAAGCCTACCAGCTGTATATCGACATGTATCTTTGGGACCTGACAAAAGAACTTGCAGGTTTCTCGGTGGGACTCGGAGGGGATCATCTTCAGCAGTTCCAAACCCTCATGAAGTGCGTTGGAGAGTGCTCGAAGTATGTGTCTCGAGTTGCCTGTGACAGCTTCGAGTCAAATGTGAGGGTAGCTGCCGTGAGTACCAGCGCTCAATGCCAGGCCTGGCTCCAGGCATTGGACCTCAAACAGTGGGTCCAGGAGAAGCTCCTCGACGTACCCTGCCTCAGTGAAAACCTATTCAGCAAGCTGATGGAGGAGAAGGCAGCGGAGATTGAGACAGAGTACCTCACAAGGATTAGGCTCTCAGCAAGACCTCTGTACTCCCTAAGAAGAAACCACCGTGGAATTGACCCCTGTTCCAGAGAGAGGGCCAACCTTACCGAGGCTACCTCAGGCTCCCAGACCCCACAGCAGAGTCGTCAAAGTAAGGGAGAGGGCCAGGGCCTCGCAAGCCTAAGGGCTCCAAGCTCCAAAACCTGGCTCCTGCCCAGCCGGGGACGGTGTTCTTGACTCCCTGAGCATAGTCTCTCCACCTTCGGAGGAGCAGCTACCAACAGAGGTCTCCTGGTACACTTTGCTCATCAGTGGCCTGCTATCACCACTGATGCCTGGGCACCCCAAGTAGTCACAGAAGGCTATCTCCTTCACCTGGACCAGATGCCACCTCCTTTCTTTCCTGGAGAGCCCTCTCAGACTCCCCTGCACTAGGCCCTGCTATTACAGGAACTCGCAGGCCTCCTCACGGACAGAGCCGTGGAACCAGTACCCCATCACCTCAAGGGCAAGAGGTTCTACTCACGTTACTTTCTGGTACCAAAAAGAATAGGGGGCCTAAGGCCTGTCCTAGACTTGCAAAACCTTAACAAGTTCCTGGTATGGGAGAACACATTCCCTTGGAACATTGCTGCCATACCGCCAGCAGGGAGATTGGCTATGCTCCTTAGACCTAAAAGATGCTTATACACACATCCTCATTCATCCCAGCCACAGGCAGTACCTGAGATTCATGGTCGGGAGTGACCACTACCAGTACAGGGCACTACCCTTTGGTCTAGCCTCCGCAGCAAGAGTCTTCACCAAACGCCTGGCATTGGTGGCTGCCTACCTCTGTCTCCAAGGGGCCTTCGTCTTCCCATATCTGGACTACAGGCTCATAAAGGGGGACATGGCCACCAAGGTGCAACAGGCTATGGCCCACACCATCAGTGTCCTGCAGTATCTGGGGTTCGTGATAAGCCACTCCAAGTCCCACCTCGCTCCAGCACAGGGCTTGGAGTTCATAGAAGCTTGACTGGACACACTTCAGACTATTTGCCTTGTGGCTCTAGCCACCGAGGTGTAACACTGCCATGTCGTGTCAGCGTGGTCCATGCTCCGCCTGCTTGGCCACATGGCATCCACAGTCCATGTGGCTCTCAATGCCTGCCTTCACATGCGGATGACCCAGTGGTGCTTCTGCTCCCAGTGGACACAAGCCACAGGCAGGCTCTGAGTTGGTTTTAGTGTCCTGTAAGCTAACGGAGTCACTCGACTGGTGGCAGACCAAACAGCACCTGCAGGAGGGCATGCCCTTCCAGTCCCTAAATCCCCAGAGGTTCCTTACCACGGACACCTCCATACGGGGCTGGGATGCCCATTTCGAGGAACTCTGCACTCAGGGCAACTGGTCCCTTGTGGAGAGCCAGCAGCAGATCAACCTGCTGGAGCTCAGGGTCATTATTCTGGTGATCAGCACCTTTCACCACCGCTTGCAGCACCAGTCAGTGCTGATCCAAATGGATAACCAGGTTGTGATGCGTTAACCTGAACAAACAAGAGGGCACAGGGTCTTACTGCCTCTGCTAGGAGGCAATAGCCCTCTGCTCATACGTTGTCAGTCAAGGAATGCTCCTTAGGGCAGTGGACCTTCCGGGCCAGGATCATGCCCTAGCGGACAGGCTGAGCAGACATCTCCAGCCGCACGAATGGTGACTAGACCCCAGGGTGGCACAGTGGCTCTTCTGACTCTGGGATACCCCAATGCTCAGCTGCCCCGCTTCTGCTGTCACCAGCCACGCCTGTCCTGGGTAGCGGTGGGCACCTTCCTCATCTCTTGGTCATAGGGTCTTCTGTATGCCTTCCCTCTCACGCCACTAATCACCCGGTCCCTCTTCAAGATCCTGCGGGACAAGACTTCTGTGATCCTGGTGGCCCGGGCAGCCTTGGTTCCCCTTGTTGCTCTGCCTCTCGATGGAGCTCCCAGTCCCTCTGGGTAACGCCCCAGGGCTACTCACTCAACCTGGGGTCTTTGACGTTAACAGCATGGCTGCTGAATGGGTAGCCTTAGCCCCCTTCAGCCTCCCAAGTGAGGTGGAGAAAGTCCTTCTGACCTCTTGTAAGAACTTCACAAGATGGTCCTATGCTTTCAAGAGGTGCACATTCTCAATGTGGTGTGCAGAGCAGCAGACTGACCCATTCTCTTGCCATGTGCACATGGTGCTGCAGTACTTGCTTCATCTTTTGCAAGCTGAACTCGTCCAACTCCGTCAGGGTGCACCTGAGTGCATGCTAAGTGCATCATTCCATGGAGGGAAAACCCCTCTGCTCAGCCCCTCATTACTCTGTTCATGTGCAGCCTTCTGCTCTCTAAGCTTCCTATCTGCCCTTCCCTGGTGGAATGGGAACTCAATGTGGTCTTGACACAGCTCACCAAGCCGCCATTTGAGCCTCTGGCTACCTGCCATATGCGTTACCTCTCATTGAAGGTAGTCTTCCTGGGGGTGCTCACCTCTTCCTGCAGAGGCAGCGAGCTTTAGGCTTTGGTGGCCGAGCCATCCAACACCAGGTTCAACAAGAACAGGGTCGTGCATTGAAACCACCATAAATTCCTTCCAAATGTGGCATCCGCCTTACACCACAACCAGGAGGTGGTTCTCCTCACCTTCCCACGGCCCCATGCTGACAGGGTGGCGGCCGTTCTCCACACTGGATTGTAAGAGGGCCCTGGCTTTCCACCTGCAATGTACCCAGGGCCACCGCAAAACCTCAAAACATTGTTTCATATGATCCCAGTTGTCAGGGGGAGGTTGTTACCAAGTGGACCCTGTCCATCTGGGTGGCGGACTGCATTGCCTTCGCCTATGATCAGACCAGGCTCTCATTGGAGTGCCGGGTCACGGCACACGTCATGGCTATGATGACCTTGATTGCGGCCCGGGTCCAGAGCACCCCCTGGGTCACGGCCCGAACTATGCTGCGCCTCCTGGCCTCTACCGTCCATGTGGTCCCCATGCCTGTCTGCACATGCGGACGGCCTAGTGTGCCTCAGTGCCCAGTGGAGTCAGTCCGCCGGCCATCTGAGGGACCCCGTAAGGGTCTCCCATAGCCTTCGCCTGTCCCTGGATTGGTGGAAGAACCCCTGCAGCCTTCTTCAAGGGTTGCTCTTCCAGACCTCGCAGCACAACCTGGTGCTGACAGTTGCCTCCCTGTTGGGTGAGGCGCCCACTGCGGCGCATTATGCACGCAGGGGCAGTGGTTGCTGGAGGAGTCACAGCAGCAGATCAACTTGCTCGAGCTCCAGTCGATTTGGTTGACCTTGAGGGCCTTCGAGGACCACCTCCAAGGCAGGTCGGTGCTCGTTCAGACC
This sequence comes from Ichthyophis bannanicus, assembly GCA_033557465.1. Classification (NCBI taxonomy): domain Eukaryota; kingdom Metazoa; phylum Chordata; class Amphibia; order Gymnophiona; family Ichthyophiidae; genus Ichthyophis; species Ichthyophis bannanicus. The sequence continues at coordinate 85,380,549 of CM066037.1, forward strand.
GACAACCGCGTGGCTATGTTCTACGTCAACAAGGAGGGGGGGGGGACCGGATCACGCTCCCTTTGTCAGGAAGCGGTCCTCCTCTGCTCCTTTGCCTGCCATTGGGGGATGAACCTCAGGGCGGTCTATCTCCCGGGCCAGGAGAATATCCTGGCAGACAGGCTCAGCAGAATCCTCCGCCCACACAAATGGCGGCTGGATCTGGGGATGGCCAGCTAGCTGTTCGGTGGGGGACTCCGGCTATGGGCCTGTTTGCCAGTCCTCTGAACGCACAGCTTCCCCGCTTCTGCAGGCCAGTGCCTTACCTGTGCAGGGAGGGCCAGGATGCGTTTCTTAGCTGGTCCTCCGGACTGCTGTGTGTTCCCTCCCACTTCTCTAATTGCAAAGACCCTCTTCAAGGCTCAGCGGGACCGGGCATCGATGACCCTCGTGGCCTCGACAGCCCTGGTTCCCGCTTCTGTTCTGGCTATCATCGGAGCCTCCAGTTCCCCTGGGCTGTGCCCCAGGCCTGCTAATGCAGGAGAGGGGGGGCGGGTGCTACACCCGAACCTAACCACCTTATCCTTCACGGCATGGCGGCTGAATGGTTTTCTCTAGACTCACTGGGCCTCCCAGTGGCGGCGTTTCTCAGTCTGGTGCTCAGGGCGCCAGGTCGATCCCTTCTCCTACCCCACTCGGGTTCTTCAGTATCTCTTCCATCTCTCGAAGGAAGGCCTGAAATCAAAATCGGTCAGGGTACATTTGAGCGCCATCTCGGCGAATCACCTCCCTATCGAGGGGAAGCCCTTATCGGGGCAGCCATTGGTCTCCCGCTTTATGCGGGGTGTCTTATTGTCCAAGCCTCCCATTCGACCGCTCCCGGCAGAATGGGACTTGAACATTGGCTCGAAAGGCGAACGCGTGAGCACTATGGTGATGTGTTCGCTTTGGCACCTGTCCTGGAAGGTGGTTTTCCTGATGGCTCTGACCTCAGCTCGCTGTGTCAGCGAGCTCCAGGCTCTCATGGCTGAAGCCCCTTATACTAGATTCTATAGGAATGGGGTGATCCTCCATACCCACCCCAAATTCCTGCCAAAATTTGTCTTGGTTTTCCATCTCAATCAGGAGATAGTCTTACCAACCTTCTTTTAGAGACCCCATGCCAACCAGGTTTTGGCGACTTTGCATACAATTGACTGCAAGAGGGCTCTTGCCTTCTATCTGCAGCGCACCCAGCCTCATTGCAAGTCTGGTTGGCTCTTCGTGACCTACGACCCCAACTGCTTGGGCCAGGCAGTCACAAAGCGTACCCTCTATATTTGGGTAGTGGACTGCATCACCTTCGCTCATGCAAAGGCGGGTGTCCCTTTGGATCAGCGAGTCACCGCGCACAGCGTCTGAGCCAAGATGGCTTCAGTGGCCTTGCTGCACTCAGTGCCCCTGTAGGACATTTGTTGAGCGGCGACCTGGTCTTCAGCAAATACTTGCACTGCACACTACTGCCTGGAGAGGGTCCCGTCGGGACAGCGCGTTTGGCCAGGCTGTACTCCGTAATTTGTTCGGGGTATAAGCAACTCCTGCCCTCCAACCCTTCTTCACGGCTACCGAGGGCTTCGACCCGAGGAATCGGACTCTTGCAGGCATTGGCTTCTGCTCACGGCCTTGTGAAGTGTTTTTTGATTACAGGTTTGGTAGCCTGTAGCTGGGGAGTCCCATAAGTGAGAACTGACTTCCTGTTTGTTTCCTGGAGAAAGCGTAGTTACTCAACTGTAACTCACTACCCTCCCACCTCTCCTGATGAGTTTCTGAATTTTTATCCTTCCCTTGCCATCTGCTTACTAGGGCTCGAGCTAAGGGACCTGACTGAGCAAGATGGCACCCTTGGGCAGGAAGAGGACCACGCATGTGTGGTAGCAATCCCAAAGGCTTTCTTTGAAAGCTGGGGAATTGCTTTGTGCGGACTCCGTCCATAAGTGAGGACTGATTTTTCTGTCCCTGCAGAACACCTGTTACAGTTGAGTAACTACGCTGTCTGGACAGACTCCCTCCTCTCTTCTCCCTGCGGAGCCTACTCAGCTTCCCTTGCACCAGGCTTGCAGCAAGAGTTGAACAATCTCCTTGGTCAACAGGCGGTCGAGGGAGTTCTGCCGCACCTCCGAGGTCGGGGGTTTTACTTCCGGTACTTCCTCATTCCAAAGAGGGTGGGGGGGCCTATGCCCCATCCTTGATCTCAAGAATCTGAACAAATTTCTTGTGCTGGAGAAGTTCAGAATGCTATCGCTTGGCGACCTGCTGCCCTTCCTCCAGCAGGGCGATTGGCTATGCTCCTTGGATGCTTATGCCCACATCTCAGTCCACCCCAATCACAGGAAGTACCTGCGTTTCAGGGTGCAAGGGCACATATCCAATACAGAATGCTCCCTTTCGGGCTCGCGTCTGCCCCACCAGTCTTCCCGAAATGCCTGTCAGCGGCTGCAGTCCACCTCCGGCTACAGGGCATATCCGTCTACCCTTACCTGGACGACTGGCTCGTCACGGGCATGTCGGCAGAGGAAGCTTACCTCTCGAAGTTGCGCAGGGTGGTCCTCCTCAAGCGCCTCTGTTTCCTGATCAACTACTCCAAGTCCCACCTCGAGCCAGTGCAGACCCTGGAGTTCATCGGTGCTCTTCTCGACACAGAACGGGCGACCACCTTCCTCCCTCGGGCGCACATGGATCAGCTCTGTGCTCTGGCTGCTAAGGTCAAAAGCCAGTCCAGGGTCTCGGCACGAGCCATGTTGCGCCTTCTGGGGCACATGGCCTCGACCATTCATGTCGTCCCCCACGCTCGCCCAATGGTGCCTCAGAGTGCAATGGGCACAAGCCTCGGTCCGCCTCCGGGATCCCGTCTCAGTCTCCCGCAGCTTCTCCAATTCCCTGGATTGGTGGCAGAACCCCCAAAAATGCCTTTGGGGCATGCCCTTCCAGACTCAGCAACATGAGCTCATCTTGACAACAGATGCCTTGCTGTTGGCCTGGGGAGCCCACTGCAGCAACCTCCGTACCCAGGGGCGGTGGTATTCCGAGGAATCTCGGCAGCAGATCAACCTGCTCGAGCTTCGAGCGGTCCGGCTGGCCCTGAAGGTCTTTGAGTACCATCTACAAGGCAAGTCTGTGCTCGTTTCAGACAACAAGGTCACGATGTTCTACATAGACAAGGAGGGGGGTACGGGCTCCCACCTCCTCTGTTGGAAGACAGTCATCCTTCTCCTTCACTGTACACCAGGGCATGACCCTAAGAGTGATCTGCCTCCCGGGCCAGGGCAATGTCCTCGTGGACAGACTCGGCAGGCTCCTTTGCCCACACGAGTGGCGCCTGTGTCCAGAGGTGGTTCTCCACTTGTTCCGCCGCTGGGGAACTCCATCTATGGACCTGTTCGCCAGCCTGACGAACACACAGCTTCCCCGCTTTTGCGGTCCAATACCGCACCCGAGCAGGGTGGCCCCGGATGTGTTCCCCCTGAACTGGACCTCCGAGTTTCTGTATGCATTCCCTCCCACTCCTTTCATTGCAAGGATTCTCCACAAAATTCATCAGGACCGAGCCTCGGTGATTCTCATGGCTCCTTCGTGGCCTCAACAGCCCTGGTTCCTGCTTCTACTCCAGCTCTCGTCGGAACCTGCAGTACCCCCGGTCTGCTGACACAGGAGGAGGAACAGGTGCTTCACCGGAACCTGGTCTCACTATCCCTGACAGCCTGGCAGCTGAATGGGTCTCTTTAGCCTCGCTGCACCTCCCAGACGGGTCTACATCTGAGCTCCAGATTGTGACCCATTCTCCTGCTCCACTGGTGGGTTCTCCAGAACCACCTCCACCTCTCGCAGGTGGGGCTGAAATCCAATTCAGTCCAGGTTCACCTGAGCGCCATGACAGCCAACCACTTCCCCGTCAAGGGTAAACCCCTCTCGGGCCAACCTCTGGTCTCCCGCTTACTTTCCAACCCCGCCCCCCCCATCTGGCCTCCACTGGCGGAGTGGGACCTGAACATTATGCTCATGCAGCTGATGCAGCCGCCCTTCGAGCCGATGGCGACCGTGCTCGCTTTGGCACCTCTCCTGAAAGGTAGTCTTTCTGGTGGCGCTGGCCTTAGCCCGGCCTGTCAGCGAGCTGCAAGCCCTCATGGCCGCGGCTCCCTACATAAGGCTCTACGGGAACAGGGTGGTCCTTTGAACTCACCCCAAGTTCCTACTGAAAGTTGTCTCGGATTTCTTTCTCAACCAAGAGATCGTCCTACCGACTTTCTTCCGGAGACCCCACGCTAACCAGGCATCGGCGGTCCTACATACGCTCGACTGCAAGAGGGCTCTTGCCTTCTACCTGCATCACATCCAGGGTCATCGCAGGTCCCGACCGGCTCTTGCCTACGATCCTAATCGTCTGGGGCTCGTAGTCACCAAGTGCACCATCTCTGTCTGGGTGGCGGACTGCATCACCTTAGCTCAGGCAAAGGCTGGGGCCCCGCTGGATCGTCAAGTCACCGCGCACGGCATCCGGGCCAAGGCGACGGCAGTGGCTTTGCTGCGCTCAGTGCCTCTGACAAACATCTGCCGGGCTGCAACCTGGTCCTCCGTGAATATCTTCGCTTCGCACTACTGCCTGGAGAGGGAGTCCTGCTGGGACAGCGCCTTCGGTCAGGCTGTACTCCGTAATCTGTTCGGGATATAAGCAACTCCTGCCCGCTGACCCTTTTTCTGCAGCTACTGAGAGCTTGGCCTCAAGGGCCCAAGGATTCGGGCTTCCTTCGGTCATTGGCTTCTGTTCACAGCCTCGTGGAGGCATTTTTGGCCTGCAGGTTTCGGTAGCCTGTAGCTGGGGAGTCACATAAGTAAGTAAGCAGGAATCAGTCCTCACGACCCTCACACCTCCCCTTAAGAGTTGCCATTTTTGTTTTTCTTCCCTTGCCATCTGCTGAGTAGGGCTCTTGCTAATGGGACCTGACTGAGCAAGATGGCACTCTTGGATGGGAAGAGGACCATGCATGCGTGGCAGCAATCCCAAAGGCTTTATTTGAAAGCTGGGGAATTGCTCCACGCAGGCTCTGTCGGTGCCGACGTCACCCATAAGTGAGGACTGATTCCTGCTGTCCCTGGAGAACCTCTGTTACAGGTGAGTAACTACGCTTTCTTCTTTACACTGTTCTATATTGTTCTGTATTAACACTAGTTGTTTATCTTATTGTTATTTGGTCATATGATGTTTTATGTAAAACAAACTCCGATTTGTTAACTGTTGTTTATTGTGAACCGCAACTGAACTATGGAAGATGCGGTATATAAATCATTGTTAAATAAATAAATAAATAAAATAAATGATGCTCCCTTATTTAATCCCAGAAGCCGCCTTCGGAAGCTTGCATAGACAAATAAGTCAGTTCCTGTGGAATGGAAAGTGGGCTCGAGTTAAACTGAATGTACTTATGCGTCCCAGAGACAAGGGAGGCCTGGGTTTGCCTAATTTTAAATGATACTACTGGGCTGTCGAAGTTAGGGCAATTTATTATTAATGGTATCACTGCCCTAACAGCACTGAATAGCATTGGAGGCCTCCCATGTGAATGTTCCACATATAGGGAGTATTTCCTTTTTGGAGGGTACTGAACGGTGAGAACTCTTGCGGGACCACCCAGTTGTGCAGAACACATTGCATCTATTGGATCAGGTGGTCCGATAGGTTTTTTTACCTCGAGAGTCACAATTAAGTCTTGTTGGATGGGCATATCTTTCCCCCTATTGCCATGGATAGGTATAGGTTTCGTTAGTTATAGAATCGCTGATTCCTCGAAGTGATAGATTTCATGCTGCAAGGACGATTCCTGACAAGACAAGAGATATCTGAGAGGTGTTCAACCCAGACTCCTAGTATTTTTCAATACGGCAACTAGAACGCTTTCTGATGACACACAAGAAGCAATATTTAGGAGCCCCACGTCTACTGGAAGGGTTTATTGTGGCACTGAGGAAAGGCATGGGTTACCTGGTGCAGTTATATGAACTGTTGGCTAGGCCTACCTCCCTTCTCTTAGTTACTAGGGGGGATGAAGAGGGACTTTAGTAGGGAATGGTCAGATGAACAGTGAGTTAAACTCTGGACTAATACTTATAAGATGGTCCTACTCCCAGACCCATTTTAGATTCTCAATATAAATTGCTATTTAGAATATACTTAATTTCAAGGAAGGATGTAGAGGATGGGTCTCGAACCCTCAGAGGAATGCTGGAGGGGTTGTGGAGAAGTAGGCACATTACACATAACATGGGCTTGCCCATTGATACAACCTCTATGGCAGGAAGTAATCAAATCTACTGCCCAACTAACGGGGCATCATTTCAGGGCTGATTCAGCATTGATGCTTTTGGGCTATACAGACACCCTTGAGGGAAGGATATTTAAACTTTTTGTACAGCATACATGTTTCAATATGTGAGGATACTGTCGCTTTGTGAAACATGAATTGTGACACATCCGTTTGTACATGACAGCGCTGTGTATAACACGCATGATACCTAAGCATTGCAGATTGACCCACTCAGATTGTGATTTAAAGTGCTGGTTCAGCTTGTATACGTTTGAGCATGGAATCATGTGATTGGACCAAAATATCAATTGGCCAGAAGAGAAATAGGAAGGTTTAAAAAAAACAAAACAAAAAAAAAAACAGAACTGAGGGCAGGTGGCCTTAGCATTTATATATCCTAAACTTTTTTTAAGCAGATTTTTTTTTTGTTCTTTTAAAATAAACTTAATTTGGTAGATTATTCCCCTTCATTGCTTTAATCTTTCTGTTCTTAATAGTGGAAGTTGCTTTTATTTTCAGGAAAGATTTACTCAAGATATACAGCCACATTACATTTATTCACCACGTGAAATGACTCGATGGGTGAGAGGAATATTTGAAGCCTTGAGACCACTGGAAACCTTGCCTGTTGAGGGCCTGATTAGGATCTGGGCACATGAAGCACTTCGCCTTTTCCAAGACAGGTATTCAAACAAATAATTTTAACTTAAAATTGTAAGTTGGAGCTGAAGCCTGCTCTGCAGGAGCTAGTGTTGATTAAGGAATGTGAACGAGCAAATTGCATGAGCCAGATGATTGTTAAACACTTTCTGAAAGTCTAAAGTCCTACATCAGAGACTTCTGGGGAAGTTAAAAAGGCATGACATAGGAGGCAATGTCCTATTACAGATTAGAAACAAGAGAGAGAAAACAAAGTAATAATAAATGGTCAATTTTCCCCAATGGAGGAAGATGAAATACTACTATTAATCATTTATATAGCGCTACAAGACATGTGCAACTCTGTAAGGATGCATATAAAAGACTGTCCCTAATTGTTGGAGCTTACAATCTAATCAAGACAGTACAAAAGTTGAGAACTAGGGTACAAATAGGGAAAGATGACCTCAAGATCTGTCTAGACAAGTTTCAGGGTTGGTGCCTGGAGAGGCTCAAGATAAGTTATCCTCCTAAGATGTATAGAGGTTTGGCACAAATCTGCATTCTTTATATTCTCAAGCTGATTGTAGGGTTCCAGTAAATCTGGAGCTAATTTGCTTTGACCAGTGACAGTGCAGAATGCTACAACTTTACAACTCCCAGAAAATATTGAGAAACACATTCTCCAAGCCATGCGCTGACTTAATGCTGCAAGGGGTCAAACACTTTTTGGCTAGCCTAACACAAAGGAATTACACTGCCACCTGCCAGTTGGTTCAAGGATTTCAAGAGAAGCTATTTCACAGGGGAAACAATGTCTAAGTACACACACTTTTTCCTTATAGTCCATGTCGGATCAGTCCAGACAAGTGGATTATGTCCCCCTGCCAGTAGATGGAAATGGAAAACACATGGGGAAAGCATGCAGAACATAGCTCATGGAATTGCACATCTGTATCTGCATTGCCTTTGTATGTGTATGATTGTTTCGTCTGTATTTGGATGTGTGCGTAAGTGGGCATGAGGGAAAATGGACAACAAACAAAGCTTCATGATTGCACCTTGAATACTGTGTGCAGTTCTGGTCGCCACATCTAAAAAAGATACAGTGGAATTTAAAAAAAAAAAAATATATATATATATATATACAAAGAAGGGTGACCAAAATGGATTACCTCTGTGAAGAAAGACTTAAACAAGGCTCTTCAGACTGGAGAAGAGATGACTGAGGTGAAATGTGATAGAGATATATAAAAAGAGTGGCGTCGAATGAATAAACAATCTGTTCATAAGAACATAAAGAGGATACTGGGTCAGACCCAGGGTCTATCAAGCCCAATATCCTGTTTCTAACAGTGGCCAATCCAGGTCACAAGTACCTGTCAATGTCCCAAAAGGTACAAACATTCCATGCTGCTTGTCCAGTGGGTAAGCAGTGGATTTCCCTGGTCCTCTCTAATGGTTTATGGACTTTTTTTCCAGAAATTTGTCCAAACATTTTTTAAAGACAGCTACACGAACAGCTTTTACTACATCCTTAGGTAATGAATTCCAGAGTTTTCACGCTGAGTTCCTTCAAAAAGTATAAAAACTAGACATGCAGCTATAAAGTAGTACATTTAAGACTGATCGGAGAGAGGCCAGGACTCTGGACTCTTTTGAGAGGAGATTTTATCAGAACACCATGCTTATAAACCCCATGTGGCATCCTGCCAGTTCTCCAGGACCAAGCAGGAAATCAGTCCTCACATATGGGTGACATCGGCGCCGACGGAGCCCCCGTGTGGAGCATCTCCCCAGCTTTCAAGGAAAGCCTTTGGGAATGCAGCGCGCATGCGCGATTCCCTTCCTGCCCAAGGGTGCCATCTTGCTCAGTCTTTATTTTTCCGCGGAGCCCAACGGATGTGAGTTCGTGTCACCCGGGAAAAGTAGATTTTTTTTTTCTGCGATTTTTGCTGTGTCTTATCCGGTTCGATGCCGGTTCCCCTTCCCGCCTGGGCTCAGTACACCGGTATCAAGTCCAGAGTTTTGATTTTCATTTTTTTGTCCTTCGTGACTAGTGTTTGCGCTCTTTTTGTTTTTTCACTGGCAACCCGGTCTTTTGACCTTGCAGGGGCCCTTTTTCCCCCGATGGCTGCCAGCGGGTTCAAAAAGTGTGATCGGTGCAAGAAACTTATGTCTCTCACCGACAGATGTCGTCAAAGGCGCTTCGGAGCCGTCAGCATCAACGTAAGCAATGTTCTCTGACTCCACGTCCGGCTGGACCCAGACTTCGTCAGAGGCCTTGACATCTCGGGAGTCTGACCCCGAGCACCGTCGGGGTTCCTCTCAGAGGGAGTCTCCCACCCAAGAGCACAGAAGGAAGAAGAAGCTCGTGAGGGCGGTTTCGGTGGAGGCTCCTGGTTTTTCAAGGGCCAGGTCGCGTAGCCCTGACCACTGCCCCGGGCTCTTGGAGTCGGAGAGGCCGTACAAGTTACTCCGTGTGGAGCAGGAGTCCCCAAGTCACGTAAGTGCAGTTGTCCTTGTGGACTTTCCTCCGGGGGAGCCCGAGTCGGGGGCTGCTGAATCTCCTGAGCTTGGACTCAGGTTGACGGCCTTGGAGAGCAGCTTGGCTGCCTTCATGGAACAGCAGCGGGTGCTGATCACCAGTCTGACCGGTGCATCTGCCCCGACCACCAGGACCTCGACGTCTAAGTTGACCTCAGAGACTGAGCCGATCCTCGAGTCACTGAAGAGTCGTGTCGATCCTCGGTCAAGGTCCCCCCTCGACCTCCCGTGCGGGGCCGAGGTCATCGACACCGATACCCTCGGCGTCGGGGCGGGTGACACAGAGGCCCACACGGCCGGAGTCACCCGATTTCTCCTCGGAGTAGTCGGCGTGGGAGACGGAGGATGAGGTGTCCCTGGACACTTCCGGACCTGGTGCATCCCTTGCCGTGGAGACGGTCCGCCCCCCGGAGGATACCCAGTTCTCGGACTTCGTGAGGGACATGGACAAAGCCTTGGCCTTCCCTGCGGACGCAGAGGAGGAGCCTCGAGCCGAGGAGCTCGATGCCTCCAGTATGACTTTCCTCCGAAGGAAGCCTTTACTGTACCGGTTCCTCTGATGCTGGAACGGCTGCTCTTCCGCATGTGGGAGGCACCGGGTCGATTCCATTTATCGAGTCCGTAAGAGCCCTGGGTTCCAAAAGGCACAGCTACTGCACAACTCCATGGTTGTGGAATCGGCCATGCACCGTCTGAAGAGTCAGAAGATGCACTCCTCGGTGCCCCCCAGCTGGGAGGCCCGGAACCTGGATGCCCTCGGTAAAAAGTGCTTCCAGGGCTCTATGCTATCTTGCCGTGTCCAGACCTACCAGCTGTACATGGGCATGTATCTACGAGTTCTCCAGGACCAAGCAGGAAGTCAGTCCTCACATATGGGTGACGTCAGCGCCGACGGAGCCCTCGTGCGGAGCATTTCCCCAGCTTTCACAGAAAGCCTTTGGGAATTGCAGCGCGCATGCGCGGTCCCCTTCCTGCCCAAGGGTGCCATCTTGCTCAGTCTTCTTTCTTCCGCAGAGCCCGACAGACGTAGTTAGTTTTTCCCCAAGGAAAAAGTTGATTTTCTCTATTTTTCTATTTTTTCTCCGGTTCGACGCCGGATCCTTTTCCTGCTCGGACCGATACGCTGGTATCGAGTCCTTTCTCTCTTTTTTCGGTTTTTGTCCTTTGTGACTGGCGTTCGCGCCTTTTTTCTTTTTTCCCTGGCAGACCGGTCTTTTGACCTAGCAGGGGCCCTTTTTCCCCCGATGGCTGCCAGCGGGTTTAAGAAATGTGATCTGTGTAAGAAACATATGTCTCTTACCGACACACATGACTGCTGCCTCCGTTGCCTCGAACCCGATCATGACCCGATGATCTGTGGTCTGTGTGGCAAAATGTCAAAGGCCTTGAGGAGTCGGCAGCACCAGAGGGATAGAATTTTTTCTGACTCCGCGTCCGGCCGGGCCCAGACCTCGTCACAGGCCTCGATGTCTCGGGACTCCGGCCCTGAGCAGCATCGGGGTTCCTCTGAGCAGGGGTCTCCTTCGCGGGAGCATCGCAGGAAGAAGAAACCCGCGAGGGCGGCGTCGGTGGACGCTCCTGGTTCCTCGAGGGCCAGGTCGCATAGCCCGGATAGCCGTCCCGGATCTTCGGAGTCGGAGAGGCCTGTGAAGCATCCTCGTGTCGAGATGGAGTCTCCTGGACACGTAAGTGCTGTTGTCCTCGTTGACTCTCCTCCGAGGGAGCCGAAGTCGGGCCCGACGCCGTCGGGGCCCGAGTCGGGGACTGCTGGGTCTCCTGAGCTCGGACTCAGGTTGACGGCCTTGGAGAGCAGCTTCGCTGCCTTCATGGAACAGCAGCGGGCATTGATCACCGGTCTCACCGGTGCATCTGCCTCGACGTCCAAGTCGACCCCGGAGGCCGAGCCGATCCTCGAGTCCATGCGGGCTCGAGTCGATCCTCGGCCACGGTCTCCCTCGACCTCCTGTTCGGGGCCGAGGTCGTCGACGCCGATACACTCGGCGTCGGGGCGGAGGGCATCGGTGCCCGCCCGACCGGAGCTGCTCGATTCCTCCTCCGAGGAGTCGGGCTGGGAGACGGAGGACGAAGAGTCACCCGACACCCATCAGACTCGGTGTGTCCCCTCGGACTCACCCGAGTCCGAACCTCGGAGACGGTCCCCACCGGAGGATACCCGGTTCTCGGACTTCGTGCGGGATATGGCCAAGGCCTTGGCCTTCCCCGCGGATCCCGAGGAGGAGCCTCGAGCTGAGGAGCTCGAGACCCTCCAGTATGACTCTCCCCCGAAGGAGGCCTTTACTGTTCCGGTTCCTCCGATGCTGGAGCGGCTACTCTTCCGCATGTGGGAGACCCCGGCTTCGACGCCGGTGTTAAGCAAGCGGGTCGATTCCATTTATCGAGTCCGCAAGAGCCCCGGGTTCCAAAAGGCACAATTACCGCACCACTCCATGGTTGTGGAATCGGCCATGCATCGACTGAAAAGTCAGAAGATGCACTTCTTGGTGTCTCCCGGCCGGGAGGCCCGGAACCTGGATGCCCTCGGTAAGAAGTGCTTCCAGGGCTCTATACTTGCTTGCCTTGTCCAGACTTACCAGCTCTACATGGGCATGTACCTCCGAGACCTGGCAAAGGAGATTGCCGGGTTCTCTGCTGGTCTCTCCGAGGAACCTTTGCAGAGGTTCCAGGCCTTGTCCACCGGTATTCGAGAGTGCTCGAAGTTTATCTCTCGAGCAGCCTACGATGGCTTCGAGGCTTCGGCCCGAGTAGCTGGGGCCGGCATCGGTGCCCGCTGACAGGCTTGGCTACAGTCATCCGACCTTGAGCCATGGGTCCAGGACAAGTTGGTCGATGTCCCCTGCCGAGGTGAAAACCTCTTTGGCAAGCCCATGGCTGAAAAGGCTGCAGAACTCGAGACCGAGACTCTGACCCGGACTAGGCTTTCCAGGAAAACCTCTGCCTCTAATCAGAAAAAGAAGGGCTCGGGAAAAAAGACCTTTTACCCGAGGAAGTCATCTGCCTACAAACAGTACCCTCATTATCAGGCCTCTGCAGCTCTCCAACAGGGTCAGCAGGCCAAGGGGCAGGGTCAAGGGCCCCGTAGGCCGAAGACCCCCAAGCCACCAACACCGGCCCCTGCTCAGCAGGGTGGGGGTTTTTGACTCAAACAGCATAGCCTCTTCTCAGCTGGCTTCTCTCAGCACAGGAGGCTGGCTGGCCCACTTTGCCCACAGGTGGTCAGCCATCACATCAGATACCTGGGTTCTTCATATAGTCCAAAGGGGCTATCTTCTCCATTTTCACCAGGTACCTCCCTCCTATTTTCCAGGGGAGCCTCCAAGACTCCCTCTGCACAGGGACCTACTCCTTCAGGAGTTGACAGGTCTACTAAAGGATCAGGCTGTGGAACCGGTGCCCCACCACCTGAGAGGTCAAGTGCTTTTATTCCAGGTACTTTCTGGTACCAAAAAGAACAGGAGGCCTCAGACCCATCCTAGACTTGCGAAACCTCAACAAGTTCCTGCAGAGGGAAAAGTTCAAGATGCTTACCCTTGGAATCCTGCTGCCCTACCTCCAGCAGGGAGACTGGCTATGCTCCTTGGATCTAAAGGATGCATATACTCACATCCTTATCCATCCAGACCACAGACAATATCTCAGGTTTGTTGTGGGAGGAAACCACTATCAGTACAGAGTGCTTCCCTTTGGCCTCTCATCCGCTCCCAGGGTGTTCACCAAGTGCCTGGCAGTGGTGGCGGCCTACCTAAGGCTTCAGGGTCTCTTTGTGTTTCTGTACCTGGACGACTGGCTCATAAGGGGCCAATCTTCCCAGGAGGCCAACCAGGCCACCCTTCGCACTGTGGCTCTGCTTCAGCACTTGGGATTTGTCATAAACTTCGCAAAGTCCACTTTGCTCCCGTCCCAGAACTTAGAGTTCATAGGGGCCAGACTAGACACTCTTCAAGCAAAGGCTTTTCTGCCTCTGGACAGGGCCCACAGGCTAATGGATCTGGCCAGCCAGTTTCGCAGCAATTCCCTGGTCTCTGCCAGGCAATTCCTGAGACTACTCGGCCATATGGCTTCCACTGTCCATGTCACCACCAATGCCCGCCTGCACATGCGTCCTGCTCAGTGGAGCCTTCGCACTCAGTGGCATCAAGCCACTGGGGGCCTAGCGGACTCAGTGAGGATTTCCGACCTCCTGATCTCCTCTCTTCAATGGTGGCTTCATCTTCCAAATCTGGTGCTCGGAGTGGTTTTCCAGTCCCCCTCTGCATACTCAGGTGCTGACGACCGATGCCTCTCTTCTCGGTTGGGGAGCACATTGCCATGGGGCATGTACTCAGGGTCTCTGGACCCCTTGGGAGGCTGCTCAGCAGATAAACTTTCTGGAGCTACGGGCGATACACCTAGCTCTGAGAGCCTTCTCCCACCTCGCCTCTCACCAGTCTGTCCTGGTCCAGGCGGACAATCAAGTTGCCATGTTCTATGTGAACAAACAAGGGGGCACAGGCTCCTTCCTTCTTTGTCAGAAGGCACGACGACTGTGCTCTTGGGCTGTCAATCACGGAATCCTTCTCAAGGCTGTCTAACTCCCAGGTCAAGAAAATTGCCTGGCAGACAGACTGAGCCGGATCCTGCAACCACACGAATGGAGATTAAACCCATTGGTGGTTCAGCAGGTATTTCTCAAGTGGGGGCTCCCCACCATGGATCTTTTCGCCAATCCTCTGAACCGGCAGCTCCTGAGATTTTGCTCCAGACAACCGCATCCTCTCAGAGTAGCAGCGGATGCGTTTCTGATCTCGTGGTCCACAGGCCTACTGTATGCGTTTCCTCCCACACCACTAGTGTCCAGAACGCTGTTCAAAGTCCTCAAGGACGGGGCTTCATTGATTCTCTTAGCCCCCAGGTGGCCGAGGCAACCGTGGTTCCCGCTCCTGTTACAGCTGGCGGTGGACACACCTCTTCCTCTGGGCTTTCAACACGATCTCCTTTCACAGGATCAGGGGATTCTCTTGCACCCCAACCTCCAGTCCCTTCATCTGATGGCCTGGCTGCTGAAAGGGTAGTCCTAACTCCCTTACTGCTTCCTCGAGAGGTGGAAGATGTAGTCTTGGCCTCTCTGCGTCAATCCACCAGGAAATCCTACGCTCTTAAGTGGTGTAGATTCTCCGCTTGGTGTGCTCAGCACAGTGAGAATCCCTTCTCCTGCTTGGTAGCGGTAGTATTGCAATATTTGCTCTACCTCTCCAATCTGGGCCTTAAGTCTAACTCTGTCCGAGTTCACCTTAGTGCTCTCTCAGCGCACCACTCGCCGGTGGACGGCAGGCCTCTTTCTAACCACCCTTTGGTGGCTCGTTTCCTCAGAGGCCGCCTTCTGCTTAAGCCTCCTTTACGTCCACCGGCCCCTGAGTGGGATCTGAATGTGGTCTTACAGCGGCTTACTTGTCCGCCTTTTGAACCTATGGCTACCTGCCCGCTCCGTTTTCTCTCCTGGAAAACTTTATTTCTGGTAGCTCTTACCTCTGCTAGGCGAGTGAGTGAACTGCAGGCACTAGTGTCTGATCCTCCTTACACTAGGTTCTACAGGAATAGGGTAGTCTTACGGACTCACCCTAAGTTTCTTCCTAAAGTTGTCTCACCTTTTCACCTCAATCAGGAGGTGGTTCTTCCGACCTTCTTTCCCAGGCTGCATGCCAACCGGGCTGAGATGGTCTTGCATACCCTGGACTGTAGGAGGGCGTTATCCTTCTACCTTGACCGTACGCGGGAGCATCGGAAGGCTGTTCAGCTTTTCGTTTCTTTTGACCCCAATAAGTTGGGGCTCCCTGTCTCCAAGCGTATGTTGTCCATATGGGTCGCTGACTGTATCGCCTGGACTTATGGGGCAGTCGGCCTCTCGTTGGAGGGTCGAGTCACGGCTCATCATGTCAGGGCGAAGGCTGCGTCAGTGGCTCATCTCCGCTCTGTTCCGTTGGCAGACATCTGCCGGGCCGCTACTTGGTCTTCAAGCCAGACTTTTGCGGCCCATTACTGCCTTGAGAGGGAGTCCCGCACGGACAGTGCTTTCGGACAGGCAGTACTCCATAATCTCTTTGGGGATTAGGCAACTCCTACCCTCCGGCCCTGGTGTTGGGCTACCGGTCGGGGGCGTTCTCAGAGAAGATTCCTTCCTTCTGTGTTGACGAGCTAGAGGGAGCTCATTTTTCCGCTTGGGGTCTCCGGTAGCCTTAAGCTGGGGAGTCCCATATGTGAGGACTGACTTCCTGCTTGGTCCTGGAGAAAGAGTAGTTACTCACCTGTAACAGGTGTTCTCCAGGAGCAGCAGGAATCAGTCCTCACAACCCTCCCTCCTCCCCTTGGAGTTGCAGTCGTATGATTTATTTTTGCTAATTTTTTGCTGTCTTTTAGCTATGTCATCAGACTGAGCAAGATGGCACCCTTGGGCGGGAAGGGGACCGCGCAAGCGTGCTGCAATTCCCAAAGGCTTTCTGTGAAAGCTGGGGAAATGCTCCGCACAAGGGCTCCGTCGGCGCCGACGTCACCCATATGTGAGGACTGATTCCTGCTGCTCCTGGAGAACACCTGTTACAGGTGAGTAACTAATCTACCTGGCAAAGGAGATTGCTGGGTTTTCAGCTGGCCTCTCCAAGGAACCTTTGCAGAGGTTCAGGGCTTTGTCAACAGGGATTCGAGAGTGCTTGAAGTTTATCTCTCGAGCAGCCTATGATGGCTTCGAGGCTTCGGCCCAGGTAGCCGCGGCCAGCATCGGTGCACGCCGTCAGGCCTGGCTGCAGTCGTCAGACCTGGAGTCATGGGTGCAGGACAAGTTGGTCGATGTCCCTTGCCGAGGTGAAAACCTTTTCGGTAAGCCCATGACTGAAAAGGCTGCGGAAATCGAGACAGACTCTCACCAGGACAAAGCTGTCCAGGAAGACTTCTGCCCCTTCTCAGAAAAAGAAGGGCTCGGGAAAGAAGCCCTTTTTCCTGAGGAAGGGTGCTGCCTACAAATCCTACCCTCAATATCGGGCCTCTCCAGCTCCCCAACAGGGCCAGCAGGCCAAGGGGCAGGGGTATGGGCCCCATAGGCAGAAGACCCCCAAGCTGCCAACTCCAGCTTCTGCATAGCAGGGAGCGGGGTTTTGACTCCCACAGCATAGCCTCTTCTGCACAGCTGGCTCCACTCAGCACAGGAGGTCAGCTGACCCTGTACACTTACAGGTGGCCAGCCATCACAGGGGATACCTGGATACTGAGCATAGTCCAGAAGGGATACATGTTCCACTTCCATCAGCTACCCCCCTCCTACTTTCCAGGGGAGCCTCCAAGACTCCCTCTGCACAGAAACCTCCTCCTTCAGAAGTTGGCTAGTCTCCTAAAGGAACAGGTGGTGGAACCAGTGTATCACCACCTGAAAGGGCGAGGCTTCTACTCCAGGTACTTCCTGGTACCAAAAAGGACAGGAGGCCTCCAGCCTATCCTAGACTTGCGAAACTTAAACAAGTTTCTGGAGAGGGAAAAGTTCAAGATGCTTACCCTTGGGATACTGCTGCCCTAACTCCAGCAGGGAGATTTGCTATGCTCCTTAGACCTAAAGGATGCTTATACTCATATCCTCATCCATCCAGACCACAGACAATATCTCAGATTTGTGGTGGGAGGAAACCATTTCCAGTGCAGAGTACTTCCCTTTGCCCTAACGTCCGCCCCCAGGATCTTCACCAAATGCCTTGCGGTGGTGGCGGCCTATCTCAGGAATCAGGGAATTTTTGTCTTCCCATACCTGGATGACTGGTTCATCAGGGGCCAGTCTCTCCAGGAGGCCAGACAAGCCACTGTTCTCACTGTCTCTCTTCTTCAGCATCTGGGCTTTGTCATAAACTACGCAAAGTCCACCTAGAGTTTATAGGGGCAAGATTAGACACACTGCAAGCAAGGGCTTACTTGCCCAAGGACAGGGCCCACAGACTGATGGACTTGGCCAGCCAATTCCAAAGCAATTCTTAGGTCTCCGCCAGGCACTTCCTGGGCCATATGGCATCCACGGTACATGTGACCCAGAATGCCCGTCTGCACATGCGGGCTGCTCAGTGGTGCCTCAGAGCTCAGTGGGCGCAGGCCACAGGCGACCTCCGTGACAGAGTAAAGGTGTCCAAACCACTTTTGGACTCCTTGCAGTAGTGACTACATCTCCCAAACCTTCTCAGGGGGGTACCTTTTCAGGCCTCAGCGCACACAAGGGTGCTGATGACCGATGCTTCCTTAAAGGGCTGGGGTGCACATTGCCAGAGCACGTGCACTCAAGGCCTCTGGTCTCCTCGGGAGGCCACACAGCAGATCAATCTTTTGGAGCTGCGAGCAATCCGCTTGGCTCTGCAGACATTTTGTCATGCCCTCTCTCACCAGTCTGTCTTAGTTCAGACAGACAATCAGGTAGCAGTGTTCTATGTGAACAAGCAAGGGGCACAGGGTCCAGACTCCTATGTCAGGAGGCACAGGCCCTTTGCTCCTTTGCAGTCAAACAAGGCATGTTTCTCAAAGCAGTTTATCTACCTGGTCAGGAGAACGTCTTGGCAGACAAACTAAGCAGGATTCTCCAGCCTCACAAATGTTAGTTGAATCCACTAGTGGTCCAGCAGATTTTTCTACGATAGGGACTTCCATCCATCGATGTCTTTGCAAGTCCGCTGAACCGTCAGCTGCCCAGGTTTTGCTCCAGACAGCCGCATCCCCTGAGAATGGCAGCAGATGCTTTTCTGATCTCTTGGTCTACGGGCCTCCTGTATGCATTTCCTCCCACACCCCTGGTGGCCCGAACTCTGTTCAAGATTCTCTGGGACAAGGCCTCGTTGATTCTGGTAGCCCCCAGATGGCCGAGGCAACCGTGGTTTCCACTTCTGCTGTAGGGGTGGAAACTCCATGCCCTCTGCGGTTGCAAGCCGATCTCTTGTCTCAGGATCAGGGTTCCCTTCTGCACCCCAGTCTCAGATCCCTCAATCTGATGGCCTGGCTGCTGAAAGGATAGTGCTAGCTCCCTTACTTCTACCTAGGGAAGTTGAGGAGGTGGTCTTGGCCTCTAGGAGGCAGTCCACCAGAAAGTCCTATGCCCTCAAGTGGTGTAGGTTCACAATATGGTGTGCTCAGCACAATGAAGATCCTTTCTCCTGCCTTGTGTCAGTAGTACTGCAGTATCTACTTCACCTGTTAGACCTAGGCCTTAAGTCCAACTCTGTTCGGGTCCACCTCAGTGCTCTATCAGCATACCACTCACCGGTGGAGGGACAGTCTGTTAGTTCACCCCTTGGTGTTCCGCTTCCTCAGAGGTCTGCTTCTGCTCAAGCCTCCGGTTCGTCCACCGGCCACTGAGTGGGATTTGAACGTGGTCTTGCAGCAACTTACTCGCCCACTGTTTGAGCTGATGGCTACTTGCCATTTACGCATCCTTTCTTGGAAGGCGCTCTTCCTGGTAGCTCTTACCTCGGCCAGACGTGTGAGTGAACTACAAGCTCTGGTTTCTGATAGACCTACACACGGTTCTATAGGAACATGGTGGTCCTAAGGACCCATCCAAAGTTCCTTCCAAAAGTTGTCTTCTGTTTCCACCTCAACCAGGAGGTGTTTCTTCCGACATTCTTTCCCAGGCCGCATACCAGCCAGGCTGAAACAGTCTTGCATACCCTGGACTGTAAGAGGGCGTTGTCCTTTTACATAGAACGTAAGCGGGGGCATCGAAGGGCCACTCAGCTCTTCGTTTCCTTTGACCCTAATAAGCTGGAGTTACCTGTCTCCAAGCGTACATTGTCCACTTGGGTGGCAGATTGTATCTTCTGGGCGTATAAGGCAGCCGACCTCCCCTTGCAGGGTTGAGTTACGGCCCACCGTGTCAGGGTGAAAGCCACGTCAATAGCTCATCTCCACTCTGTTCTGTTGGCAGACATCTGCCGGGCCGCTACTTGGTTTTCAAGCCAGACTTTTGCAGCCCAATACTGCCTCGAAAGAGTCCCGAAGGGACAGTGCTTTCGGACAGCTGGTACTCTGTAATCTCTTTGAGGTTTAGGCAACTCGTACCCTCGGGCCCTTGTGTTGGGCTACCCTGCGGGGGCGTTCTCAGAGGATATTCTTATCACGGATGCTGAGGCTCTTGAGAGGGAGCCATTTTTCAGCTGTGGGCTCCCGGTAGCCTAGAGCTGGGGAGTCCCATATGTGAGGACTGACTTCCTGCTTGGTCCTGGAGAAAGGAGTAACTCACCTGT
Source organism: Ichthyophis bannanicus (assembly GCA_033557465.1). Taxonomy (NCBI): domain Eukaryota; kingdom Metazoa; phylum Chordata; class Amphibia; order Gymnophiona; family Ichthyophiidae; genus Ichthyophis; species Ichthyophis bannanicus. The sequence continues at coordinate 85,400,302 of CM066037.1, forward strand.
AACAGGTGTTCTCCATTAGCAGCAGGAATCAGTCTTCACGACCCTCCCTCCTCCCCTGGAGTTGCCGTTATATACTTCATTTTGTTTTTTGCTGTCTTTTAGCTATGTCATCAGACTGAGCAAGATGGCACCCTTGGGTGGGAAGGGGACCGCGCATGCGTGCTGCATTCCCAAAGGCTTTTCTTGAAAGCTGGGGAAATACTCCACATGGGGGCTCCGTCAGCGCCGATGTCACCCATATGTGAGGACTGTTTCCTGCTGCTCCTGGAGAACACCTGTTACAAGTGAGTAACTACTCTAACTTTACGGACATGCATTTGCAGAGTACCATGCACAGCCTAGAGGAATTCATGAATTTTCTCCCTACAAAGAACAACTTACAGTTCTGTTCCCTTGTGAGCCAAGGGAAGGAATATGGAAAATACATGTTTTGAGCTACCTATATTTTTGTTATGGCTTCTAGAGCCTCTGCAGTGGTTGGCATTTGGAGAATTCTCATTGCTTCAGGCCTACGACTTACAGTCCAGTGCAAGTGCCATACCATGGAGATAATCTGTCTGGAGACCAGGTTCAGGAGGCTGCTGCCATAATTGGGCAGTAAAGTGATACCTTGCAAACCCTCTCCAGGCTGACTACCAACCCACCAGCCTCTTCTAGGATTTTTTTGAGTGGAGGACAGGAGATCCTACTACTATGAGTTGTAGGTATACTCCTGCATACTTCTCCCATTCCAAAGATGCCTGTCTCTTCCATCCCTGGCAGCAGAGGTCTCAGAAGGCCTAGCTGATTATACCAGTCAAAACTAGGAATGTGGTTTTGATTGGCTCCTTGGGAGCATAGCCAGTCTACTGGTGCTAGAGTTGAACAGCGTAGTCATTTGGGAGGAGACTGTGTTCTCTGCAGGCTATTGGCTTCTCATAATTTCAGATGACGGGGAGTGGCACCCGCGAATATTCAGCGCACTAACCGTGTTAATACCACTGAATATCCTAGCCAAGGCAATTGATATGGTCAGCAGGTTTGCTATCAGCGTTTATGGTTTTGATTATAGAAACATAGAAATATGATGACAGAAAAAGCCCACATGGCCTATCTAGTCTGTCCTTCCATAACAACTACAACAGTCCCCTTTTTACCTTTAGAGATCCTCTGTGTTTGTCCCATGCTTTTTTGAATTCAGTTACTGTCCTCATCTCTATCACCTCCACTGGGAGACTATTCCACGGATCCACTACTCTTTCCGTAAAGAAATATTTCCGCATATCACTCCTGAATCTATCTCCCTTCACCCTCATCCCATGTCCCCTCGTAGCAGAACTTGATTTCAATTGAAAGAGGCTCTCCCCCTGTGCATTTATGCCACGGAGGTATTTAAACGCCTCAATCATATTACCTCTATCCCGCCTTTCCTCTAAGGTGTACATATTAAGATCCTTCAGTCTGTCCTCATATGCTTTATATTGAAGACCACTAATCGTTTTAGTAGCCACCCTCTGCACCGACTCCATCCTGTTCACATCCTTTTGAAGGTGCAATCTCCAGAATTGCATACTATACTCCAAATGAGGTCGCACCAAAGACTTGTACAGAGGCATTATCGCCTCCTTTTTTCTGCTAGCCATTCCTCTCCGTATGCACCCAAGCATCCTTCTAGCTTTTGCCGTCGCCTTTTCTACCTGTTTAGCTACTTTAAGATCATCAGACACAACCACGCCTAGGTCCCGCTCTTCTTTAGTGGACAAAAGTACTTCACCCCCTATACTATATTGCTCCCTTGGATTGCTGCAGCCCAAATGCATGACCTTACATTTTTTAACATTAAATCCCAGCTGCCAAATTCTAGACCATTCTTCAAGCTTAGCTAGATCCCTCCTCATGTTATCTACCCCTTCCTGGGTGTCTACTCTATTGGAGATTTTGGTATCATCCGCAAAGAGGCAAACCTTACCTGAAAGCCCTTCCGCTATATCACTAACAAAGATGTTAAAAAGAATCGGACCAAGGACAGATCCCTGGGGCACACCACTGATAACATCCTTCTCCTCAGAGTGAGCTCCATTTACTTGTATTCTTTGTCGCCTCCCACCCAACCAATTTCTAACCGAAGCAGTAACTTTAGGGTCCATCCCTAGGGTGCTCAGTTTGTTTATAAGTCGCCTGTGAGGAACAGTGTCAAAGGCTTTACTGAAATCTAAATACACCACATCTAGGGCTCTCCCTCGGTCCAACTCCCTGGTCACCCAGTCAAAGAAATCAATCAGATTTGTCTGACAAGACCTGCCTCTGGTGAATCCATGCTGCCTCGGATCCTGTAATCCGCTGGACTCCAGAAATCTCACTATTTTCTCTTTCAGCAGCGTTTCCAATAATTTACTCACCACCGAAGTTAAACTAACCGGCCTGTAGTTTTCAACCACATCCTTACTTCCGCGTTTGTGTAAAGGCACCCCATGAGCCTCTCTCCAGTCCTTTGGCACCACTCCCGACTCCGAGGCATTGAAAAGGTCAGTCAGTGGAGCTGCTAGAACGTCCCCAAGTTCCCTCAGTATTCTCGGGTGTATCCCATCCGGTCCCATCGCTTTGTCTACTTTAAGTTGAGATAGTTTCTCACGAACACAGTCTTTTGAAAATTGTTCAAGATGTCCTTTGCTTCTGTTCCTATTTGTGGGTGTTTTCTGAGGTCCTGCTCCTGGTTCTTCATCTGTGAACACAGAACAAAAATATTTGTTAAGCAATTCTGCTTTATCCTTATCAGTTTCTACATATTCCTCCCCTGCACCCTTAAGTCTGACAATACCATTCTTGCCCTTCCTCTTCTCACTAGTATATCTGAAAAATGTCTTATCCCCCCATTTTATTGCATTGGCTGTTTCCTCCTCCTTTTGAATCTTTGCCTTCTTGACTACTTTGCTAGCTTTTCTAAGTTTTTCCAAATACAGATGCCTGTCTTCCTCTCTCTGTGATCTCTTGTATTTCATGAAGGCCTCCCTCTTTCTTCACTTTTTCAGCTACTTCTTTCAAAAACCATAGCGGTCTCCTTTTCCTTTTACCTTTATTTACCATTTTAACAAAAAGGTTGGTTAAGAACATAAGAACATAAGATATGCCATACTGGGTCAGACCGAGGTCCATCAAGCCCAGTATCCTGTTTCCAACAGTGGCCAATCTAGGTCATACGTACCTAGCAGTATCCCCAAAAGACACAGGTTCCACAAAGCTTGTACTGGGTCAAGCATTGATTATCCTGGGTCCCTTTTTAATAGTGGTTTATGGACCTTTCCTCCAGGAACTTGTCCAAACCTTTTTTAAACCCAGCGACACTAACAGCCCTTACCACATCCTGCGGCAACAAATTCCAGAGTTTGATTACATGTTGAGTGAAAAAATATTTTCTCTTATTTGTCTTAAATAGTTTACCCTGTAGCTTCATTGCATGTCCCCTAGTCTTTCTATATTCTGATAGCGTAAACAATTGATCCACGTTTACCTGCTCCACTCCATTCATTAATTTATAGACCTCTATCATATCTCCCCTCAGCCGTCTCTTTTCCAGGTTGAAGAGCCCCAACCTTTGTAGCCTCTCTTCATAGGAGTAGCCTTCCATCCCCTTCACCATTTTGGTGGCTCTTCTCTATACTTTTTCTAATAATGCTATGTCCTTTTTAAGATACAGTGACCAGAACTGCATACAATATTCAAGGTGCAGTCGTACCATGGAACGATACAGAGGCATTATAATATCCTTTGTTTTGTTTTCCATCCCTTTCTTTATGATACCTAGCATTCTATTTGCTTTCTTGGCCGCCGCTGCACACTGGGCAGAGGGTTTTAACATGTTATCCACGATGACTCCTAAATCTTTTTCCTGGGTGGTGGTTCCCAATGTGGAACCTTGCATTGTGTAACTATAGTGTGGGTTGTTCTTTCCTAGGTGCATAACTTTGCACTTGTCCACATTAAATTTCATCTGCCATTTGGATGCCCAGTCTTCCAATTTATCCAGATCCTCCTGCAGTTTTCCACAATCCTCTTGGGTTTTAACAACTTTAAACAGTTTTGTATCATCTGCAAATTTGATAACCTCACTCGTTATATTCATAAATGACCTGGAAAAGGGAATGTCAAAAAGTAGCGGACCCAGTACAGATCCCTGGGGTACTCCACTACTCACCTTTTTCCATTGGGAATATTGGCCATTTAGCCCTACCCTCTGCTTTCTATCTTTTAACCCGTTCCCGATCCACAATAGTACACTGCCTCCTATCCCATGACTTTTTAGTTTCGCCAAAAGCCTCTGATGAGGGACCTTATCAAAAGCTTTCTTAAAGTCCAGATACACTATATCAACTGACTCACCTTTGTCTACCTGTTTATGCACACCTTCAAAAAAACATATCAGATTAGTAAGACAAGATCTTCCTTGTCTAAAGCCATGTTGGCTGTCTCCCATTAGGCCATGACTATCTACATGCTGTGTAATTTTGTTCTTTATGATAGTTTCTACCATTTTCCCCGGTACTGACGTCGGACTCACCAGTCTGTAATTTCCCGGGTCACCCCTGGAACCCTTTTTAAAGATTGGTGTTAAGTTGGCGACCCTCCAATCTTCAGGTATTATAGATGATTTTAATGAAAGTTCACAGATTACCAATAGCAGGTCCGCAATCTCATATTTCAGTTCTTTCAACACTCTTGGATGTATACCATCCGGTCCAGGTGATTTGCTACTATTCAGTTTATCAAATAGTTGTAATATATCTTCCCGGTGTAGCGATATTTCTCTCAATTCCTCTGCAGTATCACATTTAAATACCACTTCAGTCTTGGGTAACATCCCTACATCTTCCTCAGTAAAGACCGAAGCAAATAATTCATTCAGTCTCTCTGCTATAGCCTTGTCTCCTCTTACTGCCCCTTTTACCCCTCTATCATCTAATGGCCCAACGGACTCTCTCTCACAGGCCTTTTGCTACGAATGTACTTGAAAAAGTCTTTATTTCGTGTTTTTGCTTCCGTAGCAAATTCCTTCTCAAATTCTCGCTTTGCGAGCCTTATCAATGCTTTGCATTTAACTTGCCAGTGCTTGTGCTGTTTCCAGTTTTCTTCGTTTGACTCTTTTTTCCATTTCCTGAAGGATGCTTTTTTGCAGCAACAGCTTCTCTGACCTCACTTTTAAACCATGCTGGCAGTTGTTTGGACTTTCTTCCACTTTTCTTAATGCGTGGAATACAGCTGGTCTGGGCTTCGAGGATAGTATTTTTAAATAACACCCAAGCTTGCTGTAAGTCTTTAACCTTTGCAACCGCTCCTTTTAGTCTTTTCTTAACTATATTCCTCATTTTATCATAGTCTCCCTTTTGAAAGTTAAAAGGTGGTACTGTGAATTTCTTTACTATCCCTCCTCTACTAATTAAATCAAACATGATCATGCTATGATCACTATTGCCAAGTGGTCCCAACACCCTTATTTCTTGCACCAGATCTGGCGTTCCACTAAGGACTAGGTCCAGTATGGCTTCCCCTCTGGTCGGTTCATGAACCAGCTGCTCCAAGAAGCAGTCATTTATTTAATCTAGAAAATTTATCTCCCTAGCTTGTCCTGCTGTAACACTGACCCAGTCGATACCAGGGTAATTGAAATCACCCATTATTACTACTCTGCTGTGACTTTTGTTAGCTTCCTTGATTTCTTTGAGCATTTCATCATCCATTTGTTCATTCTGGCCAGGCGGTCGATAGTACACTCCCACTGCCATCGCCTTCCCCTTTTTACATGGAATTTCAATCCATAGAGATTCTACAGCAAATTTTGTTTCCTGCAAAACTTTAATCCTTTCTGACTCAATGCCCTCTCTAACATAGAGCGCAACTCCTCCACCAATTTGATCAGTTCTATCATTACGATATAGTTTGTATCCAGGTATCACAGTGTCCCACTGGTTATCCTCCTTCCACCATGTCTGAGATTGCAATCATATCTAACCTCTCATTTAGTGCTATATATTCTAACTTTCCCATCTTATTGTTTAGACTTCTAGCATTTGCATACAAGCATTTTAGAGACTGTATTTTATTCATATTAATCTGGCTATTGGTAGGCATGGGTAATTTGGAATCTTTACGCTCTGTCTGCACCTTACTCAAGGGCATTTGGGCTACTATACTCTTTTTTGGAACCTCACTGCTTTTGGTAGTATCCTTCAAGGATACCTTCGTCCGAACCATGCGCTCCTGGGCGACTGTTGGCTTTCCCCCATTTTCTAGTTTAAAAGCTTCTCTATCTCCTTTTTAAAGGTTAATGCCAGCAGTCTAGTTCCATCCTGATTAAGGTGAAGCCCATCCCTTCGGAAGAGCCCCTCCTTTCCCCAGAATGTTCCCCAGTTCCTAACAAATCCAAAACCCTCATCCTTGCACCATTGTCTCATCCACGCATTGAGACTCCGGAGCTCTGCCTGTCTTTTGGGTCCTGCACGTGGAACAGGAAGCATTTCGGAGAACGCTATCCTGGAAGTTCTGGATTTCAACTTCCTACCTAAAAGCTTAAATTTAGCCTCCAGAACTTCCCTACCACATTTTCCTATGTCATTGGTACCAACATGTACCAAGACAGCAGACTCCTTCCCAGCACTATCTATGATCCTATCTAGGCGGTGCGTGAGGTCCGCTACCTTCGCACCAGGCAGGCATGTTACCAGGCGATCCTCACGTCCACCAGCCACCCAGCTATCTACATTCCTAATGATTGAATCACCAACTATGACAGCTGTCCTGAATATCCTCTCATGGGGACATGGCCCTGGAGAAACGTCCTCGGTGCGAGAGGGTTTTACATCACCTGGAGGACAGGTCCTAGTTACAGGATCACTTCCTGCCACACCAGGGTGATGCTCTCCTGTCACATGACCTCTCTCCTCCATGGCAACAGGGATGCTGCCAGACTGGAGGTGGGACTTCAGGTCTATATCCCTGTAGGTCTCGTCCATGTACTTCTCTGTCTTTCTTATGTCTTCCAGGTCTGCTACTCTAGTCTCTAGAGAACGGACTTGTTCCCTGAGAGCAAAGAGCTCCTTGCACTTAGTGCATACGTAAGACCTCTCACCAACTGGGAGAAAATCATACATGTGACACTCAATGCAAAAGACCGGAAAGCCCCCATCTCGCTGCTGGACTTTTGTCTGCATCTTAGTTTAAAGCTTGTGTTTAGGTCTTTTAAATTTTGTATATAATAAGGACTGGTGTAGATGCCCTTAAAATATCCCCTTTCACTTTTTCCCACTGTTTTTCTACATCCCTCAGCTGTTCCCATCCAACTAACGACTCCCTGAGGTATTGGCCCATCTTCGCAAAGTTAGTTTTCCTAAAGTCTAAGATCCTCGCCTTTGAATGGATTCTAACAGCCCTAGTCCTAATACTGAACCACACCATCTGGTGATCACTGGATGCAAAATGATCTCCCACTACAACATCAGAAACACTTTCACCATTGGTAAGCACTAAGTCCAGTATGGCCCCTTCGCCCCTGTGGGGTCTGTTACCAATTGCCTGAATAGTTCTCCCTGTAGAGAATCCAGGATCTCCTTACTTCTAGATGATACTGCAGCAGGAATGTGCCAATCAACATCTGGCATATTGAAATCTCCTATCAGTAGCACTTCCCCTTTCCTAGCAATAACTGCACATGTCTTCAATTAACTCTCTGTCCACCTCTTCCTCTTGTGAGGGAGGTCTGTATATCACACCAATGTAAATAGATTTCTCTTTCCCTCTTCCTAGTTTAACCCACAATGCCTCCCCTCTCCCTTTTAAGCTCTGTAATTCCAAAGCTTTAATAGTAGTTTTTACATATAGTGCCACTCCTCCTCCCCTACTTCCTACCCTGTTCTTTCTGAATAAAGTATAGCCAGGTATAGTTACATCCCGATCATGGGTTTCTGTGAACCATGTTTCTGTAATTGCACTAAATCCAAGTCAGCCACTCCCACCAAAGCTTCAACATCAGGGATCTTATTTCCCATGCTACGGGCATTTATACACACTGCTTTCCATATGTTACCCCTGTTACCCATTTCCATAAAGTTATTTAATGTATCACCTACCTGGGGGCTTTCACTTACCTGGGGGCTTTCTTCACCCATCCCCAACGAATCTAGTTTAAAGCCCTCTTCAGTAGATTAGCTAGTCTACTACTGAAGACGCGTTGACCTTTCTTGGACAGATGGATGCCATCTCTGCTCTGCAACCCTTGGAACAGCATCCCATGGTCTAGGAAACCAAAACGCTCTCGATGACACCATCCACGCAGCCATGCATTCATCTCCAGGATGCGAGCCTCTGTCTTGGCCTTTACCCTCAACAGGGAGGATTGAAGAGAACACCACCTGTGCACGTAACTGCTTCACCCTCTGTCCCAGAGTCATGAAGTCACGTTTGATATGTTCTGAGGTATACCTGGCAGTATCATTTGTTCTAACATGGATTAGCAACATTGGGTAATAGTCAGTGGACTTGATGAGTCTCGGCAAACTCTCCGTACCATCTTGGATTTTGGCACCAGGCAGACAGCATACCTCTCTGGACATCAAGTCTGGTCGGCAGATGGACGCCTCAGTACCCCTCAGAAGAGAGTCTCCAACCACCACTACCCTTCGTTTCCTTGTGGTTACTGATTCTGCAACTTTGGGGTACTTGAGCTCTGGTTCTTCCCTTTCCAGGGATGCTTTCACCTCCTCCACTTCCAGGGCTGCATAATTATCTACCCCATAAATTTTATACTCCTAAAATGGGATGACTTTTCAGCTGAAATCTTAGACTGCTAAGTGCAGCTGAAAATTGGGCACAAATTTAGGAGTCTGGCAGGAACCCAGCTTTTTTTTTTTTTTTTTTGAGTATCTGGCCCTAAGGGATGTGTGTGTGTTCCTCCCCCCCCCCCCCTTTCATAATAAGGTAGTGCAGGGCTTAACAAATCCCAGGTGAAGGTCACCATGGTGACTATAAATTGAACCCTGGCATCCAGAATTTCATTGTCTCCCGCCCTCCCCCAGCCATCATCTGATAAGTCTTAGAATTCCAGCTGCATTGTTTGCTGCTCCACCACAATCAGCTCTGCATGTAGCTTGAGCCAGGTTCAAGTCTGACGAGATCAGCAAACTTCCTGCACCAGTTGCGTGCAGAGCCGATTGCAGTGAACTGTGTGGCTGGAATGGTAAGATATCAGTTGATGGCTGAGGGGAGGGGCTAAGTAGAAAGAGACATTCTCCAGGAACAAGCAGGAAGTTAGCCCTCACATATGGGTGACGTCGGCGCCGACGGAGCCTTCATGCGGACCAATTCCCCAGCTTTCAAAGAAAGCCTTTGGGATTGCATCGCGCATGCGCGATCTCCTTCCCGCCCAAGGGTGCCATCTTGCTCAGTCTCCCTTTTTCTGTGGAGCCCAACGGACATAATCCAACTTCCCTCGTGGTAAAAGTGCGTCAAAACTCCAGAAGATTTTTTTTCTTCGGCCCGGTTTGACGCCGGTTCCCCTTCCCGCCTCAGATTCAGTACACTTGTATCGAGTCCGGTCTTATTTTCAATTTTGTCCTTCGTGACTAGCGTTCGCGCTTTTTTCTTTTTCACTGGCAGCCTGGTCTTTCAAGCTCGCAGGGGCACTTTTTCCCCCGATGGCAGCCAGCGGGTGTAAAAAATTAATGTCTCTCACCGACACACATAATTGCTGTCTCCGCTGCCTGGGGCCGGCCATGACCCAAGGGCCTGTGATCCGTGCAGCAAGATGTCCTCTAAGGCACTTAGAAGTAGGCAGCAGCAGCATGAAAGGATTTTCTCAGAGTCGAAATCCACCTGGGTCCAGACCTCGTCAGAAGCCTCGACATCTCGGTAGCTGTCTGACTCCGAGCATCGTCGTGGGTCTTCTGAACAGGGGTCTCCCTCACAGGAACACCAGAGGAAGAAGAAACCTGTGAGGGCAGTGTCGTTGGATGCCTCCGATCGGCCTGGGCCTTCGCGGACCAGATCGCGGAGTCCTGACTGCCGCCCCGGGTCCTCAGAGCCGGAGCGCCCTGCAAAAGTACCTCGCACGAAGCCGGAGATGCCGAGGAAGGTAACTGCTGTTGTCATCATTGACTCTCCTCCGGGAGAACCGGCATCGGGCCCGATGGCTGCAGAACCTTCTGAACTCAGTCTCAGGATGACGGCCTTGGAGCGCAGCATGTCTGCCTTCTTGGAGCAGCAGCGGGCACTGATGGCCGGTCTCACCGGTCCGTCTGCCCCGACTACCGGGATCTCGACATCCAGGTCAACCCCGGAGGCCGAGCCGATCCTCGGCCAAGGTCTCTCTCGACCTCCTGTTCAGGACTGAGGTCGTCGACGCTGGTGCCCTCGGCGTCAGGGCGGTCGAGATCGAAGCCCGCACAGCCAGAGCCCATCTATTCCTCTTCAGAGGAATCAGCATGGGAAACGGAAGATGAAGAGTCCCCGGACACCAACCGGACCCGGTGTGTCCTATCGGACTCGCCGGGGTCCAAGCCTCAGAGAAGGTCCCCCCTGGAGGTTATCTGGTTCTTGGACTTTGTTAGAGACATGTCCAAGGCTTTGGTATTCCCGGTGGACACCGAGGAGGAGCCTCGAGCTGAAGAGCTCAAAGCCCTCCAGTGTGATTTGCCCCCTCGGGAAGCCCTTACGGTATCTGTTCCTACGATGTTTGAACGGCTGATGCTCTGCATATGGGAGTCACTGGCCTCGATGCCGATTCTCAGCAAACGGGTCGATTCCATATATCGAGTCCGAAAGAGCCCTGGGTTCCAAAAAGCACAGCTGCCGCACAACTCTGTGGTTGTAGAATCGGCCATGCACAGGTTCAAGAGCCAGAAAACGCACTTCCCGGTGCCCCCTGGCAGGGAGGCCCAGAACCTGGACGCCCTCGGCAGAAAGTGCTACCAGGGCTCGATGCTATCATGCCGTGTCCAAACATACCAGCTGTACATGGGCATATAATTACAAGACCTGGCAAAGGAGATTGCCAGGTTCTCTGCTGGCCTCTCCGAGGAACCCTTGCAGCGTTTTAAGAACTTGTCCACTGGGATTCAGGATTTCTCGAAGTTTGTCTTGAGCAGCCTATGACGGCTTCGAGGCTTCGGCCCGAGTAGCCGCAGCCGGCATTGGTGCCCGACGCCAAGCGTGGCTAATGTCAACGGAGCTAGAGCCATGGGTTCAGGACAAGTTGGTCGATGTCCCTTGCCGAGGTGACAACCTTTTTGGCAAACATATGACTGAAAAGGCTGCTGAAATTGAGACTGAGTACTTGACCCAGACAAGACTCTCCAAAAAGACTTCTGCCCCTTCCAAAAAGAAGGGCCGGGTAAGAAGTCCTTTTTCCCGAGGAAGGGTACTGCTTACCGCAACTACCCTACTCACCAGGCCTCCCCGGCTCCCCAGCAGGGGCAGCAGGCCAAGGGACAGGGGCACGGCCCACGTAAGCAGAAAACCCCCAATCCCCAGGCACCAGCTCCTTGCCAGCTGGTAGGGGTTTTTTGACTGTCTCAGCATAGTCTCTCTCCAGCCAGGGGTGAGGCCTTGCACAGGAGGAAGGTTGGCACTGTACGCCCATAGGTGGCCTGCATTCACCACCAATGCCCGGGTCTTACAAATAGTCCAAAAGGTCTATTTGCTCCACTTCAACCAGTTACCTCCCTCCTACTTCCCAGGAGAGCCTCTCATACCCCCTCTACACAGGAACCTCTTACAGGAGTTGGCCGGTCTTCTAGAGGATCAGGCGGTGGAGCCGGTGCCCCACAGCCTGCTAGGACAAGGCTTTTACTCCAGGTATTTCCTGATACCAAAGAGGACAGGAGGCCTCAGGCCCATCCTCGACCTGCAAAACTTAAACAAGTTCCTGGTGAGGGAAAAGTTCAAGATGCTTTCTCTTGGAATATTGCTGCCTTACTTCCACCAGGGAGACTGGCTATGCTCTTTAGACCTGAAAGATGCTTATGCGCACATCCTCATACATACAGACCACAGACAATATCTCAGATTTGTAGTGGGAGGAAACCATTTTCAGTACAGAGTACTTCCATTCGGCCTAGCCTCTGCCCCCAAAGTGTTTACCAAATGTCTGGCAGTAGTAGCGGCTTTCCTCAGGAACCAGGGAATATTTGTCTTTTTGTACCTGGACGACTAGCTCATCAGGGCTCCGTCGCCTCAAGAAGCTCAACAGACCACAGCGCGCACTATCAACATGCTGCAGCATCTAGGTTTTGTCATAAATCAACAATCTTAATAGGTCATTAGACTTCAGAGTAATGTAACAGTTAAGCCACAAAAATTCAATTACTCCAATAGGTAAATATTTCCCAATCAAATCTCCACGTTTTTTATCTTGTTCAGATTTGTAAAGTCGGATCTCAGACTATTAGGGAGCTATTGTGATAACAGAACCACTCATTGCTCCTTGTTTGCATCAATGACCCATTTTTATATTTTCAATTCACTTGATTTAACGTTTCTTTAAAATTTCTTTCCAGATAAACAATAGAACAGTATAATACAGTATAATATTATAGTATACAGTATAATATAATACAGTATAATATTATAAACAATAGAACAGTATAATACAGTATAATATAGTATACAGTATAATATAATACAGTATAATATTATACTGTTTTATTGTTTATCTGGAAAGAAACTTTAAAGAAATGTTAAATCAAGTGAATTGAAAATATAAAAATGGGTCATTGATGCAAACAAGGAGCAATGAGTGGTTTTGTTATCACAATAGCTCCCTAATAGTCTGAGACAAATCTGAACAAGATAAAAAACGTGGAGATTTGTTTGGGAAATATTTACCTATTGGAGTAATTGAAATTTTGTGGCTTATTTGTCATAAATCAAGCAAAGTCCACTTTGCTCCCCACTCAAAATTTAGAGTTCATAGGGGTAAGGTTAGACATCCTTCAAGCGAAGGCTTACCTGCCAGAGGGCAGAGCACAGAGGCTTCGGGAGCTCGTGCACCAAATCAGCCACAGGTCTCAGATATCAGCAAGGCACTTTCTATGCCTTCTAGGACACATGGTCTTCACGGTTCATGTGACCCCAAATGCCCATCTCCACATAAGGATAGCTCAGTGGTGCCTCAGAGATCAGTGGACACAAGCCACAGGAAGACTCCGAGACAGGATCAGTGTGTCCAAACGACTGCTGAAGTCATTGACCTGGTGGCTTCAGCCATCCAACCTGCTCAAGGGAGTGCCTTTCCAGCCTCCCTCGTACACAAGAGTATTGGCAGATGCATCCCTGCTGGGCTGGGGAGCCCATTGCCAGGACTCATGCACTCAAAGGGTTATGGTCTCCTCAAGAGAAGACACAACAAATCAACCTCTTAGAGCTCCAGGCGATACGCCTAGCTCTTCAGACCTTCTCTCATGTTCTCTCACATCAGTCTGTCCTAGTACACAGACAACCAGGTAGCTATGTTCTACGTGAACAAGCAAGGAGGGACAGAGTCCCGCATCCTGTGTCAGGAGACACAGGACCTCTGTTCCTTTGCAATCCAACAAGGTATGTCTCTCAAAGCAGTTTACCTGCTGGGTCAGGAGAACTACCTAGCGGACAAACTGAGCAGAATTCTCCAACCTCACGAGTGGCAACTGAATCTGGATGTAGCCCAGCAGATCTTACAGTGCTGGGGACATCCAGTCATAGATCTCTTTGCTAGTCCGCAGAATCATCAGTTGCACAACTTTTTATTTGCTCCAGTTAGCCCCCCCCCCCCCCCCAAAGAATTGCTGCAGGTGCTTTTCTGATTTCCTGGTCCGTAGACCTCTTGTATGCATTTCCTCCCACGCTTCTGGTGGCCCGGTCTCTATTCAAAATCCTTCAAGACAAGGCCTCGGTCATCCTGGTAGCCCCCAGATGGCCACGACAACCTTGGTTTCCGCTTCTCCTCCAGCTGGCAGTAGAAACCCCACTCCCTCTGAGGACGCAGCCCGACCTCCTGTCCCAGGAGCAGGGCTCTATCTTACACCCCAACCTCAGGTCCCTCAACCTGATGGCATGGCTGCTGAAAGGGTAGTGCTAGCTTCTCTCCTCCTGCCTAAGAACGTGGAAGAAGTGCTACTGGCCTCAAGGAGACAGTCCACTAGGAAAACCTATGCCTTCAAGTGGTGTAGGTTTGAAGTATGGTGTAACCAGCACAACGAGAACCCTTTCTCTTGTCTAGTACCAGTAGTTTTACAGTACTTGATTCACCTCTCAGAATTAGGCCTCAAGTCTAACTCTGTCCTGGACCACCTGAGTGCTTTGTCGGCACACCACTCTCCAGTGGAAGGACAACCTCTGTCGGTTCACCCCTTGGTGTCCAGATTCCTCAGAGGTCTACTTCTTCTAAAACCCCCGGTTCGTCCCCCGGCAACCGATTGGGATTTGAATGTGATCTTGCAACAGCTTACTCGCCCACCTTTTGAGCCGATGTCTGCTTGCCATCTGCGCTTCCTCTCCTGGAAGGTGCTCTTCCTGGTGGCAGTCACATCTGCCAGACGAGTGAGTGAGCTACAAGCTCTTGTGTCAGAAAGACCGTACACATGGTTTTATAGGAGCAGGAAGATCCTGCGCACCCATCCCAAGTTTCTTCCAAAAGTGGTCTCTCCATTCCACCTCAACCAAGAGGTGGGTCTTCTGACATTCTTTCCCAGACCGCATGCCAGCTGGGCAGAGGCGGTGCTGCATACCCTTGATTGTAAGAGGGCACTAGCCTTCTCCCTGGAACGTATGCGGGGACATCGAAGGGCTACCCAGCTCTTCGTCTCTTATGACCCCAGTTTATGTAGTAAAGGCTGTTAGTGTAGCTGGGTTTAAAAAAGGTTTGGACAAGTTCCTGGAGGAAAGATCCATAAACCATTATTAAGAAGGGACCCAGGATATCAATGCTTGACCCGAGTACAAGCATTGTGGAACCTGTGTCTTTTGGGGAAACTGCTAGGTATGTGTGACCTAGATTGGCCACTGTTGGAAACAGGATACTGGGCTTGATGGACCTTGGTCTGACCCAGTATGGCATATCTTATGTTCTTATGGGAGGACTGACTTTCTGCTTGTTCCTGGAAAAAGCGTAGTTACTCACCTGTCACAGGTGTTCTCTAGGGACAGCAGGAATCGGTCCTCACGACCCTCCCTCCTCCCTTGGAGTTGCAGTCCTACTATTGATTTTTTATTCATTTTGCCGTCTTTTTAGCTATGTCATTTGACTGAGCAAGATGGCACCCTTGGGCGGAAAGGGAATCGTGCATGCACGATGCAATCCCAAAGGCTTTCTTTGAAAGCTGGGGAATTGCTCCGCGTGAGGGCTCCGTCGGTGCCAACGTCACCCATATGGCAGGACTGATTCCTGCTGTCCCTGGAGAGCACCTGTTACAGGTGAGTAACTACGCTAACTGGGGTGATGATGGGAAGGGGGTGAGAGAGAGACTGGGGTAATGGAGGTGGGGAGGAGCTGTGAGAGAGACAGGGTGATATATGAAATAAGAAAGGTACAGCTACAAAAGGTCACCAGTATACTACTACTAATCTCATTGGGAGGAGGGAGAGAAGGGTTGCTGCTTTCTGTTGGCACTGTTTAATGGCATGTTAAGGGCCTGATTTATTAAGCTTTTTTTTTCCCTGTAGATAATGGAAAAACAGTAAATCAGGGCCTTAAAAGGAACTGCGATATATCTATTGAAGGATGAGAGGGCACTGTGACTGTTATCTCGGTAGCTGGCTCTTAAATATTTAAGTTGGCTCCTAGAGTCCAAGAAAATTTTGTCAAGACTTGAGGTAGTGCTGCATATGCATCATAAATTCCTTCGGAAAGTGTTGTCAGACTTCCAGCATAAACAGTCGATTGTCTATCAGCATTTTTCCAAAGATCCCCATGCTCAGAAAAGGAAACGTACGCTGCACATGTTGGACTTCAAGAGAGCCTTGGCCTATCTGGAGTGGACCAGCACCCATAGAAAATGCGCCCAGCATGTTTGAGTTTAGAATCCAATTCCATTCCCTCCTAGACCTGGTTTTCCTCTGTTCCAGGAAGCTCCTCCTCACCTCAAAAGAAAAAAACAAAAAACAGTTTGTCATATTGTGCCAGCTCCATGCAGCACTGGTCTTCCTGTTTCTTGCTTTGACGTACATAGCCAGTAGTTAGGGATTCCCATACATGAAGACTTAATCCTGCTTGTCCATGGAGAAAACGAGGTTATTCATTTGTAGCAGATGTAGCAGGATAATGCCTCACAAACCTCCCTCTTCCCCTTTGAGTTATTTTGGCTCAGCTTTTTGAGACTGAGGCTCTCGGTATGGTGGTGACGAGCAGGAACAGAGACCAATGCTTGGAGTTTTTGTTTTTTTTAAAGCTGATAGCTAGAAGCTGAGGACGTTTCTCTGTGAGGCTCCATCAGAGATGTCATCCATATGCGAAGACATCCCACTGTCCACAGAATGCCTGCTACAGGCTGTTGTCTTCATTTGAAGAACCCTAACCTTTTTAAGCCTTTCACATAGAGGTATCATTTCATGCCCTTTGGTTAAACTTCTCTGTACCTTTTCTAATTCTTCTTTTTAAATGCAGCAACCAGAATTGCATGCTGTACTCAGTGCGGCTGCACCATGGAGTAATACAGAGGCATGTCCTTTGTTTTATTCTCTGCCTTTCCATATAATTCATGGCATTTGTAGGGTTCATTACGCCAATTGCCCGTGCACATGGGAGCCGTGCACCAGGAAAGAACTCAGATCACAGTCACTTGTCAGCAAAACTCTCTTATTTAGTACAAGCAAAAAGCTGTAAGCACAGATACACAAGTGTCTGTCTGAGGGATCTGAGTGCAGGCAATGTTCTCTACCTCCACAACGGTGAGAGAGAGAAGGCTGCCCCCGAAGCTCTATAGTTGCTTTATTATATACCTCTCTGTCCCAAAGTTCCAGAAAGTTCTGCATAAATTCTTATGTTATCTGCAGCTTTCTGCAAAGTTCTCTTCCCGGGACCCTCCCATGTTGATCAGTTTTCGCAGCTTGTGTTTCAAGGTCTGCTTATCTGTGTTGCTGACGGCAGCCCTCTGCTTCTTCCTGTGTCTCCTGGCACTGCTTGTAATCTTCAGGGTTCAGAGTATTTGTGCTCATTGTTTTTAGCTTGGCCTGTATTTTCCTTGTCTGAGCCCAAACTCTGCACATTCCTGTCCAAAGTGTGGTTCCCTAGACTCTTTTATAGTAGGCCGCATATACTCTCTCTTGTAGCCCACATGCTTTTTCTTCTGTGCCAGCCATATGTTGCTGTGTGCATTTCCAGCAGGCAAGGGTGCAGTCATATAAAGCAAACATAAAGCAGACCTGAGCCAATTATCCCTTCATTCCCCACTTTTTCTTTCTTTTTTCTCAGGAGGGAAGCAAAAGTAATCCCACTAAGTGGCATGGACAACAACCATTTGAGACAGAGAGGGGTCATCAAGGGGCAACTTCTCATACTGTTCCCTGGAGACAATATACATAGCCTTAGTAGGTTGCATCATAAACCGCTTACAGCAATCAAGTAAGATGGAAAAAATACAGCATGCAATAATACCGAACACAGCAATACTCAACAAAGTAATGAAGAAAGCTTTGAAATATTACAGCAAAACTTAAGCTGGTGTGGGTATTGCAATTGCTGAAGCCCAAATGGCTTGCAGATTTCAGTTATCTTCTAAGAAAAACAATAAGAAAAGGATAACAATACAGTCATTCACAAAAGTCCCCAATCAGTCTAATAGTCCTCTTCCTATTTTCAGATAATTTGGTCCTGCTTCTCAGCAGTTCTTCAGGACTTCGTAGTGTGCTTTACCTATCTCTGAAGTTTAAGTTTGGTTTCTCTCAAAAGTTGAACCTCTCATTCTCATGGGCGGATATCTTGGCCCTTTTTCCAATGTAAGACACTGATCCAGGTAGGGACGCCTTCACATGTGTAGTTCGGGGTTCTTGGGATGGTCTGTTCCGTCTGGATTCTGGCCAATTCCCTTTGCTGCAATCTCTGGATTGCAATTGGTGACATGGCTCCAGGCCTCATTCAAAAGAGCAGCAACCAATATTAAATGAAAAGACTAAATATTCTAGATTAGATTTCACAATGAGACAATGCAATGCGACAAACTTAATTTCATCCATATTTACTTAAGATCATAACTATCTTGTATGGTGTCAACTGTGTCTCTCAGTCTGATAAACTCTTTGTCTCTTTATCACTGGAGATTCATTTGCTGGTAGGAAATACTCTATTGTGCTTCACATCATTAAATTACCTTCATCAGTTTACTGTTCATCAGAGTCCTTTCCTTTTACCCATTTCATCCCTCAGAACATTTTTTTCATCACTTGCATCATTCCACCAACTACATACATAGGTCCTTTTCATGTTTTTTATACCATACTAATGTATCCTTATTTGGCAAGGTTGCTAAGAACAAACAATTGTTAAAAACTTTGTATTGTGGTAAACAAATGGTAGGCAGAAAACATAAACTTAGATTCTTCTCAATAAGCATAACAGCGTGAGTCAACAATGTCCCTTTCCCACTAACTTAATTGGTGTAGTTCTAAATGGATATATGTGCTCATTCTAAATAGCAACTGTCTAAACAATATAGGCAAAGTCCTTACAATATAAAACTATTATTTTGCAACATTTTATAACATCAATCCCAATAGAAAGAAATATGGCTCCTAACATGATAGCCACATATCTCTCAGTATGACTAGAGTTTATCGTATACCCGGTTCCCAGTGAGAGTGCTGTAGGGAACTTAAAAATATTTGGATTGATATTGAAACTGCAGTGTCCACAAGGATTTGAGCAAGCTACTTATTAATTATGGTGTTTACTACTTCCTGCAACTGAAATTTTAAAAAAAACTTTCAGTACACTTTTTCTCTGGACACCAACACGTAAAATTCAAATACAGAAAAACAGGTGAATTTATCCTAAAATTCAATATTGTAACAAATAAAACTGGAAAGATCAGTGTAGTTACCGCCTATGGTGTTTCTGTCCTGTTCAGCAGTCATCAGCACTGAGCTTAACAATGCAAAGTAATTACCTTAAATCTTACAGTTCAGAAAACAGGCATTCAAATGACATGAAACTGATACTTTTTCATGAAAAGGTTGGTGGATATCTGGAATACAAACACTCCCCCTTTAAGTTATTTTAAAGCAAATTACTGAGAGTTACAGCCAACCTTGATGTTATCTTAAACACAGATAGCAAAGTAAACAGTAGGTCTCTTTTCTGACTTTCAAGGCAACTGCAAATGACCATGTAACTGAACAAGAGACAGAGCCTTTTAACTTTTAATTTTGCTCAATAGCATATGTTCCCTGTAAAATAGTTCTCTGTGTGCTGTGCTTTCCTGTCTAATCAATGTGTTTATACCTAAAAAAAAAAAAAAAATTTCCTGTCATGATTTGACAATTTCCAATCTGTAATCAAAAACCGCTGCTGATCGCTGGAAGTAGCGGTATACAAATGTATACTAAATAAATAAATAAATATGCAGTCAGAACCAAATATATATATACCAGAGATAAAATCAAGCACGATTACTTCTTATTCACTCAGGATTTAAATCATTTTCAAGTTGCAATCTGGTAACTACTGGCTCAGAATGCCAAAGGAAAAATGGAAGCAGTTTCCTTAATTTTCTATCTTTTTGTTTGTTTCGTTCAGCTTTAGTAAAGAACTCTAGTATTTACTGTAGACTAAAACATTTAAACACCAGACTATTAGTCTTTAAGTATAGCAGCCTATCGGATCAAAAGAAGGAGGTTTTCTTGTTAAATTTAACTAAACCCCCCCCCCCCCCCCCCCCCGGGTAGTTCTGAAAAGCAACATGCCTTAACAGCTAAAACAAGTAATAAAGCCTTCGCTTCTTCATAATCTTATAAGAATTTTCCATAACAATTAATACTAGCTGTATAGGATAGTCATTTTGCTTAAAGCACTGAACTAAACATCTTTTCATCACAAGGTTACATATTTTCCTAAACAGTTTTTTTTTATTTTTAGATCTTTTTTTCTCGGCTGCAGATCCAGCTGCAGTCATTTCCCTTATCAATTTGATCTTGAATTTGTAAAGTAATTCATTTATCTACCTATAATTAGTTAAAAAGACACCTAGAAAGCTATTAGAATAATGATAACTAAAAGCACTTAATTACAGAAGAAAAAGATAACTAGAAAGCTAATTACAGAAGAATAATACTTCACCGAAAGAGTTCTGAACTTCATCTCCTGTCACACTTCGATTGAATGGATCCCCTATTCAACCAGACAAGAGAGACTTCTCAATCGGGAGTTTCTCTAGGCGATGCGTCCATCCCCAGAAGAGATCCCTAATTTTCGTTAAAATGAGCGGATCGAATGATCCTCCCGCTGGCCAGGCGAGAGTAGGATTCTTTTTCGCCCATTCCTCCCATTTTTTAGAACGATCTTTTATTGCGGATTCCAACAGGGGGTTTTGTGTAATGAGGCAATCTATGGGGTTAGGGCCGGGCTCATCTCCTTTCTTATTATCTACCCCTTCATTGGATTTTTTCTTAAACATTCTCCTTAACTGTCCCTCTTCCTATAATCTGTAAACCTGGTGTTTTCACTGTTTCGGGGACACTTTAATTACAGGGATGATCCTGTTAATAATTTTGCCTTTTTACCGATGTAAAATCGAACCTCTTTATCTGCAGAAGGGCTGGTAACTTCCGCTTTTTACAAAACCTCTTTATCTACAGAGGGACGAAGGTATAAAATCCAGGACTCATACAGACACGCTGTCCTTACGCTTTGTCCATCTCCGGCCGTCCCCCTCGCGAGAGTACAGAACCGCAGATCAGGACGCCACACTTGCTTCGTATGCAGTTGTACGTCTCACACATACACAGTCAATCCTGGAGATATGAAGACCTAATGTCTGGACAAAAACTTCCTTTCCCTAATATTACAACTAGATAGAAAAACACTCTAATATTTTCTACATAACAGAACATTAATTACATAAAATGCATATGTATGAATTCGCTACTCACCCACTAGTTGAACCGGGTAAGTCTTCTGTCTCTGATGAGCAGACAGGAAACACAATACTCACCACTGGAGTCTTCCTAGGGTATCCAAATCTCTCGTTCCTCGTAGAACGGTATCCTTTTTTCTCTCGTCCTCGCTAGGACGGTATCCTCATCCCCTGGACCGGCAGGAGGTATCTCTTGTCCCCTTTTGGAGCGGTATCCTCATCCCCTGTTTTCCTAACGTAACAGGAGATATCCTTACTCTCTGACGAAAATGCAGTCAGAGGAAACGCTGGGCAATTTAGAAAATTTAGGAGTTAAAAACTCAGGGGTCCCTGTTCGGGCGTCACTTGTAGGGTTCATTCCGCCAATTGCCCATGCACATAGGAGCCGTGCACCAGGAAAGAACTCGGATCACAGTCACGTGTCAGCAAAACTTTTATTTCGTACAAGCAAAAAACTGTAAGCACAGATACACAAGTGTCTGTCTGAGGGATCTGAGTGCAGGCAATGTTCTCTACCTCCACAACGGTGAGAGAGAGAAGGCTGCCCCCGAAGATCTATAGTTGCTTTTTTTATATACCTCTCTGTCCCAAAGTTCCAGAAAGTTCTGCATAAATTCTTATGTCATCTGCAGCTTTCTGCAAAGTTCTCTTCCCGGGACCCTCCCATGTTGATCAGTTTTCGAAGCTTGTGTTTCAGGGTCTGCTTATCTGTGCTGCTGACTGCAGCCCTCTGCTTCTTCCTGTGTCTCCTGGCACTGCTTGTAATCTTCAGGGCTCAGAGTATTTGTGCTCATTGTTTTTAGCTTGGCCTGTATTTTCCTTGTCTGAGCCCAAACTCTACACATTCCTGTCCAAAGTGTGGTTCCCTAGACTCTTTTTTTTATAGTAGACCGCATATACTCTCTCTTGTAGCCCACATGCTTTTTCTTCTGTGCTAGCCATATGTTGCTGTGTGCATTTCCAGCAGGCAAGGATGCAGTCATATAAAGCAAACATATAAAGCAGACCTGAGCCAATTATCCCTTCACATTCTACCAGTTTTCTTGGTTGCCACTGCACACTGAGCAGAGAAGTTCAGTATATTATCCACATTGAAGCCTACTGTAGATCCTTTTCCTGCGTGGTAACTCCTAATGTACAACCTTGCATCATGTAGCTATAGTTTGGGGGTGGTTCTTTGGACTTGTTCACATTAAATGTCATCTGCCATGTGGATGCCCAATTTCTCAGTCATCTTGCAATTTTTCACAATCTTTTTGTAATATAACAACTTTGAATAGTTTTGTCATCTACAAATTTGATCACCTCGCTCATTCCCATTTTTTAGGTTATTTACAAATAGTTAAAAAGCAGTAAGCCTAGTACACATTTCTGGGGTATTCCACTATCACAACATGACATTGCCTTCTATCCCATGATTTTTTCATTTTCTCAAGAGTCTGTCATGAGGGACCTTAGAGTAGAGGAGTAGCCTAATAGTTAAAGCAGTGGGCTGACAGCCAGGGAAGCCAGTTTCAAATCCACTGCTGCTCCTTGTGATCTTGGGCAAGTGCCTTAGCTCACCAGTGTGTCAGGTACAAACTTAGATTGTAAACCCTCCAGGGACAGGAAAAAAATACCTACAGTACCTCAGTGTAACTCACATTTAATTTCTGAGAAAGTATGAGCTAAATTCTTTCCCCCCTTTCTTTGCTTGTCAAAGGCTTGCTGAAAATCTAGATAGACTATCTACCTGTTCGTTCACACCTTAAAAAAATGTAACAGATTGGTGAGAGTATTTCCTTCTCCCTACTTTCCTGAAGGTTCATAGTTTGCTTGGGAAAGTACCTGTGAGGTCTTTCCATGACTGCTAAAAGTATGCACATTGTGCTGCTTCACAATATGCATATATGTTTGTGGTGAAAGGGCAGCAATCTGTGAATAGGCCAGCTGTATTAATTATGGCTGGTTACAACTGAAAAAGCATAGTTATTCACCTGCAACAGGTGTTCTCCAGGGACAGCAGGAATCGGTCCTTACATATGGGTGACGTCGATGCCGACGGAGCCCTCACAGAAACAGCTCCCCCAGCTTTCAAAGAAAGCCTTTGGGAAATGCCACCATGCATGTGTGGTCCCCTTCCCGCCCAAAGGTGCTATTTTGCTCAGTCAGATGACATAGCTAGAGTCAACAAAAGAAGATGGCAAAAAAGGACAGCAACTCCAAGGGGAGGAGAGAGGGCTGTGAGGGCTGATTGCTGCTGTCCCTGGAGGACACCTGTTACAGGTGAGTAACTACGCTTCCAGGTCATCCTGCTAGACCAGTCCACACAAGTAGGTTATGCTCCCCTGCCAGCAGATGTTTGGTACTTCTCTGTCTCCAACATCTGCTGGCAGGGGAGCATAACCTACTTGTGTGGACTGGTCTTCTGACTTCTGGGAGCATGCCCTGGCACATATAAGGACTACCCCTAGGGGGATGCCTTCAGTATTACTGTCTCCAGCAGATGTGGATGCATTTCTCTGGCTCCTGACAGCTACCAAGAGGGTTCCCTGTCAGCAGTTGTTCTGACTTTTTAAAGACCCTTTTCTTGGGTTTTGAGCAGCCAGCAAACATTCGATGTGTTTTTTCTCTGAGACCGCTGCCACTATATACGTTTCAGCTCCTGTCCAAGAGGGCCAGTAGAAATACCTGTACTTTCAGAGGGGGAGGGCTACTGGTCGGGAGGACCAGTAGAGCCTTTGCTGAGAGCAGTCAGTACTCTCTTCAGAAAGGAAATAGCTCTTTATTTTCCTCTGTTTTTTTGTTTTCTGGTCTTCTGGCAACAGCACCGTACTGACAGGCTCTGAGAGTCTCAGGAGATTGCAGTGATTGCCTTTGCCCCCCCCCCCCCACCACCGATACCTCCTGGGACATTGAGTGAAGCTTTCCCAATACTGTCGGCTTCAGGGCGGTAGTGGCAGACCTCACCCAACCTCATTGCAGCGATTCCTTGCCAATGCAGCTCATCTCTGGGCGCCCCTCTTGCTTGCGGTGGCCAATTTCTGAGCCTCGTAATTGCTTTTCACACACCGTGGCTGCTTGCGTAGTTCCTTGTCGCACACCACAGCACAGTACCATAACGGCAGTCAGAACAGTGGTGTCTCACTTCGGCGTGTTCTCCTCTGTCCTTACACAGTTCCTTTAGGATGCCAGCCTTGCTAGGCTGTATCGCATGCGGTTGCAAATGCCGGTACTTAATGGACCAGCTTTGCACCGCATGCTTTGAGGACCCGGGCCAGTCATCACAGGGGAAGTGCAGGCCCCTGTGGTCATTGCAACAGCACCTGACAATGTTCCAGTTCCTTCTCTTCAGTAGGATGAATCTCCCCCTCCCCTACTGTTACCACAGCCATCCCTTACATTGCAGGAGCCTTCTGATCAGCAAGCTAACGCTTTTATGAGACTCTTCAAACAAGCATGTGGAATTTGGAAGTCTGACCAGAGCCTCAGCTGCCCTGGGCCCACCATTCTTATCCCTCTGTCTTGCTCCCCCCCCCCGAAGCGAGTCTGCGACACACACTCTTCGAAGGGTCCACAGACCAAGACAGTGTCCTAGGCTCCCCCCTTGAAGAGGGTGAACAATTGTCCTCTGAGGACTCTGGTGACAATGCATTGGACCGGGAGGATACGTAGACTCTTGAGCAATCTCAAGATATGTGACTTTTTGATAAGGAAGAGCTTTCTGCACTCATCAGTCTGGTGGTAGAGGCCTTACGACTCTCCCCAAACACCACAGTGCCGACGGTGGATCAGCCACAGCCAGATCCCATCCTGGTGGGCATTTGCAGGTCATCAAAGTCCTTCCCTTTCCCGTCGGAACTCCAACAGATGGTTTCCCTTGAGTGGAGTTCACCAGATACCTCCTTATGCACTGCTGAGTGACTGGGTCGTCACTACAGTTGGTCCCCGGATGATCTTGACACCTGGCTCCAGTATCCCAAGGTGGATGCTGCCATTGCTGCGATAGCAAAGCATACTACCATCTCTGAGGGAGGAGCAGCTCTCCGCGATCAACAGGACTGTAAGGTCGAAGGTTTGCTAAAGATGGCTTTCTCTTCTTCCTCTTTTGCTCTTCAGGCTTCATCTTGCAGAGGGCTAACGGCTTGAACCCTTTTCCGCTGGATTCATCTTCTTCCAGGGGAACCGGCAACGGCTCAGCTGGAGTCTGTCACGGCCTTTTTAGTGGATGCCTTTTATGATTTACTCCACCTAGTGGCACGTACAGTTGCTGCAGTGACAGTCGCACGGCGCTGGCTCTGGCTGCATCATTGGTCAGTGGATGTAACCTCCAAGGCTGTGCTATCCCGACTCCCCTTTAAAGGTAAACCTCTTTTTGGGGAGGACCTCAAAGCTCGTAAAGGATCTGTTCGCTGCTCTGGATCAGGGGGGCTTTCTACAGCTAACTCCAGACCTTGCTTCCGCGATGCCCACAGTTATCGACCTGGCAAGTCGGCCCAACCAAGGTCCTTTTCCAGATTAGGAACTAACTCACAGCCCTTTCAAGGCTACTGTCGAAGCAAGAACTCTTATTAGACCTCGGAAGTTCTTCGGCCTACTCCAGAGTGCCTCCGGTTGGCGGATGACTCTCCTTTTTCTCTGGAGAATGGGCCAAGATCACTACGGACCAGTGGGTGCTCGATGTTGTCCACTACGGATATGTTTTAGATGGCACTGCTCCCATTCCGGATGCCTTTCTGGTTTCCCCTTGTGGATTGACAGCTAAGCAGGCGACATTACAGGTGACTGCCTCTTACATCTTCAGGCCATAGTTCTGTCCCTCAGTCCGAAAGAGGTAAGGGGCGCTACTCTGTCTATTTTATTGTTCCAAAAAAGGATAGCTCCTTCCGGCTGATTCTTGATCGCAAGGGTATCAATCGCTTCCTCTGCATTCCACATTTTCGGATGGGAACTCTCTGCTCAGTTATTCAAGCGGTATGGACCGGGAAGGTCCTGGCCACCCTCGACCCTTTTGAAGTTTTCTTCCACATTCACATCCGACAAAACCAGCAGTATTTCCTTCGCTTTGCAGTTATGGGTGGCTGTTACCAATTCTGTGTGCTGCCGTTTGGCCTTGCCACAACTCCACACACCTTTTCAAAGGTCATGGTAGTTGTAGCCGCCGCACTCCGAAAACAGGGAGTTCATGTCCATCCCTATCTGGACAACTGGCTCATTCGAGCAGAGACTCACGCGGAAGCTCAGGAAGCTGTTTCCCAAGTAGTCACGGTGCTAGAGAGCCTCGGCTGCGTGGTCAGTCAAGCCAAGAGTGTTCTACAGCCCTCTCAGTTCCTCAACTTTCTGGGGGCCAGATTAGACACCCGCAAGGGGAGGGTCTTCCTTACGGTAGAAAGCTTCCACAAGTTTTTGGGACAGCTTCAGCTATTCCTCTCGTAGGTTTGGCCACAAGCCAGGGATTATCTGCAGGTTCTGGAGTCCATGGCGGCCATGATCGAGAGAGCACCATGGGCGCAAGCACACATGAGACCACTACAGCATGTTTTACCATCTCTGTGGTCTCTCTTGAGGCATGAGTTTGAGGTCCGCCTACAACTACCCCCAATAGTTCGCCAGAATTTTCAATGGTGGCTGTCTCCGGCCCATCTCCTATGTGGCATGCTATTGGAAGCCCCACACTGACTTCTCACGACATACGCCAGCCTGTCTGGCTGGGGGGCTCACTGCCATGGTCAGACAGCACAGGGCGTTTGTGCCCTCAGGAAATGTGGTGTCCCATCAGCCACCTTGAAGCTCGAGCAGACCATCTACCCCTGCTGCAGTTTCAGCCTCTACTTCAAGGTCAAGCAGTTTGCGTTCTTTGCAACAATGCAACAGTAGCTTACCTCAACCATCAGGGAGGCACCAAGTGTCTCAGCCAAAGAGATGTCTGTCGTCCTCCCTTGGGTGGAAGCCAACTTACAATCTCTGTCAGCCCAGCGTTCAAACGGATTTTCTCAATCGGCACATGATTGATCCCAGTGAGTGGGAACTCGCCACCTGGGCATTCCATAACATTGTGAGTCGGTGGGGTCAGCCCGATCTCGACCTCATGGCCACAGCAACAAACACAAAAGCTCCCACCTTTTTCAGTCGCTGATGGGAACATAGCTCAAGCAGACTGGATGAGCTGGTGCCACCTTGGCTGAGCCACCAGCTTTATCTCTTCCCTCCCTGGGGAGTGGGGGGGGGGGGGTGATAGGGCAAGCTCTCCGCAGGATCGAACAGCATCTGGGCTCGGTGGTCCTTGTAGCCCCCTGACTAGCTTTTCCGACCTTGGTACGTTGACCTAATGCATCTTCCACTTGGCACGCACCGAGATCTGCTGAGCCAAGGTCCCGTACTGACGGACAATCCAACTACTTACTCACGGCTTGGCTCTTGAGAGGCATCAGTACAGAAGGGATATTGTGCGAGAGTCGTTTCTACCCTTCTAAAGACCCGGCACCCTTTTACCTCCTTGGCGTATGCCCGAGTGTGGCACCTTTTTGAGTTTTGGTGCTCTTGGTATCTGATCTCACTGTGGCACTCATCCGTACCTGATATCCATGCCTTTTTACAGGATGGTTTCGATAAAGGATTGGCTCTCAACTCCTTGCACATGCAGGTTGCGTTTCTCACTTGTTTCCATGGTCCCATTGCAGGATGCTCCATGGCTTTTCATGCAGATATCAGCAGTTTTCTTAAGGGTGTACATTCATTACGCCCTCCCCTACGGGCAGTGGTCTTCCCCCCCCCCCCCCCCCCGGGATCTCTCCCTGGTACTTCATAGCCTTATGCAGTCTCTTTTTGAGCCCCACAAGGAAGTTACCCTCCACAATCTCTTTTAATGTGGCCTTCTTGGTGGCCATTATATCGACCCGGAGAATATCCGAGCTCCAGGCCCTCTTGTGTTCTCCCTTATCTCACCATCTCCAAGGAGGCAGTATTCTTGCGGACTGTTCCCTCCTTTCTACCTTTCACCTTAATCAGGCCATTTCATTTCCAAAGGAGATGTGTGTCAGTGTGGATGCCGGCGTGCGAGCCATGGATGTCATCGCAGGACCCAGCAGACATCTCCAAGCAACGGAGTCGCTCCACCAGACCGACAGGCTTTTCGTCCTCTTTGCAGGATCCTGCTGGGGCATGGCGGCATTTAAAGCCACCATTGCTCATTGGATCAAACGGGCTATTGAGTCTGCCTATATCTTGCATGGGTGGCCCGTGCCAAAGGGCCTCCAGGCTCACTCCTTGCGGGCACAAGCCACCACATGGGCAGAACAGTTTCAGTTGGCCCCACTAGACATTTGTCAGACTGCTACCTGGTCCTCCTTGTCAACATTTGCCTGGCCTTACCACCTTGACCTACAATCCTGTGGCTCGGCCCGCTTTGGGGCTCGGGTACTAGCAGCGGCTCTCTCTCCCAGGAATAAGCAGGAAGTCAGTCCTCATATATGGGACTCCCTAGCTACCGAGGACCTATAGAAAAGGCAAAAACATGGCCCAGCTGTGAGCAGCCACAAGCAAATCTGAGGACAGACTGAGGACCCCAGTGTCCAGGGAGAACCATGGCTCCGGTAGCCTGAACCTGAAGGGTCGGAGGACAGGAGTTGCTTAAACCCCAAACAGATTACGGAGTATGGCCTGGCTGAAGGCACTGTCTCATTGGGACTCCCTCTCCAGGCAGTAATGAACTGCAAAAGTGTGAGCAGAGGACCAGGTGATGGCCCGACAGATGTCTGCCATAGGGACAGAGAGTGTAGGCTTGCAACAGAAGTTGCCCTAGCCCTGACATTGTGCACTGTGACCCAGCGCTCCTACCATAGCCCAGCCTGGTTGTGGGCAAAGGCGATGCAGTCCGCCACCCAGAGGGACAAAGTCTGCTTGGTGACACCCTCCCTCAGACAACTGGGGTCATATGAGATGAAAAGCTGAGAGGCTTTGTGGTGGCCCTGAGTCCGCTGTATGTAGGACAGGGCCCTTTCGCAGTTTCAGAGTGTGGAGAACGGCTGATGCCTTGTCAGCGTGGAGCTGTGGAAAAAAGGTAGGAAGTACCACCACTGGTTGAGGTGGAAATCAGAGACTATCTTAGGCAGGAATTTTAGAACCTGGTGTAGGGTGGCTTGGCCACCAAGGCCCGAAGCTCGCTGACTCTGTGAGCAGAGGTGAGTGTCACCAGGAAGGACACCTTCCAGGGCAGGTAATGTAGATGGCAAGTAGCCAAGGTTCGAAAGGCAGCTTGGTAAGCTGCACCAGGACCACATTGAGATCCCATTCTGCTGGAGGCAGACGAATGGGGGAGGCTTAGAGAGCAGTAAGTCCTGCATTAATCTGGTAATGAGGGGCTGCACGGAAAGAGGCTTGCCTTCTATGGAGTGATGGTTCACGGAGAGTGCACTCAGGTGTAACCTGATGGAGTTGGAGTCCAGACTGAGAAAGGTGGAGCAAGTACTGCAGCACCACATGTACCGGGTAGGAGAGTGGATTCACCCGTTGCTCCGTGCACCATAAGTAGAACCTGCGCTACTTGAAGGCATAGGCCTGTCTCAGTGAAGTCCTTGTGAGAGGCCAGGAGGAGGACTTCCACCTTCTTGGGGAGGATGGGTACTAAAGAGACCCATTCAGCAACCATGCTGTGAGAGAGACAAGGATCCCAGGTTGGGGTGGAGGATCGAGCCCTCCTGGGGAGGTCCTAAAAGGGACTGGAGACTGAGAGACGAAGCAGTAGAGGAAACCAAGGCTGCCTGGGCCACCTCAGGGATACTGGAATCATGGAAGCTTTATCTCGCTGGACCTTGAAGAGGGTCCATGCTATCAGTGGTGTGGGAGGGAAGGCATACAATAGACCCCCCGACTGGGTGCAGCTGTGGGCATCAGAAACGTGGTAGCTGAGCATTGGCCAAGCTGGCAAAGAAGCCGAGGTTCAGGGTACCCCACAATCTGAAGAGCCGCTGTGCTGCCCTGGGGTCCATGTGCCACTCATGGTTGTAGGATCCTGCTCAGCCTGTCTGCCAGGAGGGTGTATTGGCCCAGGAAATATACCGCCCTGAGGAGCATAGCCTGCCTGGTCGCATACAAGCAGAGGACAACTGCCTCCTGGCAGAGGCGGTAGGTGCCTGTGCCTCCTTGCTTATTCAGGTAGAGCATTGTGACCTGATTGTCCTTCTGGACGAGCACTGACTTACTGCTGCAGGCAGTCCTGGAAAGCCTTGAGCTCAAGGAAGACAGCCCTGAGTTCCAGCAGGTAGATTTGTTGCTGGCTCTCCTCAAAGGATCAGACGCCTTGGGTGTGCAATTCCTCGCAATGGGCACCCCAGCCCAGCAGAGAAGCATCTGTTATGAGGACCCTCTGGGGGCTCGGGAGTTGGAAGGGC
Organism: Ichthyophis bannanicus; assembly: GCA_033557465.1. Taxonomy (NCBI): domain Eukaryota; kingdom Metazoa; phylum Chordata; class Amphibia; order Gymnophiona; family Ichthyophiidae; genus Ichthyophis; species Ichthyophis bannanicus. Next base: position 85,430,732 of record CM066037.1, read on the forward strand.
ATTGCCCTTCTGCAGGTTCTGTGGATCCTGCCACCAACTGAAGGACTCCACCAGCTGATGATTCTGTCTCGGAGCCTGCCTTTGGCCTGGGTCCACTGTGAGCGGATTCACCACTGAGCCGCCCACATGTGGAGGCAGACATTGGAGACCACATGGACTGTGTTGGCCATATGGCCGAGGAGACGAAGCATGGACCGTGCCGACATGGTGTGGTGGCGTTGCACCTTGGTCGCTAGTGCCGTGAGGCGATCTGCCTTATCCAGGGGGAGGAAAGCTTTGGCCTGGAAGTTTGTTCAAGCGAGCCCCTATGAACTCCAAGTCTTGTGTTGGATGAGGTGGGATTTTGGGTGATTTATCACAAATCCCAGATGTTATAGGACCTTGATGGTGCGAGCTGTGGCCTGCAGCGTCTCTGAGGCTGTGCCTCCTTTTATTTTATTTATTTATTTAGACAGTTTTGTATACCGCCTTATCCTTCAATCAAAGCAGTCACAACACAATTGGGGGATACATTTAACACGTGGGGATATGAGACACATACACTAATACTTACAGGGAACATGGGCAATGGAGGGTTAAGTGGCTTGCCCAAGACCACAAGGAGCATCTGTGGGACTAGAAACCCCAGTCCTTCCGGCCCAAGGTTGCTGTCCTCTAGTGGGATTTGAACCCCCGACCTTCCGGCCTGAAGTACCTTGCCCCAACCACTAGGCTACTCCTCCCTCCTAGCCAGTCATCTAGGTAAGGGAAGACGAAGGCTCCTTGGAGACGAAGATAGGCAGCCACCACTACTAGGCATTTGGTGAAGACCCTTGGTGCAGAGGTGAGGCCAAAGGAAAGCACCCTGTACTGATAGTGGTCGCCCCTGACAATGAATCTTAGGTACTGCCCTTGACCAGCATGGATAAGGATGTGGGAATAAGCATCCTTTAGGTCCAAGGAGCATAGCCAATCTCCCTGCTGTGGAGGTAGGGCAGCAATATTCCAAGGGAGAGCATCTTGAACTTCTCCTGCACCAGGAATTTGTTCAGATTCTCAGGTCCAGGGTTGGTCTTAGTCCTCCTGTTCTTTTTGGGACCAGAAAGTACCTGGAGTAAAAAAAAAAACCCTTTCCTTTCAGGTGGTGTGTATGGGCTCCACAACCTTGTCTCTGAGGAGGCCTGGAGTTTTTGCATTAGCAGAGCTGGTGTAGGGGAGACCGAGGAGACTCACCAGGAAAGAAGGATGGAGGCAGTTGGTCGAGGTGGAGGAGGTTACCCTCCCTGACCACCTGAAGTGCCCATGAGTCGGTGGTGATGGAAACCCACCTGTGGGCAAAGTGGACCAGACGCCCCCCCCCCCCCCTGTTGGCAGCTTACCCTCCAGAAGAAGAGAGGCTATGCTGGGGGTGTCAAATTCCCGACCCAGGCTGGGGCTGGTGCCTGGGGCTTTGAGACCTTTGGCTTGCGTGGGCCCTTGCCCTGGCCCATTCCCTTGCCCTAGTGACCATGCTGAGGGGTCTGGGCAGCTGGGTATAGAGGGAAGCCTTGATAGAGCTGGCCCTTTCTGTGGAAAGGGAGTTTCTTTCCTGGTGGCTTCTTCCTCTGAAGAGTGGAAAGCTTCCTCGAGAGCCAAGTCTGTGTCACGTACTGTCTCAATTTCGGCTGCCTTGTCCTCCATCGGCTTGCTGAAGAGCTGCTCCCTGAGGCAAGGGACGTCTAGGAGCTTTTCTTGCACCCATTACTTGAGGTTCGATGTTTGGAGCCAGGCCTGGCATCTGGCGCCGATGCTGGTGGAAGCAACCCTCACGCTAGACTCAAAGGAGTGGCCTAGTGGTTGGGGCAAGGTACTTCAGGCCGGAAGGTCGGGTTCAAATCCCACTAGATGACATCAACCTTGGGCCGGAAGGACTGGGGTTTCAAGTCCCACAGGTGCTCCTTGTGGTCTTGGGCAAGCAACTTAACCCTCCATAGCCCATGTTCCCTGTAAAATAGTTATCTCCAAGTTATAATGCCCTGTTCAATGTAATTTCAGTTTGTTCAATGTAAACCGCACTGATGCAGAATAGCGCGGTATATAAGAGAATGTAAATAAATAAATAAAAGCCGTCGTAGGTGGCTTGGGACAGATACTTGGAACAGTCTGACAGATTTCGTTGGAAGTCTGAAAGCTTCGGAGGTGGTCTTCATCAAGGCCAGCTGCCAAGCCTCCGACTTCCTTCGCAAGGTCTTAGAGGAATATGCTGATGTAAAGTTGGTAAGTTTGAATGCGACATGCCAACATCAAGCCCTGGTAGAATTTCTGCCCAAGGGTGTGGGACTTCCTGCCCAGGGGCACCAATGAGTGTGTCTTTGGGCTCTTCTGTTGGTGCATGGCCGACTCGACCACCATGAAGGTGTGAGAGTTAGGTCTTTCAGAAGCCTGGCCCTCACTGTACCCGGTGCATTGTATCTAGGTGCTTGCTGATAATGGGCACCGATGCCGGGATTTCCCACATCCTGAGAAGATGCTGGCTGAAGATGGAGGGGATGGGAACCATCAAGGTCTCCTTGGGCGATGCCTCGTATTGGAGGATGTCGAACTCCTCCATACGGGGGACGACCTCCGACTCAGTAGTGAGGGAGAGAGCCCAAGCCATTTTCCTGATGAACTTGATGAATGAAGAGCCCTCAAATAGGGATTGGCACCTTGCTGCCGGCGGGAACTGGTCCGAGGGGAGGTCTCGGTGTGCCCAAATATCCGGAGATGTTTTAACATTAGACTCCCTGTTGGAGTAGTCTGAGTGGAACTAGAGATCTGACTGCTCCAGAGATGTCACCCGTTCCGGCCTCTGGTGTCCCGAGGCTATGGCATGGCCGGAGCCAGAGGCACACTCCTGCGAGGACCTCACCACTGAGGATCAAGAGCGAGAACGTGACATTTGCTGAGTATCTGCCTGAAGCGTCTGACTTTCAAGGATCGCTTTGGCGGCCCAGGGAGTCCTCAGCATTGAGGTCCCTGCGGTCTTGGCATGAGCACTGGCGGGCTCAGGCATCGACGTCTGTTGTGAAGTGATGAAAGCAGAAACGCTGCGTTCAAGAGCTAGCATTAGAGTTTCCCATTTGGGGAAAGCAGCCTTCGACACTGATGCCAGGGTGACAGGTGTAGAAGAAGAGAGGGGGTACTCAATGGGACGGCTCTCAGAGACCGAGGTCTGTCACCAGAGGCCTTGACAGAGTCCTGGGTACCTTTCAGGGATGCTCCTGCTCATACTCCTCAGATGCCTGTTGGGGGCTGAGGGACTGTGCACGGAATTTCCCGTGCTTATCCGCCTCCCAGGACGAGGCCCTTGATGTCTTTTTTTTCTTATTATGCTCTTGCTCTGGGGACCCTTGCTTGGAATGTCTATGAGCCCGCTCAGGAACTGCGGGTGCCTTTCATGACTGAGGATCCGTGTGGGGCCTTTGAGCGAAAGGCTACCGGAAAAATCGGGGTCGAGTCTGATCTCTAGGAACAAGCAGGAATAAGTCATCACATATGGGTACGTCGGTACCGACGGAGCCTGCGCGGGAAAGCTCCCCAGCTTTTCAAATGAAAAGCTTTTGGGGCCTCCCACTGCACATGCGCGCTGCCTTCCCGCCTTCCTGACCAGCTCTCCTCAGTTCTTCTTTTTCCGCGGAGCCAGCAGGTCGTGTTCCTGTCACCGCTGAAGAATTTGTTACTTTTGTTTGTTTCTTTAGACCGCGTACCTGCCTTCCCCATACCGAAACCGGTATCGCCGGTCTTTCTTTCTATATCAAAAAAAAAAAAAAGACTTTTTTATTTTCTTCAGCACAGCTTGGTACCCGGTGTTAGGCCTTAAGGCCTACACAATTTCTCCTCATGGAGAAGCCAGTCCCTGGTTTCAAAAAATGTACCAAATGCAGTGCTGTCATTTCTGTCACAGACACCCATGAATGGTGTCTCAAATGTTTGGGACCTGAGCACTCCATACCGGACTGCCCATCCTGCACCCAGATGTCTAAATGCGGTTTGCAGAACCGGGCTAACAAGCTCCATGTGCTGTTTCCTTCAGAAGCATCAAAGTCATCCAGGTCTTCCTCTCCGGATGGATCTCAGGTAACCAAAACTTCTGTGGGCAAATCCTCTAAAAGCAAATCTCTTTCTAAAGATCGAGAGGCTCTCAGTTCTGAGTTCGAGGATTCTGCCCAGGCCAAAAAACCCCGGCGGGAGGTTCCGGCCTCCAAAGCAATCATGGGGTCACAGGTTGACATCGATGGCACGGCCTCGACAGATCACCTGTTGGACTGCTCTGGGGTACCGGCCCATACCGGTACCGACATCCAGGCAGTAGTGGCGTCTCTGGGCAGTACTGTCCAGACCATGCAGCAAGCCGTACTGGCCTTCATTAAGGCTGCGACGCCCTCGGTACCGATTTCATCGGTACCGACCCCGGTTCCGGTATCTACACCGGAACCGAGACCATCGACTTCTAAACGTCGATCGGTTCCGCATGCCGGATTCCGGCTTTCGCCCGGTACCGATCCCATGCCCGATACGCCCGATGTCGATACCGATCGGTATGCGTATCGTACATTGGAAGCACAGAAGGAGTACTCAGATTCTTCTGATGAATTCAATTCCTCTGATGACTCTGCTGAGCTTACTCTTCCTGAGGAGCCCTCTTCTCCCAAGAGGAGGATGTCTCCTCCAGAGGGTTTATCCTTTCAGGATTTCATTGTTGATGTAGCTAAAGCACTTTCTATTACTACATCTTCTGAAAGAGAACCCAGATCAAAAAAATTGGACATTTTAGGATACTCAAAAGCTCCTAAAGAGGCAGTCACTCTGCCTGTCCATGAAATCCTTCAAGAACACTTGATGGATTTGTGGGAGACTCCTTTAACACTGTCTCCCCATTCCCGCAGGTTGGACACCATGTATCGGGTCCCTCCTTCGCCTGGGTTCCAGAAAACTCAGCTGCCTCACCACTCCATTGTGGTGAAGTCTGCCATGAAGAAAATAAAGAGTCCTAAGAGGCATTCTTCTACCCCTCCAGGGCGAGAATGTAAGAACCTAGACTCTTTTGGAAGAAAGATGTTCCAGGCTAGTATGCTTATAGCCAGGATCAACTCTTATAGCCTTTATATGGGCATGTATCTTGGGCAACTTGCCCTAAAAATACAGAATTTTGCCCCCTTTATCCCTGATGATCAAAGGGCGGACTTCTTTTCTATGGTGACACAACTTTCCGAGGTCTCCAAGTTCTCCAACAGGGCAGCTTTTGATTCCTTTGAAGTTGCAGGCAGAGCTTCGGGAATTGCTATTGCAGCCCGACGTCTCGCTTGGCTCCAGGCTTCTAACCTAGAACCCTGGGTTCTAGAAGGCCTCAGGAATCTGCCCTGTACCGGTGAGAACTTATTTGGGGAAGACTGGCAGATTAAAGCTGCTCAAATGGATGCAGAAAATGCCACTCTAGATAGACTTTCCAAGTCTACTTCTACCCCTACCAAAAAGAAGCCTTTTAAAAGGCCTTACTATAAAAAGACCAGATTTCCCACAAATACTGGCCAGCAATCTGCTCAGCCTCGCCTTGCGGCTAAGCGTCAACAATCTAAGCAGGTAAAGTCAAAGCCTGCAGTGTCTGCTACATCCCAGCAGGCTCAGCCCCCTCAGGGGTTTTGACTTCCCTCTAGAGAACTTGCCGTTTCTGGCTCTAGCACAACCAGAGCCCCTCACCATTCCTGGAAGGCTAGCTCACTTTGCTCCCAGATGGGAGCAAATAACATCAGAGCAATGGACCCTCTCTATTATCCGAGAAGGCTACAAACTTCATTTCTCCAGCCTTCCTCCCCATACCATGGTGAGGCAATTCAGTTCTCCCCCATCTCTTCTGACCCTGTTGGGTCAGGAAGTCTCTTCTCTTCTTGCCCAAGGGGCAATAGAGGAGGTTTCTATTCAAGGAGAAATTCAAAATGCTCTCTCTGGGCCTTCTCCTTCCATACCTTCAGAGTCAGGATTGGCTTTGTTCTCTAGATCTCAAGGATGCGTACACTCATATACTCATCCATCCATCCCACAGAAAATATCTAAGATTTCTGTTCCAGGGAAAACATTTCCAGTACAGAGTACTACCCTTCGGTCTGGCCTCTGCTCCAAGAGTATTCACAAAATGCATGGCAGTCGTTGCCGCATTTCTCAGAGGCATGGGAATCTTTGTCTTCCCATATCTGGACGACTGGCTCATCCGAGCTCCATCTCAATCAGAAGCCCAGATTTCTCTGGACCGCACAAGGCGTATCCTTCAATATCTGGGACTTGTGCTAAACGTTCCCAAGTCCCAACTCATCCCTACTCAGTCCCTGGAATTCATAGGGGCCCAATTGGACTCCACCACTGCAAGGGCCTACCTCCCTCTGGTCCGAGGCCAAAGGCTAATAAGCTTGGCCTCCCAGGCTCAGTCCAGAAGTCACTTGTCAGCCAGAGAAATGCTGCAACTTCTGGGCCACATGGCCTCCACGGTTCATGTGGTGCCCTATGCTCGTCTCCATATGAGAGCAGCTCAATGGACATTGGCCACCCAGTGGTCTCAAGCATCGGGACTGCTGTCAGACCAGGTACTCACCTCAAAACGTCTGTTTTGGTCTCTCCAGTGGTGGACATCCTCCAAAAATCTGTTGTTGGGGACCCCCTTCCAACCTTTGTTGCCCCAAGCAACCCTCACAACAGATGCCTCCCAAACAGGGTGGGGAGCTCATCTTCAACATCTCTCCACTCAGGGAACCTGGTCTCCCCAAGAGACCACCCTTCATATCAACCTTCTGGAACTGTGAGCAATCTTCCTTGCCCTCACAGTCTTCCATACCCTCCTTGCCAACCTGACTGTCCTAGTTCAGACAGACAATCAGGTGGCCATGTTTTATATCAACAAACAAGGAGGGACGGGCTCTCTGTCGCTTTGCAACGAAGCTCTCAGATTATGGGCCTTCGCCAGAGAGCACCAAATTCATCTTCTGGAAGTATATCTTCCAGGAGTTCAAAACTCTCGGGCAGACAGACTCAGTCGAGTTCTGCTCCCACACGAATGGTCCCTACATATGGACCAGATACGCAGAATCTTTCAGGAATGGGGGACCCCGGACATAGACCTCTTTGCAAGTCCGTGGAATGCCAAACTTCCCCGGTTCTGTTCCAGGACTCCGTGTCAGAGAGCTCAGGCCAACGATGCCTTTCTCCTGCATTGGGGTCAGGAATTCCTGTACGCTTTTCCACCCATTCCTTTGATTCCCAAGACTCTGTTCAAACTTCAGAGGGATCACGGATCCATGATCCTCATTGCTCCACGCTGGCCACGCCAAGTGTGGTTCCCTCTCCTTCTACAGCTCTCCCAGGGCTCCTCCCTGGACCTGGGAGCTGCACCAGACCTTCTGTCTCAGGAGCAGGGGACTTTGTGGCATCCAAACCCCAAGTCCCTACATCTCCGAGCTTGGTTACTGAAGGCTTAAGCCTTCAAGAGTTTAATCTTTCTCAACCAGTGAAAGATATCCTTTATGCCTCTAGGAAACCCTCTACCAGGCGTTCCTATGCTTTCAAATGGAAACGTTTTTCCATTTGGTGTGCTCAACAGGGTCTTGACCCTCTGGCACTTCCTTTGAATTCTCTACTAGACTATCTCCTGCATCTTTCCAATGCAGGCCTCAAGACGAATTCAGTACGAGTCCATTTAAGTGCTATTACAGCATCTTTAAAACCTATCAATGGACAATCTGTTTCCTCTCATCCTCTTATTGCAAGATTCATGAGAGGCCTAACCCTCACTAAGCCTCCCATTCGGCCTCCTCCGGTAGCATGGGACTTGAATTTAGTTCTGGGTCAACTTATGAAGCCACCTTTTGAACCGTTGGTATCTACCTCCCTGAAATTTCTTTCTTGGAAGGTCCTTTTCCTTATTGCAGTCACTTCGGCTCGCCGCATCAGTGAACTGCAAGCTTTGGTGGCGAATCCACCTTATACCAGATTTCATCATGATAAGGTGATCCTTAGGACGAATCCCCACTTTATGCCTAAAGTGGTCTCGCCTTTTCATCTTAATCAAGAGGTATATCTACCTGTCTTTTTTCCGGCTCCTCATGCATCCAGTGCAGAGAGGAACCTTCATACTCTTGACTGTAAAAGAGCTCTCGCCTTTTACCTCAATAGAACTCAGCCACATCGAAAGTCTTCTCAGCTTTTCGTGGCTTTTGATCCTTCTCATTTGGGACTTCCAGTCGCCAAACGCACACTTTCCAACTGGATTGCTCAGTGTATTTCCTTTGCTTACCAGAGTAAGAACATTTCTCTGGAAGGCCATGTCACAGCTCACAATGTGAGAGCCATGGCCACTTCTATGGCTCATCTTCACTCTGTATCCATAGATCAGATCTGTCGAGCAGCCACTTGGGCCTCGGTGCATACCTTCACAGCCCATTACTGCTTGGACAAGGACTCCCGCCGGGATGCCTTGTTTGGTCAGGCTGTCCTCAAACACCTGTTCCATACTTAAACAACTCCTGCCCACCTTCCCAGAATGGATGCCTGAGATCCATCCGAAGATGGTTACCCTTGGAGGGGGATCTCCCAGGCATCTCAGCTAGGGAGTCCCCATATGTGATGACTTATTCCTGCTTGTTCCTAGAGATAGCACAGTTACTTACCTGTAACAGGTGATCTCTGGGAACAGCAGGAATTAGTCATCACAACCCACCCACCTCCCCTAGGAGTTGTCTCTCTATTCCTCTATCTTCCTGTCCTCTCTCTCTATTGTCTCAGCTTTAAACTCGAACTGAGGAGAGCTGGTCAGGAAGGCGGGAAGGCAGCGCGCATGTGCAGTGGGAGGCCCCAAAAGCTTTTCATTTGAAAAGCTGGGGAGCTTTCCCGCGCAGGCTCCGTCGGTACCGACGTACCCATATGTGATGACTAATTCCTGCTGTTCCCAGAGATCACCTGTTACAGGTAAGTAACTGTGCTCTCTGTGGAAGATGCCCTTCTTAAGCCAGCTGCTCTGGATGGCCTTTGCGGACATCTTTTTAAACAGGGAGCATTCCTCCAGGTCATGGTTGGTGCCCAGACACCAGAGGCAACATCATGAGTGTTGGTGAGGGACATGTTTTTGGAGCACCGATCACATTTTTTAAAACCGGTGGTCATTGGGGCAAAAAAGGATCCCAGTGAGGTCGAAGACCCTCAACGGAGCAAGCATTTGAAAAGGCGCAAAAGCACTAAGAGGAAAGAACCTAAAAAGGCAAGTCTCGAGACCCTGTGCTGAAGCAACGGGGCTCAAAGGTGGAAAAGGGACCAGCACGAGCAGGAGAGGTACAAAAATGTACAAGAAAATCAACTTTTTTTCCAGGGAAACAAGACTAATGTCTGTAGGGCTCCACAGAAAAAGGGAGACTGAGCAAGATGGTACCCTTGGTTGGAAAGGGGACCGCACATGCATGGTGGCATCTCCCAAAGGCTTTCTTTGAAAGCTGGGGAGATGCTTCTGTGAGGGCTCTATCGGCGTCAATGTCATCCTGACTTTCTACTTGTTCCTGAAGAGCTGTCCTCATCTTACCCGTGTGGAAAAGGAGATGGGAAGGGTATAACCAACTGACAATGTGAAAGAAATGAGTTTTGAAATCTCAGCACATTTTCATTGCAGATGTGCAAAATCTGTGATGCCAAATGACCCTAAAGTTTCAGAGGGAAACTTCTTGCAGACTCATAGGTTTAAAACTGCCCAATAATGTGTTTTGGAGCTTAATATCTAGTATTGGAGTTGAGTTGGTGTAGCTTTTTAGGAAGTGTGAAGGTGTAGAGTTCTTGGATACCTAGTAAGATTAAGTATAACTGGCCTGGCAAATGCTTCAGCTGTTTAAGCAAGAACTTTGCAAAATTTAAATTGCCATTTTTCTAATAGATTTCTTGTCTCTATAGTAAAGTGAGTGTGTGACTTTGTTGGTATTCATATACTGTACATGAAATATTAGGGTGAAAAAATCTGGAGAAGACACCTGTGGGTCTTGAAAGCATATATACTTAAAAATGAAAAATGTAATTTAGTCTTATTTGTCCAGGCTTAATTCATATTAAATACTTTTCTACTTTGCATTTACAGGTTTACTTTGTTTTATAGTCCTACACTTTTAAGATAGCATAACTTTTTTTTTTATCCCCAAATTAGACTTGTCGAAGATGAAGAGAGGCGTTGGACCGATGAGAACATTGATATTGTAGCTTTAAAACATTTCCCCAATGTGGAAAGGGATAAAGCTTTGAACAGGCCAATCTTGTACAGCAACTGGCTATCTAAGGTAAAAAAAAAAAAAAAGTGAAAATTTCTTTGTGGACCAATTCAAAAAAATTTGCGCTTTTTGTTACCTTTCACCTAAGGTCAAAAACAAAGCACTACAACGAATTGGATGAATCATGCTGAGAGACTGTGTATAATGTAATCTCTTGTATCAGACTAATTTGTGATCTTATTCTGGAAAAGCTAAGCAGAAAAGTAGTTATGAAAAAATAGTTCATTTTCCTTTTACCAAGCAGCTCCCTCCTGCTCCTTTGGAGTTCATTCACTTAGAATCAGAGCTGGAATTGGGCACCATCATCTTTATTTTTATTTAACATTTCTTATAAACCGCCTTTCATGATATCAAGGCGGGTTTACATTGAACAAACTGAAATTACATTGAACAGGGCATTATAACTTGGAGATAACTATTTTACAAGGAACATGAGCCATGGAGGGTTTAGTGGCTTGCCCAAGACCACAAGGAGCACCTGTGGGACTAGAAACCCCAGTCCTTCCGGCCCAAGGTTGCTGTCCTCTAGTGGGATTTGAACCCCTGACTTTCAGGCCTGTAGTACCTTGCCCCAACCACTAGGCCGCCACTCCACACTCATCTGCATTCACAATTGTCCAGAGATTTTATTTTCCTTTTGTCCTCTTAACTTTAGCCCAGCCATTACATCAACAGTCCTGAGCCAGGGTCTAGGCATCTGGTCTCCTTCTGGAATTCTGTAATCAAGGACTGTAAATCCAGTTTAGCATCACCTTATGTCCGTACACCCAAGGAGCTATGAGCTTTGTGTAGCATCCCCCAAGTCCCATGTTTGGTAATTTTGTAGCATTGCCATGGAGTGACTAGGCTGCCCTCAGAACCAAGTTAAAGGTGGACAGTAGGGGCAAACATTCATTGCATAACTACGGCTTGGTTTGTGTGGCATATTTAAAAAGATGGAATTAATACTTCTGCTCGGTTCCAAAACAAGCTTTTGATAGATTGGGTTGACGTATGCTTGTTTTGTTTTTTTTACCTTAAAAGCTTTTTGTTTCCTGTCTTGTTTATTTTGTATTCATAATCATAAGGCCACAATACTTAATAGTCATTTATCGGTCTCCCAAATTTTGAGAGGGATTGGACAGAATAGCTCCATCTGTTCTTGCTCTGCTACCCCTGGTTCACCTGTGCCCAGGGTCAGCCCATTGGCTAGGTGGCTTCTTAAGGCAGCAGCCTCTGTGGGTGGCACAACACCCATGGCAGGCCATGTGCTTCACTATACATGGCTTGCTGCTTCTAACCCATCTCTGATAGGAAGTTGTGTCTGAGGGGGGTCAGATGCGGTAGACCATGTGTGCCACTGCCAAGCTGAGCCATACCGACCCTGCCTACAGAATCAGCGACCGTGCAGCTTGGGGTGGGGGGAGGGGTAGTGCTCCACAGCCAGTGCTAATGCCTGGAGTGCAGAAACTTTGGGCTGGCCCTGCTTGTACTGGTTTCAATTAAAAGTATCTTTTGTATGGCAAGTCTGCACACGTTTTAGGCTGGAGTTATAGATTTTGCTTTTTTGCTTTGCTCTCCTGATCCACCTGATACATGGATCTGCAAGGAAAATCTCATATTAGCTCCCATTTTGAAAGTATCCAGGTCGATGTTTAGAGGTACTTACACATTCTTCAGCAATGCTGGCTTCCTGTGTGCTTTTTCTCTCAAGAATCTGCAGCACTTGAATGGATAACTGTGGCCATTCAAGTTGCTAAACAGTCAAGGTTGTCCAATCAAAACTGGGATGAGATTTGGGGTGGGGCTTCATGTTGTTGGTTCATCATCAAGTGTCAGCTGCTAAACTGAACTTACAGGTTTAAGTGGCACCATTTGGATGGATAATGCCACTGAAGATATGCATAACTTTACAATTATATCTTATCCATATAAATTGTGTGGTTTATGGACTACTGTCTTAGAATTTCTGGAAGGTTCAATTTAGTTTGGCGCTACCATTATGCCTGTCTGCAGTATATGCACCTTATGTGTTTCTCTGGAGGCTTTGCTTTTTGAGGGCTGTGGGATGGAGCTGATTTGTCTTTTGATATGGTTTCTATTCCCTTTTACCCACTTTATTTTCAGTTGCTCAGGAATTGGGGTTATACAGTTGTGGTCAACATTATTGGCACCCTATGATTCAACCCTTAATGTCCAATATCGCCTTAAAAAAAGTGGCCAGTGAAATGGCTTTGGACTATATATGCACACACATTTGACACAAAAAAGAAACAAATAAAACAAGACCAATTAAAAAGGTAATAGTAGGAAATGCCAGGATATGATGATTTGGTACCCTTACAAACAATTCAAATCTGTTTGAGCAGAACCATGTTCCCATTGCAGTAAAATCAGATGCACCTGTGATCAAATTGTCAGTACTCACATGACTTGAATCAACCAATGAATGGTGGCTGTAATGTTTAATATTTAAAATGGTCACATTCACTCCCTTTTTTATAATGATGAAAGCAAGAGAGCTGCCTGAGACGGTCAGAAAAGCCATTATCACCAAACATCAAACTTCAAAGGGGTACAAGGCCATCTGAAAAGACATTGAGATTCCTGTGTCTACAGTTTGCATTATTAAGACGTTTTCTGTTCATGGAACTGTCAAAATATCTCCCAGGATGTGGTGGGAAGAGGAAAATTCAAGACGTTTCTGAAGGTTAGTGTGAACTGATGGAAAAACACACAAAACATCCATAGAGCTTAAGACTGACCTGGAGCAATCTGGTGGTTTCAACCTGCACCATATGCCATGCACTAAACATGGCATGCCTAATCTTTGCTCAAGCCCACCTTGAGAAACCACAATCCTCTTGGGAAAAGGTTCTGTGGACAGATGAAACCAAACTTCAGCTGTTTGGCAATGCAGACCAGAAATACATTTACAGTTGAAGAAATGAAGTTTATAAGGAAAAAAACCTACCTTTCTACAGTTAAATATAGTGGAGGCTCCATAATGTGGGGCTGTTTTGCTGCCTCAGGAACTGGAGGCCTGGAATGTATTAAAGTAATCATGAAGTCACAGGACTACAAAGTTATTTTGGAGCGAAATGTGCTACCTAATGTCAGAAAGTTAATTTTGAGTCGAAGCCATGGATCCTCCAGCAGGACAGTGACCCAAAACATTTATCCAAAAGTACAAAAGAATGGTTAAAAAGGAGCAAATGGACTGTTTCAAACTGGTCAACAATGAGTCCTGATTTCAATTCAGTTGAGAACCTTTGGGAAGAGCTGAAAACTGCCACTAGTAAAAGGAATCCTGGAAACACTGATGAGCTGGAACAAATTGTAGTTGAAGAGTGGGAGAAACTACCAGCAGACAGATGTACAAAACTTATAGATGGCTACAAGAAATGTTTCAAGGCTGTCATCACTGCCAAGGATTATGCAAATAAATATTAGTGAAGGGTGCTATTAATCCTGTCCAGGTCATATTTTCTATTTTTTTCTTCAGAATTGTTTTGTTGTTTAACTTTGAACACTATTACATTGACATACGGTTGGAATATTTCCAATTATTTCTCAAGATATTATACACAGCCTACCTAAAATGCAAGGGTACCAATAATATTGACCACAACTGTGCATAAAGAGGACTTAATGTTCAAGAGAGTTTAGATATCAGGTTCTCCCAAATTCATTATCTCTATAGTTTGCTCATTAGCAGAGGCTAAAGTATGGTGGGACCACGTCTCAAAATTTGATGGACTGTTTTAGAAGGCTTTTTTTCTTCAGGAAAAAGCAGGAAGTCAGTCCTCGCTTATGGGTGATGTCTGCGCCGACGAAGCCCGCATGGAGCATTTCCCCAGCTTTCAAAGAAAACCTTTGGGAATTCTACCATGCATGCGTGGTCCCCTTCCCACCCAAGGGTACCATCTTGCTGTGTCTCTTTTTTTTTCTGCAGAGCCCAATGGATGCTTGTCCTGTTTCCCTGGAAAAATCCTCTAAAATTTATCCTAAAACTTGTTATCTCCAGGAACAAGCAGGAATGAGTCTTCACATATGGGTACGTCGGTACCGACGGAGCCTGCGCGGGAACGCTCCCCAGCGTCCAAAAAGAAAGCTTTTGGGAGCATCCCACACGCATGCACGCTGCCTTCCCAGCTAAACACTTCCCTCTTATCAGTTTTCCGTGGAGCCGGCAGGACGTATTCCTGTCACAGCAGAAAATTCTTCTTTCTATTCTTAGTTTTTTGCGGTCGCGTCTGCCTTCCCTCCGCAACCGGTACCGCCGGTGCTTTTCTTTCTTTTTTCTAAAGAATTTCTTCTTTCCTTCAGAAATTTTTCCTGTTTAGTGTCTGGCGATTTATAGGCCACTAGGCCTCCATCTTTACATTATGGAAAAGCCAGCCACTACCCTTAAGAAATGCTCAAAGTGTGGCGGTACAGATATATTTTCAGACACCCATACTTGGTGTCTAAAATGTTTGGGTCCTGACCATTGTCCACTGGAGTGTCTTTCCTGCTGGAGCTCAAAAAGAATAAATCTTCAGAATTGAGCACAACTCGATACCCGGTTCACATCGCACTCAATGTCACCAGCTAGAATATCTCCACAGGATTAGGTAACCAAACAAAAGTCTGTAAAGACTAGCCAGTCCTTGAGTGGTAGATCTCCTTCCCAGTATCGAGATGGCTCTGGCCTTGCCCTCGGACATTTTGGCAATAAAGCCCCGGCGGGAGTCTTCGGGCTCCAAAGCATTAACGGGGCTTCAGGTTGTTCCCGAGGTTCTTACCTCGATGAACATACCTGGGCCATGCTCGGTGGTTGTGGCCGCTTCGAGCGGTACCGACACCCCGGCATCGGCTATGGTGATGGATGAAACACTCCTCACCGATGAAGGTAGTCTAGCACTCTCGGCTACTTCGGTACCGTTGGAGTTGCTGCAGACCGTTCCTCGAGTATCGGTATCGACTTCGGTACCGGTATTGACATCGGCATCAGTGTCGGTACCGTCCATGCTTGCTTTGACAGGCTCGCTTCTTTCGATGCCGAGCCTGGAATCGATCTCTAGCATGGAGAGAGACAGGGGGTCGCATGATGCTCATAGCACCACAATGGCCACGCCAAACGTGGTATTCCCTGCTTCTGCATCTCTGTCAAGCGGCACCTTTGGAGTTGGGCATGCTCCAGATCTCCTTTCCCAGGAGAACGGGATGCTATGGCACATGAATCCCCAGTCCCTGCACCTCACGGCCTGATTGTTGAAGGCTTAGACCTACAGGATCTCAACATGTCCCAGCAGGTAAATGATATCCTTCAGGCTTCTAGGAAACCTTCCACAAGAAGATCTTATGCCTTCAAGTGGAAACGTTTTACTATATGGTGCTCCAAGAAGGGATTAAACCCCCTGGTCATACCCTTAGAATCGATACTAGAGTATCTCCTTCACTTATCGAATTCTGGGTTAAAGACCAATTTGGTAAGAGTCCATCTTAGTGCAATTGCAGCTTCTTATAAGCCTCTAAATGGACAACCAATCTCCTCTCATCCACTCCTATCAAGATTTATGAGAGGCCTTTTATTAACTAAACCTCCCATCAAGCCACCACCGGTAGCATGAGATCTAAATCTAGTTCTCAGGCAGCTCATGAAACCGCCTTTTGAACCTTTAGCCACTACAGCCCTTAAGGTTTTGACTTGGAAGGTCATCTTCCTGATTGCAATCACCTCTGCCCGTCGCATTAGTGAATTGCAAGCTTTAGTGGCTGATCCTCCTTGTACTAGATTTCCAAGAGGATTGTGGAAAATTGCAAGAGGATCTTGATAAATTGGAAGACTGGGCTTCAAAATGGCAGATGAAATTTAATGTGGACAAGTGCAAGGTTATGCACCTAGGGAAGAACAACCCAAACTATGGTTACACGATGCAAGGTTCCACATTAGGAACCACTATCCAGGAAAAAGATTTAGGCGTCATTGTGGATACCATGTTAAAACCCTCGGCCCAGTGTGCAGCAGCGGCCAAGAGAGCAAATAGAATGCTAGGTATGATAAGGAAAGGAATGGAAAATAAAACAAAAGATATTATAATGCCTCTATATCGTTCCATGGTGAGACCTCACCTTGAATATTGTGTGCAATTCTGGTCGCCGTATCTTAAAAAGGATATAGCGATTTTAGAAAAGGTTCAGAGAAGAGCCACCAAAATGGTAAAGGGGATGGAAGGATACTCCTATGAAGAAAGGCTAAAAAGGTTAGGGCTCTTTAACCTAGAAAAGAGACGGCTGAGGGGAGATATTATAGAAGTCTATAAATTAATGAACGGAGTGGAACAGGTAAACGTAGATCGATTGTTTACGTTATCAGAATATAGAAAGACTAGGGGACATGCAATGAAGCTACAGGGTAAACTATTTTAGACTAATAAAAGAAAATATTTTTTTACTCAACGTGTAATCAAACTCTGGAATTTGTTACCGGAGGATGTAGTAAAGGCTGTTAGTGTAGCTGGGTTTAAAAAAGGTTTGGACAAGTTCCTGGAGGAAAGGTCCATAAACCATTATTAAGAAGGGACCCAGGATACCAATGCTTGAACCAATACAAGCCTTGTGGAACCTGTGTCCCTTGGGGAAACTGCTAGGTACATATGACCTAGATTGGCCACTGTTGGAAACAGAATACTGGGCTTGATGGACCTTGGTCTGACCCAGTATGGCATATGTTATGTTCTTATGGAGGATTCGGTACGACTCGCCTCGGTACCGACCTCGGGCGGTTCCGAAGACATCGCTTTAGCGAAAATCCGATGCTTCATCCTTTCAAGTCTTCCGATCCCGATGACTGGGATGAAACCATCGGTATCGAGGCTACATTTTCAACAAGTTTAGCCTTTACCCCTCATTTTAGAGGGTCCTCCTCAGGGGACATTTCTTTTCAAGCTTTTCTGCTTGATATGGCAAAGTTACTTGCCATTTCTATACCTGGTAAGGAATCACTACCAGGGGATTCAGAGACCCTACATTTCCCCTGCATTTCAAAGGAGGCGATCTTACTTCCTTTGCATCAAACCTTACAGGATTTACTATTAAGAATGTGGGAAACTCCTTTAACGGTATCCCCACATTCTAAGACACTTGACACTATGTACAAGGTGCCACCTTCTCCAGGTTTTCAAAAAGACTCAACTTCCTTATTCTATTCTTGTAGAATCAGCAATGCAGCGTATTAAGAGTGCAAAGAAGCACTCCTCTTATCCGCCAGGTCGTGAGTCTAGGACTTTAGATGCCTTTGGACGTTGATGCTTCCAGGCATCCATGCTTTCGGCAAGAATTCTGTCATATATTTTCTATATGGGATTATCTCTTGGAAGAGGTCACAAAGAGCTTAAAGCTTTTGAACCCTTTTCTTCAAGAGCATAAAAGAGCAGATTATTTCTTACTATTCAATCATGCTCAAAATATCTCTAAGTTCCTTAATCGTGCTTCCCTAGACTGTTTTGAGTCTATTAGCAGAACTTCTGCTATAGCCATAGCAGCACGACGCATGGCCTGGCTCCAAGCTTCAGACTTGGACAGATGGGTACAGGAAAGGCTGGGAAATACTCCTTGTACTGGTGAAAATCTCTTTAACAGGGATGCTTTATTTCAAGCTAGTCAGTTAAACACTGATGCTGTTACTGTCAGAGGATTGTCAAAACTTTCCTCTATCCCAGATAATAAAAAATCTCCTAAAAAGCTTTATCCCCCTAGGGGAAAAAAGTTTTATCCATCTTCTACCCATCATGCAGATGTTTCCAAAGACGGGCAACATCAAACCAGGCTAAGAAAATCAAAACCTCAACAGTCTCAGCAAACCCAGCAGTTGCAGGGTTTCTGATATTTGTATTCACTTTTTTCTGTGTGAGGTTTAGAACCTCTGAGCCTACTTCTTTTTAACAGAAGCATCTAAGGTTCATCTCATCCATGCTGAGATACCAGTCATACATTGACTCAATCCTCGACTCTGGGCATGAATCTCTTGCTACAAGGGAAATCCATCCTTTTAGCTCCAAGAGCTATTGAGGACCATCATACCCTAGAGATAACAGGTTTCTCCTTTTAAAAGGAAGGGAGGAGTAACAACTAACAACAAGGTGATCTATACCCTTCACCTTGACAGTTTTTCTGTACGAGGATATCTTATACTTTTAACCGCAAGGGGACCCTACCTCTTCAAAGACTTACCAAATTGTAAGTCCTCTCAACTCTGTATTACTTTCTATCCCTCTTAGTCCAGACATTCAGTCTCTAAGAGTACTACTAATCAACTGGAGGGCTTATTCTCTAAGCCCATAGGATTTTTCTTCAGTACCTACTCCAGTAAGTAGTTTCCATACAGCGTTTTCTTCCCCTTTGTGGTTCATCTTCTTCTCTGTGTATCTTTGAGCTAATCTTCTCAGATACTTCTTTAAGGCAGCTTATCAGACAGAAATTGAGTATTACCACTCCAAATTATGTCTGTCGGTCCTCTCCAACCTATAGGACCAACTTTTTCTGCTGCCTTAATAACAGATAACTCCAAGAGAGATTCCAAAACCCATTTGGACAATTTATTGTTGCAGGCATCAGGCCTGTCTACTATTCTTAGCCATCTTCAATTCTTTTTGGCTCCAACAGAATAGATTAGGTTGCATACTGGCAATTAAACAGACAGATCTAAGCAACCTACAACATGTTCTCTGCAATTATATAAGGAAGCTCTGCAACTATGGGCCTTTGCCAGAGAGCCTCAGAGCTACTCCTAGCAGGTAGCTTCCAGATGGTTAAAAAGGGCTTCAGTTGGTAGACTCTTACCATCTTCCTTTAAAAATTTCCTTTTAAGGAAAAGTAACCAGGGCTTAGACCACGTGAAAGCGTAGAAAATTGCACAATTCCCTGGGTGGTTCCACATCTCACTGGAACTCCTACAACAGGGATGCATTCTTTTCACTGCAGTCGATCCTTATTTACTACTTTCCTTCTAATCCCCTATACTTCATTGTAGCTTATAATGAATAAAAGAACGCATGATACTCATATTGCCCTCATGGAGGGGCAAACATGGTATCCCCTTATATTGCGTCTTTTTCTCCAGCTACTACTTGAAGTTATAGAAGGATCCAGACTTGCTGTCTTAAGACTAAGGATCTCCTCTGCACTCCTTCACGTATGTCTCCAGACCTGGTTATTCAGGAGCTAGATCTTTTAAAGAAATCTAGTCCTCTCCTTGTAACTGAAGAACATAATACCAGTTTTGACGAAACTTTCTCTATAGTTCTTCCATTTTTAACCAGGCAGAGATTCTCCAATATTCTCAAGTAGGTCTTAATCCTTCTTGTTATTGGGTCAATCTCTATACAACATCTGACTTTGAAAGATTTGTTTACTGTCCATATTAATGCTGTCCCAGCATATCATAAACTTAATGGACAACCAATTTCTATGGTAAATTAAGAAATACCTTCTTTTACCGCTCCTTTTCGGTTACGTCACATTTGAAGCTCTCCAAGTAAAGTCATTATCATAAGTGACATCACTTATGAAAGATTTTTACTGATCTTCAAGAAGTTGGAGGCCCAACACCTAATATAAATGACTTTGTCTTTCTTTTGGATAAAGGGGGTCTTAAAGACCTATCCCTTTTTTCTGCAAAGGGTATTTCTACCTTTTCATCCAAACCAGTGAGATTTATCTCCACTCTTTCCTAGGGCCTTATTCTGCTCCAAGGACAAAGAGTTCAAACTTGGACTTTACAGAAGCTTTGGCTATTTCTCCAAAGTACAACCCCATTAAACTCGCCCAGTTTTTATTCTTGGGTTAGTTATAGCCTTTAAGGCTTCTTATCTCTTCCTGTATTGCAAAATTTATTTTTTCTCTACTTCACAGTGAGGGAATTTCTTTGAGGATAATATACTGGCTCTCAATTGCAGATACATATTAGCCTCAACAAATACTTTTGCAATATTTTTGAGTAAGATCCACATTAGAAAATTGGGATTCAATTTTTTCTAACAATTACGATCTACACAAGGGCTCCCCTCTGGATACCTTGTTCAGTCAAGCTGTTCCGCAGCACCCCTTTTTTCTTTTCTAATTCAACTCCTACCCTCCATCCCTTAGATGCCTGGGGTTCTAAGGAATAAGCATTGCCCATCCATTGGATTTGCAACATGCTGGGACCTCCTCCAGGCATCTTAGCTTGGAAGTCCCCATATGTGAAGACTCATTCCTGCTTGTTCCTGGAGATAGCACAGTTACTTACCTGTAACAAGTGATCTCTGGGAACAGCAGGAATAAGTCTTCACAACCCACCCACCTCCCCTAGGAGTTGCGCTCTCTCTCTTTCTAATTTGTCTACTTCCCTCCTTTGTTCTCAGATACAAACCCAACTGATGAGAGGGAAGTGTTTAGGCGGGAAGGCAGTGCACATGCGTGTGGGATGCTCTCAAAAGCTTTCTTTTTGGATGCTGGGGAGCGTTCCTGCGCAGGCTCCGTCGGTGCCGACGTACCCATATGTGAAGACATTCCTGCTGGTCCCAGAGATCACCTGTTACAGGTAAGTAACTGCTTTATTCCTGGGTTGCATGCCAGTTCCTCTTCCCACCTCAGCCGGCACCATACCTGATGCCATCCTCTGTTCGCCCTTCTTGTTCTTCAAGACTTGCCTCGACCGGCGTTCGTGCCCTTTTTCGCCCTGAGGTTGTCGACCCCGATCGGGTGTCTCCCGGTGGGTTCAAAAAATGTGACCGCTGCAGTTAAATCATGTTTGTTACAGACACCCACAACTGTTGCTTGCATTGCCTTGGTCTGGACCACGACAGTACCACGTGTGGCATGTGTAAGGCCATGACTCCGAGAATCAATAAGAAAAGGTCAGAGTTGCAGGAAAAGATGTTCCCGCAATCCTGCTCGGCCCCAGCTTCCCTGATGCTGAGCCCCAAGCACCTCCCATGAGGCCCAGATGTCTTTGGAGTCCTGTGGCTCCTCCGTCAAGACCCGGACCTCGGCAAGAAAAAGAAAAAAATCCTTGAAGTCAGTTGAGGTCCTGCTAGTAAAACACGGCAAAGTCCCATGGTGGGACTCTGGCGACTCCACACAGCGCCCTCCTAAGGTCTCTAAGTGGGAGTCCTCGGCCGGCGGCGACCATGCATGGCTCCCGAGGCCATAGTCTGTGGAGCCTTCTGGCATTGAGGCCAGAATGGCAGCACTGGAGCAGAATATCTGTCATCCTGGCCATGTGGCAGGTGATGTCAGGTTTGTCCGCATCAGCCCCAACGACCGGGCCCCCGACTATGGTACTGTCCCCGGGAGTCGAACCAGGCCCCAAGCGCCATCAGCCTCTGGCGAGACCTTGGCACCTATTGATGTCCTGATCCTTGGGAATCCAGTCCTCCTTGGCTACTTTCTGGGGAATCTCGGTTCCTGGGATGGGTCCTGAGGCACAGACAGCCTGTGCCTCGGACTCCTCGACACCCTCTGGCTCCAACTGTGAGACTGACATCGAGGCCTTGCCAGAGATCTCTCTGCATTGAGACGTCCCTTTGGAGCTGTCTCCCCCAGAGCCCTGGCGCCATTCCCCATCCGATGACACCTTCCACAACTTCATCTGGGAGATGGCCTGGGCCCTTTCGATCTCTATTGAGTCAGAAGAGGATCCGCGAATGAAGAACCGGAGATCCTCCAGTATGAGTCCCTTCCAAAGGAGACTCTGTCAGTGTTGGTGCAGCCCATCCTCGAGCGGCTTCTCCTGCGGATGTGGGAAACACTGGCCTCTGTGCCGGTGATCAGCTGGCGCCTCGACAGCATCTATTGTGTCAAGAAGAGCCCAGGCTTCCAGAAATCCCAACTCTCATACAGCTCCATGGTGGTGGAGTCCTTGATGCAAAAACTGAAGAGCCAGAAGAATTATTCTTCTGTCCCCGCCCCCCCCCCCCTTCCCGGGCTGAGAGGCCAGAGCCCTTGACGCCCTGGGGCATATGGGAAATGGGGGGGGAATGTGTATTAGCCACATACACAATATATAGCATCTATTACAATGTACTGTCTGCAAAAAAAAAGGCATTGTGCATTAGCCAGATCATATGATAAGATTATGAGATCCAGTACATTTCAGCAGCCAGAAAAGATCACATAGTCTCTCTACAGCCTATATCACCTGCAACTCCTCTTCAGACATGGTGAGTAGATATGTGCCTTACTTTTTAAAAATATTGTTGGCTATGTAATGTTACTGTCTCTTATGATTGTCTTTAAAAAAAATAGGAACAGAAAAAGGGGGTTACAAATAAACTCTCTTACAAAAAGAAGGCAGCAAAGAAAGTTAAAAGGTATGTCCGGTGGTTTTTAATTTTTCCAGCAGCTATGCTCTTTATAATGTGTCTCACAGTGTTTCAGAGGACGGCCTCAACCTTTAATCTTTTTTATTTTAGACCAAGAAGATGCTACAAAACAAGATGACCAGCCTAACCAACAGACGGTACCTTACAGAAAACCAAAAGACAAGCAGAATCGTGAGTATTCCGGTTTTATCCAGCTCCTAAATTTTAAGGCCGCTATAAAGAGGAAAAAAGTATTAGCCCCTACGTTTTCTTTTTCAAACCGAGAAAATGTTAGAAAACCAGCGGCTATGGCGGAGACGTCTAACAGGAAAAGATCACACAGCGAAAGTTTTTCTGACGGTGAATCTACACACGCTGGTACAGAATACGGAGGGCGTGGTGAAAGCCATGTCTTTGATCACAGTGTTTCAGACAGAGCAAATTATCTTGCATTAGGCCCCGCTGAAGAATCAGAACCAGTTAGCTATGTTCAGTTTGTGAAAAGGTGGGATCGTAAATTGGACAAGTTTAATGGTATAATTTATTCAGAGGAATTTAGGTTTATTAATTTAGACAGGGTAACATCATTATCTGAGGCTCAATTCACCATTCGGCAAGGTATTCAACATATTTTGGATGAGGTTAGCAACAGGGTTTCACCCGGTGATTATGTACAGGTTCATCTACACTCATCTCTTTTTCAGAATTCCTTGTATTCTGGAAAGTTAAATCCCAGAAGCATTAGACGCTGACAATTTCTTAAATCAGATAGCTAAACTCCTTCAGAGTCACAGAGAAATCCAGGTTTGTGATATAGTCCGTGTTGTACTTGTCATAAGAATCGGGGTGGGGGAGCTCGTAGGGTCTTAAAGACTATACCATTTAGCCATATTATTCATAAGAAAAGGATGTATTTGATAGACCTGAACAACACTCATAATAACCTGTGTTTTGCAGGTAGCGTCACAGCCCTCATGTCATAGGTAAAAATGACAGATGTTGAATTGTTAGAAGGTGCTAAAATACTACATAATGAATTGGGATGGCCGGTACATAGAAAAGTCATGCTCGATGATATAGCAATATTTGAACAGCATTTAAAGATAAACATACGCGTTGTGTTTTACACAAATTCATGGGTTTGTTTTAAGACATCAGACAGACCTGTGTTTCCTAAGACTGTTCTTGCTGCTACACGATGACCATTTCTATAGTATAACCGATGTCAAAAAATTCCATGGGGAGCGCAACCTCTGTAGTTACTGTCAGAAACCGTACAGTCACGATCATAATTGCACATTATGGTGCCGTCTTTGTTTGACACTAACATGTGTGAATAATGTTGGTGTACAACAGAGATGCCCTAATTGCAAACTCTTTTGTCGTTCTAAAGAGTGTTTAGATAGACATGTGTATCTGGCTCTGAAAAAAGAAGTGGCATGTTTATCTAAGATACTGTGCCAGAAATGTGAGTCTTATGTGGACAAGAAACATAAGTGCAAAGGGCCGGCATTGTAAACTGTGTCACGAGCCCCTAACCGGGGATGGCATCCACTTATGTTTTATGACCCCTATTGGTAAAACTGAAACATCTGAAAAGTATATTTTTTATGATTGTGAATGTATGCAAGAAACAGGCTGGCATGTCCCTAATTACATATATGCGACGGACTTAAATGATGAAAGAAACTGGGAATTCAAGGGTCTCGAATGTATTTCTGCCTTTATACAGATTTCTTGTGACAAAAAATTTAAAGGCTACACCTTCATAGCCCATAATTCCAAAGGTTATGACGGATATTTTGTTCTTAAACTGCTTAAGGAAAAGATGGACAGGGGCTGCTGGTTCAAGGTGCTAAACCTTTACAAATTACCATTGAACCTTTGACTATCCGTTTTATAGACTCTCTAAATTTCCTGCCTATGAAACTTAGCAAACTTCCACAAGCCATGGGTTTTACAGGCAGCAAGGGGTACTTTCTGCACTTTAATACACTGGAAAATCAAAATTATGTGGGCCCCATGCCGGGTGTTGAACATTACGGTGTGAGCAACATGTTGCCTGAAGAAAAAGAGGAATTTTTACAATGGTACAAGGACAATCAGCATAACTTTTAATTTGCAAAAAGAGTTGGCTTATTACTGTCAGCAGGATGTATCTATTTTGCGGCAGGCCTGTGTTCTCTACCGAGCTGAAATCATGAAAATGACAGAGAAAGAAGTGTTTGTAGAGCATAGAAACATAGAAACATGATGACAGAAAAAGACCACAAGGCCCATCTAGTCTGTCCTTCCATAACTACAACAGTCCACTTTTTACCTTTAGAGATCCTCTGTGTTGGTCCCATGCTTTTTTGAATTCAGTTACTGTCCTCATCTCTACCACCTCCACTGGGAGACTATTCCACGGATCCACTACTCTTTCCGTAAAGAAATATTTCCGCATATCACTCCTGAATCTATCTCCCTTCACCCTCATCCCATGTCCCCTCGTAGCAGAACTTGCTTTCAATTGAAAGAGGCTCTCTCCCTGAACATTTATGCCACGGAGGTATTTAAACATCTCAATCATATCACCTCTATCCCGCCTTTCCTCTAAGGTGTACATATTAAGATCCTTAAGTCTGTCCTCCTATGCTTTATAATGAAGCCCATTAATCATTTTAGTAGCAACCCTCTGCACCGACTCCATCCTGTTCACATCCTTGTGAAGGTGCGGTCTCCAGAATTGCACACCATACTCCAAATGAGGTTGCACCAAAGACTTATACAGAGGCATTATCACCTCCTTTTTTCTGCTAGCCATTCCTCTCCGTATGCACCCAAGCATCCTTCTAGCTTTTGCCGTCGCCTTTTCTACCTGTTTAGCTACTTTAAGATCATCAGACACAACCACGCCTAGGTCTCGCTCTTCTTTAGTGGACAAAAGTACTTCACCTCCTATACTGTATTGCTCCCTTGGATTGCTGCAGCCCAAATGCATGACCTTACATTTTTTAACATTAAATCCCAGCTGCCAAATTCTAGACCATTCTTCAAGCTTAGCTAGATCCCTCCTCATGTTATCTACACCTTCCTGGGTGTCTACTCTATTGCAGATTTTGGTATCATCCGCAAAGAGGCAAACCTTACCCGACAGCCCTTCCGCTATATCACTAACAAAGATGTTAAAAAGAATCGGACCAAGGACAGATCCCTGGGGCACACCACTGGTAACATCCTTCTCCTCAGAGTGAGCTCCATTTACTTGTACTCTTTGTCGCCTCCCACCCTACCAATTTCTAACCCAAGCAGTAACTTTAGGGTCCATCCCTAGGGTGCTCAGTTTGTTTATAAGTCGCCTGTGAGGAACAGTGTCAAAGGCTTTACTGAAATCTAAATACACCACATCTAGAGCTCTCCCTCGGTCCAACTCCCTGGTCACCCAGTCAAAGAAATCAATCAGATTTGTCTGACAAGACCTGCCTCTGGTGAATCCATGCTGCCTCGGATCCTGTAATCCGCCGGACTCCAGAAACCTCACTATTTTCTCTTTCAGCAGCGTTTCCAATAATTTACTCACCACCGAAGTTAAACTAACCGGCCTGTAGTTTTCAACCACATCCTTACTTCCATGGTGACATCTCAGAATGGTGACATCTCAGAAATTCAAACAAGGTGTTTAGACCCTTTCCAATATATAACCCTTGCATCTGTATGTATGTCTATGTTCAGATTAATGTTTTTAGAACCCAAGACTGTGGTACTCATTCCACCAGATAACTATCACAGGCAAACAGATATTTATCCCCATCTATTCAATGGCTGATGTATGTAGAGGCCAAAGATAATATACAGATCACACATGCTCTGAAAGGTGGTGAAAAAAAGGTGGGGTCTTATTTTCTTGATGGCTATGCCGTGATCGGTGGGGTAGAAACAGCTTTTGAATTTAATGGTGGTTTTCACCACGGCTGTCCGAGCTGTTATAACAATAAAGACCAGAATCCTGTAGCAGCCTGTAAACGGGGGCGCTGGGTGAGAATGTCCACAGTCTTGGCAAAGGCAAATATTAATATGACTTGCAAAGGATTGTGGGAAATGTAGTCCATTCATACCAGAATCAGCCGTTCACAATAAATTAGTTGTGCTTGCACGAGTGTAAAGCCAAGAAAAGATATTTTATTTATGGGGTTATTTCTCCCAACACAGATTTGCTTGGTAGCACAGAAAAGGATACTTGCTTTCAGTATTATACTTAGAAAAACAAAAGCAGGAAAAACAACAACTGAACTTCTTAATCAAATCAAATCATAAAGACCTTGATGGGAACAGAAAGGTCTTTTCTGTGGGCTCCTGCTAATATCTTTTTAGCAGTGCTTCAAAAACCCACAAAGTAATGAAAAACTGTTCTTTTTCAAGGCTAACCTGGTATTTTTCACACACACACAGGTGTCTCTTCAGAGCTCACAGGCAATTAGGCAAGGCTCAATTGCTAACAATTAACCAGCTGCAAACCTCTTGGCTGGTTTACTTTCTAATCGTGGCTCAAATCCTGCTCAAAAGCTTTTCTGAGTAGATCAAAGAACAAGTTTATATTTCTTTGTGATGGTTGTATTTTGTAAAAGTATATTACCACAGAAGTTTAGACAGAGAGCAATCCATGTATTCACACTGTTCATTTACAATATTTCCTTCTTCTGCAACTATCATAGAATCAATATCATGGATTGGCACAGAGGAATTTCCTAATGGAGCACTCTCAGGACAATACTTGTCTCCCTGCTGTCTTCCAAGTGAAAAGCTAGGGCATAGATCAGTGTTCATACCTGAGCTTCCATTGCTGTTAAGGTTCCTCTCCAAATATCCTGGCCAGTATGTAGTCCAGTTTTTATGTCCAGCCTTCCAATCAAGATCCCTGGACACTGGGTCTCTCTTCACATACCTTCTTGCACTGGTCTTAGGGCCCCTTCCAAATGCAGCCGTCTCCCTCACAGGTCCCGTCCGGGGATTCCTGGCTCTGCAACCCCACTCCTCTGGTTTCCTCTAGTCCAATGGAGTATGCTTGCCTCTGGAATGCCTCCCAGCACACGTACTGCTATAGACTCCTTTAGACCTCCAAGATGCTTCTCTCTTCTTTCTTCCAAAGTGTTTCTTGCTCTCTCTGTCCTTGAGCTCTGGCTTCTGCTGCCTCTGCTCCTCCTGATGATCATGAAGATTCTGCTGATGATCATGAAAATGATTCTGCTGTGTAGAATAAGCTTTACTTTTAACCTGTTTAGAGGGCTGCTCCACCCTAGCACAGTGCAGCTGTGCTGAATCAAGCCCTGCCCTTGGAGAGATGAGTGCTTGGGGATTACCTCATAGTTCTCCTGATTGAACACACGTTTTCCCACTTCAGCTCTTCTAGTGGCTGTTGGAAACCTGGTGCATTCTGGGACTGGTAGTCTTTTATGGAAACATTCTGTTTTATTATTTCTACCAGAAAAGACAGGTTGCTTTTTCAGAGCCAATTCACCTCTATTATAGCTCCTTCCTGAACTATGATAAGCTTCCTTATCACAAGCCACGACCTATGGTTTTCTTTATTACAAAACACAGCTAAAAGCTGCATTCTTGGAAAGCCGTGGGTTCAAGGTCATAAGTCTATGGGAGCACGATTGGAAGCAGATGGTAAAAGAAAATGACGGGGGCTGCGCAGATTTCCTGGCTGACTCCGCATTACTGGAACCTCTGATTCCACGGGATGCCCTTTTTGGGGGTAGAATTTGGTTTTATAAAAGCAAAAGTATATCCCCCACGAAAGCTCTTTCTCCCGGTGTTACCCATACGTTTGGGCGGTAAGCTTATGTTTCCGCTGTGTCACACGTGTGCTGACACACGGCAACAGGAAATGTGTGCCCACACGGATGAGGAGAGAGCTTTTGTGGGGACTTGGTGTACGGTGGTGATGAATTTAGCCATTGCAAAAGGGTATGTGGTGGTTGAAATCTATGAAATCTGGCATTTCGAGCAAAAATCTGATAATCTCTTTTCCGAATACATCAAAATGCACCTCCGTCAAAAACAAGAGGCTTCTGGCTACCCTCGATGGTGCAATGATACTGAAAAACAAAATGTGTACATAGCTGATTTCTTTAGAAAAGAGGGGGTGTGTTTGCGTGCAGACAAGATTAATGTAAACCCTGCTAAGCGTCAAATAGCAAACCTTTTCTTAAATTACCTGTGGGGTAAATTTGGTCAAAGAACAAACCAGCCTACCACAAGCATTGTGAGAGAACCTGATGATCTCTTTAAATATCTGTTTTCTCCTGAATTCGAGGTTTCATCATGCGATTTTATTGATGATGAAACAGCCTGTGTGTCTTGGAGGCACTCAAAAGACCGGTGTATATTGTCGGGTAGCACCAACGTTTTCATTGCCTGTTTTACAACGGCTTATGCACGCCTGGAGTTGTACAACCTTCTAGATAGTTTGCAAGAGCGCTGTCTGTACCATGATACAGATTCTGTGATATTTCTAAGTCGAGATGGTGATTGGAACCCATCTTTGGGTGATTATTTCGGTGAACTCACAAGCGAGATACAAACTCTGTGATATGTTCATCTGAGGGTATCTCGCTTGTGAGCTCACCTAAATAATCACCCATTTCTGAGATGTCACCATGCTCTACAAACACTTCTTTCTCTGTCATTTTTATGATTTCAGCTCGGTAGAGAATACAGGCCTGCCGCAAAGTAGATACATCCTGCTGACAGTAATAAGCCAACTCTTTTTGCAAATTAAAAGTTTTATGCTGATTGTCCTTGTACCATTGTAAAAATTCCTCTTTTTCTTCAGGCAACATGTTGCTCACACCGTAATGTTCAATACCCAGCATGGGGCCCACATAATTTTGATTTTCCAGCGTATTAAAAAAGTGCGGAAAGTACCCCTTGCTGCCTGTAAAACCCATGGCTTGTGGAAGTTTGCTAAGTTTCATAGGCAGGAAATTTAGAGAGTCTATAAAACGGATAGTCAAAGGTTCAACGGTAATTTGTAAACGTTTAGCACCTTGAACCAGCAGCCCGTGTCCATCTTTTCCTTAAGCAGTTGTTTAAGAATAAAATATCCGTCATAACCGTTGGAATTATGGGCTATGAAGGTGTAGCCTTTAAATTTTTTGTCACAAAAAATCTGTATAAAGGCAGAAATACATTCGAGACCCTTGAATTCCCAGTTTCTTTCATCATTTAAGTCCGTCACATATATGTAATTAGGGACATGCCAGCCTATTTCTTGCATACATTCACAATCATAAAAAATATACTTTTCAGATGTTTCAGTTTTACCAATAGGGGTCATAAAACATAAGAACATAAGACATGCCATACTGGGTCAGACCGAGGTCCATCAAGCCCAGTATCCTGTTTCCAACAGTGGCCAATCTAGGTCATACGTACCTAGCAATATCCCCAAAAGACACAGGTTCCACAATGCTTGTACTGGGTCAAGCATTGATATCCTGGGTCCCTTTTTAATAGTGGTTTATGGACCTTTCCTCCAGGAACTTGTCCAAACCTTTTTTAAACCCAGCTATACTAACAGCCCTTACTACATCCTCCGGTAACAAATTCCAGAGTTTGATTACACGTTGAGTAAAAAAATATTTTCTCTTATTTGTCTTAAATAGTTTACCCTGTAGCTTCATTACATGTCCCCTAGTCTTTCTATACTCTGATAGCGTAAACAATTGATCCACGTTTATCCGTTCCACTCCATTCATTAATTTATAGACCTCTATCATATCTCCCCTCAGCCGTCTCTTCTCCAGGCTAAAGAGCCCTAACCTTCTTAGTCTCTCTTCATAGGAGTAGCCTTCCATCCCCTTCACCAATTTGGTGGCTCTTCTCTGTACTTTTTCTAATAACGCTATGTCCCGGTTAGGGGCTTGCGACATAGTTTACAATGCCAGCCCCTTGCACTTATGTTTCTTGTCCACATAAGACTCACATTTCTGGCACAGTATCTTAGATAAACACGCCACTTCTTTTTTCAGAGCCAGATACACGTGTCTATCTTTAGAACGACAAAAGAGTTTGCAATTAGGGCATCTCTGTTGTACACCGACATTATTCGCACACGTTAGTGTCAAACAAAGACGGTACCATAATGTGCAATTATGATCGTGACTGTACGGTTTCTGACAGTAACTACAGAAGTTGCGCTCCCCATAGAATTTTTTGACATCGGTTATACCATAGAAATGGTCATCGTGTAGCAACAAGAACACAGTCTTAGGGAACACAGGTCTGTCTGATGTCTTAAAACAAACCCATGAATTTGTGTAAAACACAACGCGTATGTTTATCTTTAAAGGCTGTTCAAATATTGCTACATCATCGAGCATGACTTTTCTATGTACCGGCCATCCCAATTCATTATGTAGTATTTTAGCACCTTCTAACAATTCAACATCTGTCATTTTTACCTGTGACATGAGGGCTGTGAGGCTACCTGCAAAACACAGGTTATTATCAGTGGTGTTTAAGTCTATCAAATACATCCTTTTCTTATGAATAATATGGCTAAATGGTATAGTCTTTAAGACCCTACGAGCTCCCCCACCCCGATTTCTTATGACAAGTACAACAACACAGAATATATCACAAACCTGGATTTCTCTGTGACTCTGAAGGAGTTTAGCGATCTGATTTAAGAAATTGTCAGCGTCTAATGCTTCTGGGGTTTAACTTTCCAGAATACAAGGAATTGTGAAAAAGAGATGAGTGTAGATGCACCTGTACATAATCACTGGGTGAAACCCTGCTGCTAACCCCATCCAAAATATGTTTAATACCTTGCTGAATGGTGAATTGAGCCTCAGATAATGATGTTACCCTGTCTAAATTAATAAACCGAAATTCCTCTGAATAAATTACACCATTAAACTTGTCCAATTTACGATCCCACCTTTTCACAAACTGAACATAGCTAACTGGTTCTGATTCTTCAGCGGGGCCTAATGCAAGATTATTTGCTCTGTCCTCTGAAACACTGTGATCAAAGACACGGCTTTCACCACACCCTCTGTATTCTGTACTGGCGTGTGTAGATTTACCGTCAGAAAAACTTTCGCTGTGTGATCGTCTCCTGTTAGACCTCTCCGCTATAGCCGCTGGTTTTCTAACATTTTCTCAGTCTGAAAAAGAAAACGTAGGGGCTAATACTTTTTTTCTTTTTATAGCGGCCTTAAAATTTAGGAGCTGGATAAAGCCGGAATACTCACGATTCTGCTTGTCTTTTGGTTTTCTGTAAGAGCTGTTTGCTCTTCTGTACCGGCGTGTGTAGATTCACCGTCAGAAAAACTTTCGCTGTGTGATCGTCTCCTGTTAGACCTTTCCGCTATAGCCGCTGGTTTTCTAACATTTTCTCGGTCTGAAAAAGAAAACGTAGGGGCTAATACTTTTACAGAGACCTTAAAATCTATGTGTTGGATAAAACCGGAATACTCATGATTCTGCTTGTCTTTTGGTTTTCTGTAAGGTACTGTCTGTTGGTTAGGCTGGTCATCTTGTTTTGTAGCATCTTCTTGGTCTAAAATAAAAAAGATTAAAGGTTGAGGTTGTCCTCTGAAACACTGTGAGACACATTATAAAGAGCATAGCTGCTGGAAAAATTAAAAACCACCGGACATACCTTTTAACTTTCTTTGCTGCCTTCTTTTTGTAAGAGAGAGTTTATTTGTAACCCCCTTTTTCTGCTCCTATATTTTTTAAAAGACAATCATAAGAGATAGAAACATTACATAGCCAACAATATTTTTAAAAAGTAAGGCACATATCTACTCACCATGTCTGAAGAGGAGTTGCAGGTGATATAGGATGTAGAGAGACTGTGATCTTTTCTGGCTGCTGAAATGTACTGGATCTCATAATCATATCATATGATCTGGCTAATGCACAATGCCTTTTTTTTCGCAGACAGTACTTTGTAATAGATGCTATATATTGTGTATGTGGCTAATACACATTCTCCAGGACCAAGCAGGAAGTCAGTCCTCACTTATGGGTGACGTCGGCGCCGACGGAGCCCTCGCGGAGCAATTTTCCCCAGCTTTCAAAGAAAGCCTTTGGGAATTGCAGCGCGCATGCGCGGTCGTCTTCCCGCCCGAGGGTGCCATCTTAGCCAGTCTTCTTTTTTCCGCGGAGCCCTACAGACGTCCCCGTCTTGTCCCCGCGAAAAAGTTGATTTTCTTCTTTATTTTATCCTTTTTTCCTTCGGTTCGACGCCGATCTTTTTCCCGCCCGGACTCGCGACGCCGGTCACGAGTCCTCTTCCTTTTTTCGGTTTTTCTGACTTAGTCAGCTTTCGTTTTCGGTTTCCCTGGCAGCCCGGTCCTTTGACCTCGCAGGGGCCCTTTTTCCCCCGATGGCTGCCAGCGGCTTTAAGCGGTGTGGTCGGTGTGACCGAAATATGTCACTAACCGACACACACGACTTTTGCCTCCGCTGCCTGGGCCCAGATCATGAGGAACTGATCTGTGGGCCCTGCAGCAAACTGTCCTCAAAGGCGTTGAGAAGTCGGCGGCATCAGCGCGAGAGAATCTTCGCTGACCCCAGCCATACCCGGACCTCGTCGGAGGCCTCCGCGTCGAAAGGCTCCAGTTCGGACCGTCGCCGGAGCTCCTCCGACCGGGGTTCTCCCTCCGGGGACCATCGTCGGAAGGTGAAACCCGCGAGGGCGGCGTCGGTGGACGCTCCTGGTTCCGCGAGGGCCAGGTCGCATAGCCCCGACAGCCGCCCCGGGTCCTTGGAGAAGGAACACATCCCGAAGCGACCTCGCCTGGAGTCGGAGACGCCTGCCCGGGTAAGTCCTGTGGTCCTTCTGGACTCGCCTCCGCGACAGCCGCCGTCGGGGCCCGAGTCGGGGGCTGCTGGGTCACCTGAGGTCGGACTCAGGTTGACGGCCTTGGAGAGCAGACTGTCTGCCTTCATGGACCAGCAGCGGGCACTGCTCGCTGGCCTCGCTGGCGCTGCTGCCCCGACCGCCGGGACGTCGACGTCCAAGTCGACCCCGGAGACCGAGCCGATCCTCGAGTCAATGAGAACTCGAGTCGATCCTCGGTCGAGGTCACCCTCGGCCTCCCGTTCGGGACCGAGGTCGCCGACGCCGACTCCCTCGGCGTCGGGGCGGCTGGCGCCGCACCCTGCCCGCGCCGACCCCACCGAGTCCTCGTCGGAGTCGGTCTGGGAGTCTGAGGAGGAAGAGTCACCTGATTCTTTCCGGACTCGGTGTGTCCCATCGGACTCACCGGAGTCCGAGCCTCGGAAGCAGTCCCCCCCGGAGGATGCCCGGTTCTCGGACTTCGTTAGGGATATGGCCAAGGCTTTGGCCTTCCCTGCGGATCCCGAGGAGGAGCCTCGAGCCGAAGAGCTCGACGCCCTCCAGTATGACTCTCCCGCGAGGGAACACTTTACTGTGCCGGTTCCTCCTATGCTGGAACGACTACTCTTCCGCATGTGGGAGAGTCCGGCCTCCTCGCCGGTCCTGAGCAAGCGGGTCGATTCTATCTATCGAGTCCGCAAGAGCCCTGGCTTTCAAAAGGCACAGCTGCCACACCATTCCATGGTAGTGGAATCGGCCATGCATCGTCTTAAGAGCCAGAAGATGCACTCCTCGGTGCCTCCTGGAAGGGAGGCCCGTAACCTGGATGGCCTTGGCAAGAAGTGTTTCCAGGGCTCTATGCTCGCATGTCGTGTCCAGACTTACCAGCTATACATGGGCATGTATCTCCGGGATCTGGCTAAAGAACTGGCCGGCTTCTCCGCTGGTCTCTCCGAGGAGCCCTTGCGGAGGTTCCTAGCCTTGTCCACTGGCATTCGGGAATTCTCAAAGTTCATGTCCCGAGCAGCCTATGATGGCTTTGAAGCCTCGGCTCGAGTGGCCGCAGCCGGCATCGGTGCCCGCCGACAGGCTTGGCTTCAGTCGTCAGACCTTGAACCCTGGGTGCAGGACAAGTTGGTCGATGTCCCCTGCCGAGGCGAAAACCTCTTTGGCAAGCCCATGGCGGAAAAGGCTGCGCAGATTGAGACTGAGACTCTCACCCGGACCAGGCTTTCTAGGAAGACCTCCGCCCCTTCCCAGAAAAAGAAGGGCTCGGGGAAAAAGTCCTTTTACCCGAGGAAGGCGGCTGCCTACAAACAATACCCCCATTATCAGGCCCCTGCAGCTCCCCAACAGAGCCAGCAGGCCAAGGGACGGGGTAACGGGTCCCGTAGGCAGCGAGCCCCCAAGCCTGCACCACCAGCCCCTGCTCAGCAGGGTGGGGGTTTTTGACTCGCTCAGCATAGCCTCTCCCCCCCCGCTGGTTCCTCCCAGCACCGGAGGCCGGCTGGTTCACTTCGCCCACAGGTGGTCCAGCATCACCGCAGATGCCTGGGTGCTTCAGGTCGTGCGAGAAGGCTATCTTTTCCACTTCCATCAGGTCCCTCCCTCCTACTTTCCGGGAGAACCTCCACGACCCCCTCTGCACAGGGAACTACTCCTTCAGGAGTTAGCGGGTCTTCTGCAGGAGCAGGCGGTGGAACCGGTGCCCCACCACCTGAGAGGTCTAGGCTTTTATTCCAGGTACTTTCTAGTACCAAAGCGGACAGGAGGCCTCAGACCCATCCTGGACTTGCGCAACCTCAACAAGTTCCTTGTGCGGGAGAAGTTCAAGATGCTTACCCTTGGAATCCTTCTGCCCTACCTCCAGCAGGGAGATTGGCTATGCTCCTTGGATCTAAAGGATGCCTACACGCACATCCTCATCCACCCAAGCCACTGCCAATTCCTAAGGTTTGTGGTGGCAGGAAATCATTACCAGTACAGGGTACTGCCCTTTGGCCTGTCCTCCGCACCGCGAGTCTTCACAAAATGTCTCGCGGTCGTGGCGGCCCATCTCCGGCTTCACGGCCTCTATGTCTTTCCGTACCTCGACGACTGGCTCATCAGAGCAGCGTCCGCTCAGGAGGTCACCAACGCCACGTGCCGCACGGTAACTCTGCTGCAGCACTTGGGCTTTGTTATAAACTTCGCAAAGTCCACTTTGCTCCCCTCACAGGATCTCGAGTTCATCGGCGCAAGGCTGCACACCCCTCAGGCGCGAGCATACCTACCGCTCGACAGGGCTCAACGGCTCATGGACCTAGCCGACCGCTTTCGCAGCCAGCCCCTGGTCTCCGCCAGGCGCTTCCTGAGACTGCTCGGCCATATGGCTTCCACCGTCCATGTGACCCCCAATGCCCGCCTGAATATGCGGTCTGCTCAATGGTGTCTCCGCCAGCAGTGGCGACAGGCCACGGGCGGCCTAGCAGACCTAGTGCGCGTCTCCGAACCGCTGATCTCGTCTCTCCGGTGGTGGCTCCGGCTGCCGAACCTGATATTCGGAATGCCTTTCCAGTCACCTCAGCCGACCCGGGTGCTGACCACCGATGCATCCCTCCTGGGCTGGGGAGCACATTGCCAAGAGGCACGTACTCAGGGCCTCTGGACCACGTGGGAGTCTGCTCAGCAGATCAACTTCCTGGAGCTCAGGGCGATCCGCCTAGCTCTCAAGGCCTTCTCCCACCTGACTTCCCAACAGTCCGTCCTTGTCCAGACGGACAATCAAGTTGCCATGTTCTACGTGAACAAACAGGGGGGCACGGGCTCCTTCCTCCTCTGCCGGGAGGCACAGAAGCTCTGCTCTTGGGCCATCAGTCACGGCATTCTCCTCAAGGCAGTTTATCTCCCGGGCCAGGAAAATTGCCTTGCGGACAAACTCAGCAGGGTCCTCCAGCCGCACGAGTGGCGTCTGGATCCCTTGGTAGTTCAGAAGCTCTTCCTCCAGTGGGGCCTCCCCACAGTGGATCTCTTTGCCAGTCCTCACAACCGGCAGCTTCCGCGCTTCTGCTCTCGTCAGCCACACCCCCTTCGGGTTGCGGCGGACGCCTTTCTGATCTCATGGTCGGGGAGCCTTCTGTACGCTTTCCCTCCCATCCCGCTGGTCTCTCGGACTCTTTTCAAAGTTCTCCGAGACAAAGCCTTCATGATCCTGGTGGCCCCTCGCTGGCCCAGGCAGCCGTGGTTTCCGCTCCTGCTACAACTGGCGGTGGAGGATCCAATCCCTCTGGGGGTACAACCGGATCTCCTCACTCAGGATCAGGGGTCCCTACTGCACCCCAACCTCAGGTCTCTCAACCTGATGGCCTGGCTGCTGAGAGGGTAGTCCTTGCTCCCCTTCTCCTGCCGGCGGAGGTGGAGGAGGTCGTCTTGGCTTCGCGACGGCCCTCTACCCGCAAATGCTACGCCCTTAAATGGCGTCGCTTTGCAGTCTGGTGTACCCAACAGTCTCAGGATCCCTTCTCCTGCCCGGTGTCGGTGATCTTGCAGTACTTGCTGCACCTCTCTAATCTGGGACTTAAGTCCAATTCCGTCAAAGTTCACCTCAGTGCTCTTTCAGCACATCATGTGCCGGTGGAAGGCAGACCTCTCTCCAACGACCCTCTCGTAGCGAGGTTTTTCCGAGGTCTCCTTCTACTTAAACCACCTCTGCGCCCGCCAGCGCCTGACTGGGACCTGAATGTGGTTTTGCAGCGGATCACCTGTCCGCCTTTTGAACCTATGGCTACCTGTTCTCTCCGTTTTCTGTCTTGGAAAACACTGTTCTTGATAGCCCTCACTTCCGCTAGACGCGTAAGTGAATTGCAGGCCCTCATGTCTGATCCCCCCTACACTAGGTTCTACAAGAATAGGGTAGTCCTACGGACTCACCCAAAATTTCTGCCTAAAGTGGTCTCCCCTTTTCACATCAATCAGGAGGTGGTACTTCCAACCTTCTTTCCCAGACCGCACTCCAGCCGAGCTGAAACGGTCCTCCATACCCTGGACTGTAGAAGAGCCTTGAACTTCTACCTTGACCGTACGCGGGAGCACCGTAAAGCTGCTCAGCTTTTTGTGTCTTTTGACCCCAATAAATTGGGGCTCCCGGTCTCCAAGCGTACTCTGTCCATCTGGGTTGCGGACTGTATCTCTTGGGCTTATGGGGCAGCCGGACTCTCCTTGGAAAGTCGAGTCACGGCTCATTGCGTTCGGGCAAAGGCTACGTCAGTGGCTTACCTCCGCTCTGTTCCGCTGGCAGACATCTGCCGGGCCGCTACTTGGTCTTCGAGCCAGACTTTTGCGGTCCATTACTGTCTCGAGAGGGAGTCCCTTAGGGACAGTGCTTTCGGACAGGCAGTCCTCCGTAATCTCTTTGAGGTCTGAGCAACTCCTACCCTCCATCCCGGATGTGGGCTACCGGTGGGTAATAATTCAGCGAAGATTCTATCCTTCTGTGCTGCTGAGCTAGAGGGAACTCATTTTTGTGCTTAGGGTCTCCGGTAGCCTTGAGCTTGGGAGTCCCATAAGTGAGGACTGGCTTCCTGCTTGGTCCTGGAGAAAGCGTAGTTACTCACCTGTAACAGGTGTTCTCCAGGAGCAGCAGGAATCAGTCCTCACTACCCTCCCTCCTCCCCTTGGAGTTGCAATCGTCTGCTTATGTTCTTTTTGCAAATTTTTATGCTGTCTTTTTTAGCTATGTCTTCTGACTGGCTAAGATGGCACCCTCGGGCGGGAAGACGACCGCGCATGCGCGCTGCAATTCCCAAAGGCTTTCTTTGAAAGCTGGGGAAAATTGCTCCGCGAGGGCTCCGTCGGCGCCGATGTCACCCATAAGTGAGGACTGATTCCTGCTGCTCCTGGAGAACACCTGTTACAGGTGAGTAACTACGCTTCCCCCCCCCCCCCCCCCCCATTTTCCAGACGCCTTAATTGTCTTTTAGTTCTACAACAGAGCTCTGCACATTCTTATCTTATGGCCTATTGTTTAGGACACACCTAGATGCCCCATTTTTTTTCCCAGACAACCCATTGTAGGTTTAATTAACTAAGCATTCCTAAAACACACCACAAAAAACTGTAGGTTTGAAATGTTTTATTTCAAATAAAATGTTTTCATCTTGTGATATGATTTATTTGCGCATTACAAGTTTAAAAAAAATATAAAGGCATACATATAATACTCCAGGACCAAGCAGGAAGTCAGTCCTCACATATGGGTGTCATCGGCGCCAATGAAGCCCCAGCGAAGCATTTCCCCAGCTTTCCATGAAAGCCTTTGGGAATGCTGGCACGCATGCGCGGTTCCCTTCCCGCCTAAAGGTGCCATCTTACCTCAATCTCTTTTTTTCCGAGTAGCCCACCGGACGTGTGTCCTGTTCTCCTTGATAAGTGATTTTTTCTTCGGCGATTTTTCGCTATTTTTCTCCGGTTCGACGCCAGTTCCCCTCCCGCCGGGTTGGTACACCAGTATTGAGCCTGTTTATTTTCTTTTTCGGTTTTTGCCCTTCGTGGCTGGCGTTCGCACCCCTTTTTTCGTTTTTCCCTGGAAGGTCGGTCTTTTGACCTCGCAGGGGCTCTTTTTTCCCCGATGGCTTCCAGTGGTTTCAAAAAGTGTGATCGGTGTAAGAAACCTATGTCTCTCACCGACACACACGACTGCTGCCTTCGGTGCCTCGGTCCTGACCACGACCCCAAGTCGTGTGTGCCATGTGGGAAGATGTCTTCCAAGGCACTCAGAAGTCGACAGCATCAGAAGGGTTCAAATCCCACTAGAGGACAGCAACCTTGGGCCGGAAGGACTGGGGTTTCTAGTCCCACAGGTGCTCCTTGTGGTCTTGGGCAAGCCACATAACCCTCCATAGCCCATGTTCCCTGTAAAATAGTTATCTCCAAGTTATAATGTCCTGTTCAATGTAATTTCAGTTTGTTCAATGTAAACCGCACTGATGCAGAATAGCGCGGTATATAAGAGAAAGTAAATAAATAAAATAAATAAATAAGGAAAGGTTTTTCATGGACTCAGCCTCCGGCCGGGCCCGGACCTCGTCTGAGGGCTCGACATTTCAGGATTCCGATCCCGAGCACCGTCGAAGCTCCTCGGACAGGGGGTCCCCCGACCGGAAACGCAAGAGGAAGAAGCAGCTCGTGAGGGCGTCGTCGGAGGAGGTCCCTGGTCCATCGAGGGCCAGGTCTAAGACCCCCGACTGCCGTCCCGGGCCCGTCGACCAAGAGAAGCCTGCCAAAGTTCCTCGTGTGGAGCCGGAGTCTGCTGGACACGTAAGCCCCGTAGTCCTCGTGGACTCTCCTCCCAGAGAGCAGACGTCGGGCCCGGCGCCACCGGGGCCCGAGTCGGTGGCTGCTGCGTCTCCCGAGCTGAGTCTCAGGATGACAGCCTTGGAGAGCAGATTGTCTGCCTTCATGGAGCAGCAGCGGGCACTGATGGCCAGCCTGTCTGGTGCTTCTGCCCCGACCACCGGGACGTCGACTTCGAAGTCAACCCCGGAGACTGAGCCGATACTCGAGACCCTCGTGGCTCGAAGTCGTCCTCGGTCGAGGTCTCCCTCGACCTCCCGTTCGGGACCGAGGGTGTCGACGCCAGTGCCCCTGGTGTCGGGGCGGGTGCCTCGGGGCCCTGCGGGGTCGGACCCTGACTCCTCCTCGGATGAGTCCGCCTGGGAGACGGAGGACGAGGAGTCTCCCGATACTTTTAAGACTCGGTGCATCCTGTCGGACTCACCGCAGTCTGAGCCCTGGAGTAGATCCCCTCCGGAGGACACTAGGTTCTCGGAGTTCATCCGGGATATGGCCGCTGCCTTGGCTATCCCTGCCGATCCCGAGGAAGAGCCTCGAGCCGAGGAGCTCGATGCTCTACAGTACGACTCTCCTCCGAAGGAGGCCTTTACTGTCCCGGTTCCTCTTCCGGATGTGGGAGGCACCGGCCTTGGCGCCGGTTCTGAGCAAGCGAGTCGATTCCATCTATCGACTCCGCAAAAACCCTGGTTTCTAGAAAGCACAGCTACCACACCATTCCATGGTTGTGGAATTGGCCATGCATCGTCTGAAGAGCCAGAAGATGCACTCTGCGGTGCCCCCCGGCAGGGAGGCCCGCAACCTCAATGGCGTCGGTAGGAAGTGCTTCCAGGGGTATATGCTTGCTTGCCGTGTCCAGTCTTACTAGATGTACATGGGCATGTACTTGCGAGACCTGGCCAAGCAATTGGCCGGATTCTCTGCTGGTCTCTCCGGGGAACCCTTGCAGAGATTTAAGATCTTCTCCTCGGGGATTCGGGAATGCTCAAAGTTCATTTCCCGCGCCGCCTACGATGGCTTCGAGGCTTCGGCCCGAGTTGCGGCTGCTGGCATCGCGGCTCGACGCCAGGCGTGGCTGCAGTCCTCGGACCTCGAGCCATGGGTTCAGGACAAGTTGGTCGATGTCCCCTGCCGAGGTGAGAACCTTTTTGGCAAACCCGTGACGGAGAAGGCCGCTCAGCTCAAGACCGAGCACCTTACCCGGACAAGGCTGTCGAGGAAGACCTCTGCCCCTTCACATAAAAAGAAGGGCTCAGGTAAAAAGTCCTTTTACCCGAGGAAGGGCACTGCCTACAAACAGTACCCTCAGTATCAGGCTGCCCCCCAGGGTCAGCAAGCCAAGGGCCAGGGTAATGGGCCCCGTATGCAGAGGACCCCCAAGCCTTCTGCCCCTGCTTCCACTCAGCAGGGTGGGGGCTTTTGACTCCTTGAGCATAGCCACTCCGTCCCTACTTTCCCAGCCCTGCACAGGTGGTCGCCTTGTACTCTTTGCCCACCAGTGGCCTCTCATTACCACCGACAGTTGGGTGCTGGACATAGTCCAAAAGGGCTATGCCCTGCATTTTCATCAACTGCCTCCTCCTTACTTCCCAGGGGAGCCCTTGAGGCTTCCCCTGCACACAGACCTTCTCCTTCAAGAGCTCCAAGGTCTGTTGGTGGACAGGGCGGTGGAGCCTGTGCCTCCCCACTTGCAAGGTCACGGTTTCTACTCCAGGTATTTCCTGGTATCCCAAAGGACCGGTGGCCTTCAACCCATTCTGGACCTCAGGAACCTCAAGTTCCTACAGAAAGAGAAGTTCAAGATGCTTACTCTTGGAACACTTCTGCTCTACCTCCAGCAGGGAGATTGGCTATGCTCCTTAGATCTAAAGGATGCGTAAACTCACATCCTCATTCATCCAGACCACAGAAAGTACCTCGGGTTCATTGTGGGAGGAAACCATTATCAATACAGAGTACTACCTTTTGGCCTGACCTCCGCTCCCAGGGTCTTTACCAAGTGCCTGGCAGTGGTTGCGGCCTACCTGAGAAACCAAGGCATCTTTGGCTTTGCCTATCTGGATGACTGGCTCATCAGGGGTCAGACGTGCCTGGAGGCCAGACAAGCCACCCTCAGAACCATTGCTCTGCTTCAACACGTGGGCTTTGTCATAAACTTCGCAAAGTCCACTTTGCTCCCCTCCCAGATCTTGGAGTTCATAGGGGCAAGGTTAGATTATCAACTGGCAAAGGCATTCTTGCCAGAAGACAGGGCCCAAAGACTGATGGACGTGGCCCAAAGACTGATGGACGTGGCCAAACAGTTCCTAAACAAGCCCCTGGTATCCGCCAGACTCTGCCTCAGACTTCTGGGCCACATGGCTTCGACAGTGCATGTGACTCCCAATGCCAGGCTCCATATGAGGCCTGCACAGTGGTGCCTTCAGACCCAGTGGTCTCAGGCCACAGGCCGCCTAAGAGACAGGATAAGGGTGTCCAGACCCCTATTGGCCTCCCTCAGCTGGTGGCGCCATCCACCCAATCTGCTGAAGGGGATGCCCTTCCAAATGCCAGAATACTCGGTGGTCCTCACCACCGACACCTCTCTGCAGGGCTGGGGTGCTCATTGTCTGGACAAGTGCACCCAAGGCCTCTGGTCTCCCTGGGAGGCAGCCCAACAGATCAATCTCCTGGAACTTCGAGCTATCCGCTTAGCTCTCAAGGCTTTTTCTCCGGCCCTGGCTCACCGCTCAGTCTTGATTCAAACAGACAATCAGGTAGCCATGTTTTATGTGAACAAACAGGGTGGGACTGGGTCAAGGCTCCTTTGTCAGGAGACTCAAGACCTTTGTTCCTTTGCCCTAAAGCACAACATGCTTCTCAAGGCGGTGTACCTTCCAGGCCAGGAGAACTGCCTGGCCGACCGGTTGAGCAGAATTCTGCAGCCCCACATGTGGCAGCTGCATCCCTTGGTGTTTCAGAAGATCTTCCTGAAGTGGGGTCTCCCTTGGATAGATCTCTTTGCCAGTCCGCTGAACAAGCAACTGCCCAAGTTCTGCTCCAGGCAACTGCATCCTTTGAGGATAGCACCAGATGCTTTTCTGATGTCCTGGTCTCAGGGCCTCCTATATGCGTTTCCTCCCACGCCCTTGGTGGCCCGAACTCTTTTCAAGACTCTTCAGGACAAGGCCTCGGTCCTGCTGGTAGCTCCCAGGTGGCCGAGGCAGCCTTGGTTTCCACTTCTGCTTCAGCTGGCAGTGGATTCCCCACTACCTCTGGGGTTGCAACCCGACCTCTCACAGGAGCAGGGTTCTCTTCTGCACCCCAGTCTCAAAGCTCTCAATTTGATGGCCTGGAGGCTGCAAGGGTAGTTTTGGCTCCCTGGGGCCTACCTCAGGAAGTTGAGGAGGTTGTCCTAGCCTCTCGGAAACAGTCCATTAGGAAAACCTATGCTCTTAAGTGGAAGAGGTTTTCTGTGTGGTGTCAGCTGCGTACGGAAAATCCTTTCTCCTGTACTGTACCAGTAGTGCTTCAGTATCTACTGCACTTATCCAATCAGGGACTTAAGTCCAATTCTGTTCGGGTCCACCTCTCAGCTCCAGCAGCTCACCACTCACTGGTGGAAGGACATTCCCTATCGGGCCACCCCTTGGTGTCCAGGTTTCTCAGAGGCTTGCTCTTGCTCAAGCCTCCCATCCGTCCTCCTCCTCCTGAGTGGGAGCTGAATGTGGTCTTGCAGCAACTGACTCGCCCACCCTTTGAGCCGATGGCTACTTGCCCTCTACACTTCCTTTCCTGGAAGACTCTCTTCCTGATAGCCCTCACCTCGGCTAGGCGAGTGAGTGAGCTTCAGGCCCTGGTCTGTGATAGACCTTACACCAGGATTTATAGGAACAGGATAGTCCTTAGGACTCATCCCAAGTTCCTCCCTAAGGTTGTCTCCTCTTTCCACCTCAACCAGGAGGTGGTTCTGCCAACATTCTTCCCTAGGCCTCATGCAAGCCAGGCTTAAGCAGTTCTGCATACCCTGGACTGTACGAGGGCCTTATCCTTCTACCTTGACCGTACGCAAGGGCATCAAAGGGCTACTCAGCTCTTCGTCTCCTTTGACCCCAATAAGTTGGGGTTGGCTGTGTCCAAGCGTACCTTGTCCATCTGGGTGGCTGACTGTATCACCTGGGCTTACAAGGCGGCTGACCTTCCTTTGCAGGGTCGGGTCACGGCCCATCGTGTCAGGGCAATGGTTGCCCCAGTGGCTCATCTCCGCTCTGTGCCCTTGGTAGACATCTGCAGGGCTGCAACTTGGTCTTCAAGCCAGACATTTGCGGCCCATTACTGTCTGGAGAGGGAGTCCCGTAGGGACAATGCTTTTGGCCAAGCAGTACTCCGGAATCTCTTTGAGGTTTAGGCAACTCCTGCCCTCTGTTGGGCTACCGGTGGAGGTTGTGTCCTTGAAAAGCCTTTCTTTGCTGCTGAGACTAGAGGGAGTTCTCTTGTTCAGCCTGGGTTCCTGGTAGCCCAGAGCTGGGGAGTCACCCATATGTGAGGACTGACTTCCTGCTTGGTCCTGGAGAAAGAGTAGTTACTCACCTGTAACAGGTGTTCTCCAGGAGCAGCAGGAATCGGTCCTCACAACCCTCCCTCCTCCCCTGGGAGTTGCAGTTGTA
Organism: Ichthyophis bannanicus; assembly: GCA_033557465.1. Taxonomy (NCBI): domain Eukaryota; kingdom Metazoa; phylum Chordata; class Amphibia; order Gymnophiona; family Ichthyophiidae; genus Ichthyophis; species Ichthyophis bannanicus. The sequence goes on from CM066037.1 coordinate 85,475,142, forward strand.
CATAGTTTAATTTTTTCATTTTTGTGTGCTGTTCTTAGCTATGTCATTTGACTGAGGTAAGATGGCACCTTTAGGCGGGAAGGGAACCGCGCATGCGTGCCAGCATTCCCAAAGGCTTTCATGGAAAGCTGGGGAAATTCTGCGCTGGGGCTTCATCGGCGCCGATGACACCCATATGTGAGGACTGATTCCTGCTGCTCCTGGAGAACACGTTACAGGTGAGTAACTACTCTTTTTTGTTCATCTGTATGTTCAACTAATAGATTCTGGAAATACATACATTTTCTTTCATTTTATGATCAGCAATCATGGCAACATTTTTTAAAGAACGATCTATAATCTCTGTCACAGATTAAACCTTCATATCACAGTTTGCAGATCTAAGCAAAATATTGAACAGTTGTCCTGGATTTCTAGTGTATTAAAATCTCTGATGAGTTCAAACAAAAAATTCAAATTTTCATAAACTAGGGCAGTTGCTTTTCATTTTATGACCAACAATCATGGCAACATTTACAATAGGTCCTAGACACACCCTGTTACAAGTTTTATGGATTTTCTGTTGTATTTTCTTGTCACACAATCATGATGTCTTTGCCCTGGAGCATGTATTACAAAAGCTGCACAGTCTCTTATGCATAACGGCCTGCCAACATTTCTTGATAATACAGCCCACCGTTGCCTGTATAACAGATTTAAATGTGTTTATTTCATCAGGTTTTGTGTAGTCCCTTTGGCTGACTATGACATCAAATGCCTCCCTTTGATATGTACAGAGAAAGCACAAACATTTGAACTCGGGTCTCTCTCTCTCTGAACTTACACTGTGTTTGCCAGAATATTTCTCTCTAACCATGAGGTCTTAAAAGCAAAATTCTATCACATGGACAGCAGTGGTTTCTCTAACAAAAGATGTGTTAATTGAGGTTTAACATTTGCAAAGAAAATCTTCTATCCTGTCTGTTCCTCTGTGAAAAGCCCCTGTGCTGTGCTTGCTGAGAATCTTTTGTGAGAAAAAAGAACTGGGGCATTAGGAGAGAGAAAAGCATTTTTTGTTTTCCAGGGTTCTTGCTTTTTGCATATGTAAACATTAACCAGAAGCAAAACACATTTCCGGAGTCAGTCACTCTGCTTCCGTTGAGGTCATCGGAAAAGGCCACTGCCCTTTTCTGATGACACCCTGTTTCCGGTGATGTCAGCAAAAAGGGACAGTCCATTTCTGATGACGCCCTGTTTTGGTGATGTCATTTCCAATGATGTAGGCAGGGGCATGGTTGAGGGTGGGAGGCTGTGGGTGGGGCACAAACCCGGAAGTGGGTGCTGATTGGCTAATGCCATATTGTGAGGCGGGGCGTGAGTGTGGCACAAACCCGGAAGTGGACGTTGATTGGATGATGTCATCCTTGGGGCGGGGTGGTGGATTGTCAAGTGGGGGCAGTGGCCACGCCTGGGGGCGGGAGTTGGCGGGGCTAACTCACCATTCACTTCTGTGGGAGGGGGCGGGGCCTAAGGCGGGACATACACCGGAAGGGGACGCTGATTGGTACCTGTCAACAGTTTGGGCCGGGAGTGGGCGGGGCTAACTCACCATTCACGTCTATGGGAGGGGCGTGGCCTAAGGCAGGACATACACCGGAAGTGAACGCTGATTGGCTCCCGCCATCTTTATCTCACCTGTCAATCAGTTTGACAAGTAGTATACCCATTATACTACTGATCTCATCCATGAGCTCACCGGGTTCTCAGCAGTTCCCACCGGGGAAACCCCTTCAGCAGCTCCCACCGGGGAAACCCCTTCAGCAGCTCCCACCGGGGAAACCCCTTCAGCAGTTTCAGACCCTGGTTGCTGCTATCTGGGTCTATTCCAAGTTCTTGTTCCAGGCCGCCTACGATGGTTTTGAGGCTGCAGCCCGAGCTGCGGGCATTGGTGCTCTGTGCCAGGCCTGGCTACAGACCTTGACCTTGAACAGTGGGTCCAGGGAAAGCTGCTGGATGTCCCCTGCACCGGGGAGTACCTGTTTTGGAAAGTTTATGGCTGATAAGGCGGCCAAGATAGAGGCTGAGGTGGTGACTCGGCAGAGGCTCTCTAAAACAGCCAATTTACTTGAGGAAAAAGGAGCCCTTTCACCAGAGTCACCACTACCAAGCCTTCTCAGGCCAACAGCAGCAGAGACCCCAGCCTAAAGGCAAGGGACATGGACCTAGGAAGCCAAAAGCCCCGAAGCTCCAGGCCCTGGCTCAGCCCCAGGCCCTGGCTCAGCCCAAGCCCCAGCCTGGAGGGAACTTTATACGCCCAGGGCAGGGCTTCCTTCCCCTCTGGGAGACCCTCACTAGCCCACAGGGGACCGCCTGACACTCTTTGCCCACAGGTGGACCGAGGTCACTCCCGACCAGTGGGGTGCTCCAGGTGGGAAAGGAAGGTTATCACCTCTTCTTCCAGCAGACCTCACCAAGGTATTTCGCAGGAGAGCCAGTACGATCTCTCCTTCACCAGATTCTCTTACTCTCAGAGCTAGTAGGTCTACTCTGGGACAAAGTAGTAGAGCCCATACCCCAATACCTTTGGGGAAAGGGCTCCTACTCCAGATAGTTCCTTGTTTCCAAAAGAACTGGGTGCCTCAGGCCCATTCTGGACATCCAAAACCTGAACCATTTTCCGATGAGGGAGAAATTCAAGATGCTCTCCTTTGGAACTACTGCCCTACCTCCACCAGGGAGATTGACTCTGCTTCTTGGACCTAAAGGATGCGTACATTCACATCCTGATCCACCTCTCTCAAAGGCAATTCCTGAGATTCATGGTCTGAGGAGGCCACTATCAGTACAGGGTACTTTTCTTCAGTCTGGCCTACTCACCAAGGGTCTTCACAAAGTGCCTAGCAGTAGTAGCTCCCCATCTGCGCCTACAAGGGGGGGTGGTCTTCCTCTACTTGGATGACTGGCTCATCAGGGGCAGTACAGCCATAGAGACCAGCCAAGTCACAGAGCGTACTGTTCTCTTGCAGCACATGGGGTTTGTCATCACTTACCCCAAATCACATCTCTCTCCAGCCCAAAACTTGGAATTCATAGGTGCTCAGCTGGATACGGTGAGAGCCAGGGCCTCAGACAGCTGACAGGGGAAGTCCAACGCCGCAAGACGTTGCTGGCCCGCCTCATTCTCCACCTGCTGGGCCACATGGCCTCCCTGGTCCATGTAACACCCCTAGCCCACTTACACATGCGGACAAGTCCGGTGGTGCCTGTGTTCTCAGTGATCCCAGGCCATTGGCAGGCTCCGAGACAGGGTCAGGATCACTCACCAGGTGGTGAGGTCCCTCTGCTGGTGACAGGATCTGTGCCACCTTCAGGCCGGAATGCCCTTCTGGTCACCCTCATCGCAGAGGACCCTGACCACGGACAATTTCCAGGAGTGGGGAACTCACTGCAGAACTCACCGCACGCAGGGCTACTGCTCCCAGGAGGAGTCCCTGCTACAGATCAAGCTCCTGGATCAGTTTTCCTAGCCTTACGAGCGTTCTACAGTCACTTGCAAAACAGACGTGCTGATCCAGACGGACAATCAGGTCACAATGTTCTATATAAACAAGCAGGGGGGCATGGGTTCGTTCCCCCTCTGCCAGGAGGCAGTAGCCCTCCACTCCTTTGCAGTGCGCAGTGGCGTGCTCCTGCAGGCAGTCTACTTCCTGGGCCATGACAACTGCCTGGCAGACACTCAGTAGGGTCTTGCAACTGCTTGAGTGGCGTCTCGACTACACAGTGGTGGAGTGGCTCTTGCGCCTCTGGGGTTGCCTCGAGATAGACCTGTTTGCCTCTCTAGCCAATAGGCAGTTGGCTTGCTTCTGCTCCTGTCAACCGCACCTGAGAAGGATAGCGGCAGATGCGTTCCTGATCTCATGGTCTGAGGAACTCTGTGCGTTTCCGCCGACTCCTCTGGTTGCCAGGACTCTTCAAAATCCAGAGCGAGAGGGCATCAGTGATAGTGATTGCCCCCAGGTGGCCCAGGCAGCCCTGGTTTCCTCTGTTACTCTTGCTCTCAGCGGCACTTTCAGTCCCCCTGACCCAGGAGGAGGGCTCAGTCTTGCACCCCAATGTGGGGTCGCTGACACTAACGGCCTGGCTGCTAAGAGGGTAGCTCTGGCCCCTCTCAACCTGCCAGCAGAGGTTGAAGAGATCCTGCTGGCCTCCAGAAAGCCCTCTACCAGAAGGGCCTGTGCCTTTAAGTGGCACAGATTTGCCTTCTGGTGTGTGGACAGGAAGGAGAATCCCTTCTCCTGCCCCATGCAGCTGGTACTCCAGTACCTGGTGCACCTGCCCCACGCTGGGCTGAAATCTCAGTGAGGATGCACTTAAGCGCTATAGCTGCTCACCACCACCCGATCGATGGCATACCCCTCTCAAGCCAGCCCCTAGTCTCTCGTTTTCTACAGGGCCTTCTACTGTCGAAACCCCCTCTTTGCTCCCTTGCGGTTGAGTTTGACCTCAATGTGGTGCTCTCCCAGCTTACCAGACCACTGTTTGAGCCCCTGGCCACAAGCCACTTGCAGTACCTGTCCTGGAAAGTGGTGGTCTTAGTGGCAATTTCAGCTCGCAGGATGAGCAAGCTCCAAGCCATGGTGGTGGACCCAGGTTCTTCAAGAACAGGGTGATGCTCCACACTCACCCCAAGTTCCTCCCAAAGGTTGTATCCCTGTTCCACCTCAACCAAGAGGTTGTACTTCCCACCTTCTTCCACAGCCTCACGCTGGCAAAGCAAAGCTCATACTCTACAAACTGGACTGCACATGGGTCCTATCCTTCTGTTTACAGAAGACCCAGGGCCACCGTAAAGCATTTCAGCTTTTCGTGTCCTATGACCCCAGGAGACTGGGGCTTCCTGTGACCAAATGTATTTTGTCCACTTGGGTGGCAGACTGTATTGTCCTTGCCTATGAGCGAGAGGGCCTCTCCTAGAGCACCAGATCACAGTGCATAGCCAACCTTCACTCTGTGCCGGTAACTGAGATCTGAAGAGCCGTCTTCAATTCACACATTTGCAGCTTACTACTGTGTGGAGAGCGAGTGCTGAAGGGACAGTGCCTTTGGCCAGGCAGTACTCAGTAATCTTTTCGGGGTGTAGGCAGCTCCTACCCTCTGATCCTTCTGTGTTCAGGCTACTGGAGTGATAGTGCTGCTGGACGCTAAAGTCTTGCAGAGTCTCTCAGTGGGGACTCGCCTTCTGCAACTCACAACTACCCGATTGGCCACCGTTAGTGCTGTCATAGTTCGGTCCTCGGCAGCCTGGAGCTAGGGAGTCTCATATGTGAGGACTGACTTCCTAATTGTTCCTGGAGAAAGCATAGTTACTTACCTGTAACAGGTGTTCTCCAGGAACAGCAGGAATCAGTCCTCACAACTCTCCCTCCTCCCCTAGGAATTGCCTTCCCTACCTTGCTTAATTTTTACTGCCATCCTAGCTCTGTCATTGACTGAGCAAGATGGCATCCTTGGGCGGGAAGGGGACCACACATATGGTAGCATTCCCAAAGGTTTTCTTTGAAAGCTGGGGAAATGCTCTGCTCTAGCTCTGTCAGCACCATCGTCACCCATATGTGAGGACTGATTCCTGTTGTTCCCGGAGAACACCTGTTACAGGTGAGTAACTATGCTATAAAGGCATTTGAAAATTACCCTTTATTTTGTCATCTAAAAGGAATTTATAAAGTCTTGACCATTTTGGACATTAAGATTGAAATGTGAAAGATTTAGCTATTTCTTCAATCTTGGATACAGAATTGGATTGTGAAAGAATTCATTTATTTATTTTTGTCTACCGGCTCAATCCACTTGTGTGGATTATTTTATTTTTGTGTTTTTTATACCGCTGTTTCAGGTAATCATAGCGGTTTACAAAAGAACAGATACATGGAACAGGTTTATAGTTTAACAAGTGATATAACAGTAAATTACAATTTTACATAGTTCAACTAAAACTTATTTACAGGTTGTTAAAGACATAACACCATTAAGCCAATGGTATGGAGGGAATGCTCTAGAGGTGGGAAAGTTGAAAAAGGGAGGTGGCTACTGAGTTGTATCCATGTAGAGGGAGACAGAAAAAGATCATAACTGATTTTGCTCCATTATATAGGTTGGTGCAGCAGAAACCTGTCAGCATTCTGTTACCAGCAAATACTGCAAATGTCAATTTGAGACCTTACCTTGACAACTGTCTCCTTTTGAATCTTCATTGTAGGATTGTAGTGGATTTTCTAGCTCAGTGGTTTATGAATCTGTTTTCAGACTCTCCGCCAATCGGGTTTCAGGATCAGGGCTGTACCAAAGCATAATTGCGCCTTATGCTATTTCCACATCTGGTGCGCCCCCCTCCCCCTTCACTGGTTGCCCCTTCACCAGTTGCTAGATGGCATTGCCCTGCCACTTTTCTGTTTTTTCTGAGGCGGCAGCAGCAGTGAGGCAGACCCACGTTTGTAAGCAGGTCAGGTCCCTCCTTCCCTTCTCTGATGTAGGTCGCGTCAGAGGGAGGGAGGGTCCAGGCCAGACATTCAAATGTGGAATTTAAAGACCTGCGTTTTGAATGTCTGGCCTGGTCCCTCCCTCCCTCTGACGCGACCTACATCAGAGAAGGGAAGGGAGGGACCTGACCTGCCTTAAAACGTGGGTCTTCCTCACTGCTGCTGCCTCAAAAAACAAAAAAAGTGGCGGCCGGTGGGGGCCAGCAGCCCGACATGCGTCCCTAATCCTTTTGCACCCTTTGTGGCTGCACTGCCCGCACAGGGCTAGGTACGGTGCTGGTCAGGATATTCACAATGAATATGCATAAGAATATTTATGAACACTGCTCCAGTTGTATGCAGATATCTCATGCATACTTGCTGTGGATATCCTGAAAACCCACTTGGCTTGGAGTCTGTTACTCATAAGAGTGTGGGAGCTGTTAATTAAATTATCTAGACAAAAACTGAATACATCTTGATTTTGGATGCTACTCATTCTGTATCAGTGGTTATGAACTTTGTAGAATCCTTGGTAAACCTGTGAATACTGATCTTTCTAGGACTATATTCCAGTTGATCAGGAAGAGCTTAGGGAGTATGTCAAAGCTCGACTGAAAGTGTTCTATGAAGAAGAGCTGGATGTGCCTCTTGTGCTGTTCAACGAAGTGTTGGATCATGTGCTCAGAATTGACCGGTATGTTGGATTTCTGGAAGGGAAGATTTTTTCTAACCCATAAATGTCAACCTGACAAGCCTCTGCCAGCTATCTGTTTCTTTATAAAGAGAAAACGTTCTCCATTTGAAATTTATCAAGATGTAGGTTACATACATTCATTCAGGAAGTTTCCTTGTATAATATAAAAAAATATTTATTTTTTATTTTTATTTATTTTAAAAGCAATTATTTTTAAAGTAATGTCCCTATACCTTTTTCTTTCCCTCCTTCATCTTTGGTGAAAATGGTCAGAGTACTTTCATACCACTTTTTAAGCTATATTTTACCCTAAAGCAAGATAGGGTAGAACATTTTAATAAAATTTGGCTCCCCCTTTATAAATTGATCTGAGGAACAAGTTATTCTCCAGGACCAAGCAGGAAGTCAGTCCTCACTTATGGGTGACGTCGGCGCCGACGGAGCCCTCGCGGAGCAATTTTCCCCAGCTTTCAAAGAAAGCCTTTGGGAATTGCAGCGCGCATGCGCGGTCTTCTTCCCGCCCAAGGGTGCCATCTTAGCCAGTCTTCTTTTTTCCGCGGAGCCCTACAGACGTACCCGTCGTGTCCCCGCGAAAAAGTTGATATTTCTTCATAATTTATTCTTTTTTCCTTCGGTTCGACGCCGGTCTTTTTCCCGCCCGGACTCGCGACGCCGGTCACGAGTCCTCTTCTTCTTTTCGGTTTTTCTGACTTAGCTTTCGTTTTCGGTTTTTCCCTGGCAGCCCGGTCCTTTGACCTCGCCGGGGCCCTTTTTCCCCCGATGGCTGCCAGTGGTTTCAAGCGGTGTGGTCAGTGTGACCGAAATATGTCACTAACTGACACACACGACTTTTGCCTCCGCTGCCTGGGCCCGGATCATGAAGAAATGATCTGTGGGCCCTGCGGCAAAATGTCCTCCAAAGCGTTGAGAAGTCGACAGCATCAGCGGGATAGGATCTTCGCTGACCCCAGCCGTACCCGGACCTCGTCGGAGGCCTCCGCGTCCAAAGGTTCCAGCTCGGACCGTCGCCGGAGTTCCTCCGACAGGGGTTCTCCCTCCGGGGACCATCGGCGTAAGGTGAAACCCGCGAGGGCGTCGTCGGTGGACGCTCCTGGCTCCGCGAGGGCCAGGTCGCATAGCCCCGATAGCCGTCCCGGGTCCTTGGAGAAGGAGCACCTCACGAAGCGACCTCGCCTGGAGTCGGAGCTGCCTGCTCGGGTAAGTCCTGTGGTGGTCCTGGACTCGCCTCCGCGACAGCCGACGTCGGGCCCGACGCCGTCGGGGCCCGAGTCGGGGGCTGCTGGGTCACCTGAGCTCGGACTCAGGTTGATGGCCTTGGAGAGCAGACTGTCTGCCTTCATGGACCAGCAGCGGGCACTGCTCGCTGGCGCCGCTGCCCCGACCGCCGGGACGTCGACGTCTAAGTCGACCCCGGAGACCGAGCCGATCCTCGAGTCGATGCGAACTCGAGTCGATCCTCGGTCGAGGTCACCCTCGGCCTCCCGTTCGGGGCCGACGCCGACTCCCTCGGCGTCGGGGCGGCAGGCGCTGCGCCCTGCCTGGGCCGACCCCTGCCCAGGCCGACCCCACCGAGTCCTCGTCGGAGTCGGTCTGGGAGTCTGAAGAGGAAGAGTCGCCTGATTCTTTCCGGACTCGGTGTGTCCCCTCGGACTCACTGGAGTCCGAACCTCGGAAGCAGTCCCCCCCGGAGGATGCCCGGTTCTCGGACTTCGTCAGGGATATGGCCAAGGCTTTGGCCTTCCCTGCGGACCCCGAGGAGGAGCCTCGAGCCGAAGAGCTCGACGCCCTCCAGTATGACTCTCCCGCCAGGGAACACTTTACTGTACCGGTTCCTCCCATGCTGGAACGACTACTCTTCCGCATGTGGGAGAGTCCAGCCACCTCGCCGGTCCTGAGCAAGCGGGTCGATTCTATCTATCGAGTCCGCAAGAGCCCTGGCTTCCAAAAAGCACAGCTACCACACCATTCCATGGTAGTGGAATCGGCCATGCATCGTCTTAAGAGCCAGAAGATGCACTCCTCGGTGCCTCCTGGCAGGGAGGCCCGTAACCTGGATGGCCTTGGTAAGAAGTGTTTCCAGGGCTCTATGCTTGCGTGTCGTGTCCAGACCTACCAGCTATACATGGGCATGTATCTCCGAGACCTGGCTAAAGAGCTAGCCGGATTCTCCGCTGGTTTGTCCGAGGAACCCTTGCGGAGGTTCCTGGCCTTGTCCACTGGCATTCGGGAATGCTCAAAATTCATATCCCGAGCAGCCTATGATGGCTTTGAAGCATCGGCTCGAGTGGCCGCAGCCGGCATCGGTGCCCGCCGACAGGCTTGGCTTCAGTCATCTGACCTTGAGCCCTGGGTGCAGGACAAGTTGGTCGATGTCCCCTGCCGAGGCGAAAACCTCTTTGGCAAGCCCATGGCTGATAAGGCTGCACAAATTGAGACGGAGACTCTCACCAGGACTAGGCTTTCTAGGAAGACCTCCGCCCCTTCCCAGAAAAAGAAGGGCTCGGGAAAGAAGTCCTTTTACCTGAGGAAGGCGGCTGCCTACAAACAATACCCCCATTATCAGGCCCCTGCAGCTCCCCAACAGGGCCAGCAGGCCAAGGGACGGGGTAACGGGTCCCGTAGGCAGCAAGCCCCCAAGCCTGCGCCACCAGCCCCTGCTCAGCAGGGTGGGGGCTTTTGACTCCTTAAGCATAGCCTCTCCCCCCCCCCCGCTGGTTCCTCCCAGCACCGGAGGCCGGCTGGTTCACTTCGCCCACAGGTGGTCCGGCATCACCTCAGATGCCTGGGTGCTTCAGGTCGTGAGAGAAGGATATCTTCTCCACTTCCACCAGATCCCTCCCTCCTACTTTCCGGGAGAACCTCCACGACCCCCTCTGCACAGGGAACTACTCCTTCAGGAGTTAGCGGGTCTTCTGCAGGAGCAGGCGGTGGAACCGGTGCCCCACCACCTGAGAGGTCAAGGCTTTTATTCCAGGTACTTTCTAGTACCAAAGCGGACAGGAGGCCTCAGACCCATCCTGGACTTGCGCAACCTCAACAAGTTCCTTGTGCGGGAGAAGTTCAAGATGCTTACCCTTGGAATCCTTCTGCCCTACCTCCAGCAGGGAGATTGGCTATGCTCCTTGGATCTAAAGGATGCCTACACGCACATCCTCATCCACCCAAGCCACCGCCAATACCTAAGGTTTGTGGTGGCAGGAAATCATTACCAGTACAGAGTACTGCCCTTTGGCCTGTCCTCCGCACCGCGGGTCTTCACAAAATGCCTCGCGGTGGTGGCGGCCCATCTCCGGCTTCACGGCCTCAAAGCAGCGTCCGCCCCGGAGGTCACCAATGCCACACGCCGCACGGTGACTCTTCTGCAGCACTTGGGCTTTGTTATAAACTTCGCAAAGTCCACTTTGCTCCCCTCACAGGATCTCGAGTTCATCGGCGCAAGGCTGCGCACTCCTCAGGCACGAGCGTTCCTACCGCTCGACAGGGCTCAACGGCTCATGGACCTAGCCGACCGTTTTCGCAGCCAGCCCCTGGTCTCCGCCAGGCGCTTCCTGAGACTACTCGGCCATATGGCTTTCACCGTCCATGTGACCCCCAATGCCCGCCTGAATATGCGGCCTGCTCAATGGTGTCTCCGCAAGCAGTGGCAACAGGCCACAGGCGGCCTAGCGGACCTAGTGCGCGTCTCCGAGCCGCTGGCCTCGTCTCTTCAGTGGTGGCTTCATCGGCCGAACCTAGTGCTCGGCATGCCTTTTCAGCCACATCAGCCGGCCCGGGTGCTGACGACAGATGCATCCCTCCTGGGCTGGGGAGCACATTGCCAAGGGGCATGTACTCAGGGTCTCTGGAACGCGTGGGAGTCTGCTCAGCAGATCAACTTCCTGGAGCTCAGAGCGATCCGCTTGGCTCTCAAGGCCTTCTCCCACCTGACCTCTCGCCAGTCCGTCCTTGTCCAGACGGACAATCAAGTTGCCATGTTCTACATGAACAAGCAGGGGGGCACGGGCTCCTTCCTTCTCTGTCAGGAAGCAAGGAAGCTCTGCTCTTGGGCCGTCAGTCACGGCATTCTTCTCAAGGCAGTTTATCTCCCAGGCCAAGAAAATTGCCTGGCGGACAAACTCAGCAGGATCCTCCAGCCGCACGAGTGGCGCCTGGATCCCTTGGTAGTTCAGAAGCTCTTTCTAAAGTGGGGCCTCCCCACGATGGATCTCTTTGCCAGTCCTCACAACCGGCAACTTCCTCGCTTCTGCTCTCGTCAGCCACACCCCCTTCGAGTTGCGGCGGACGCTTTCCTGCTCTCATGGTCGGGGAGCCTTCTGTACGCTTTCCCTCCCGTCCCGCTAGTCTCCCGGACTCTTTTCAAGGTTCTCCGAGACAAAGCCTTCATGATCCTGGTGGCCCCTCGCTGGCCCAGACAGCCGTGGTTTCCACTCCTGCTGCAATTAGCGGTGGAGGATCCATTTCCTCTGGGGTTACAACCGGATCTCCTCACTCAGGATCAGGGGTCTCTGCTACACCCCAACCTCAGGTCTCTCAACCTAATGGCCTGGCTGCTGAGAGGGTAGTCCTTGCTCCCCTTCTCCTGCCGACAGAGGTGGAGGAGGTCGTCCTAGCTTCGCGACGACCTTCTACCCGAAAATGCTACGCCCTTAAATGGCGTCGTTTCTCCGTTTGGTGTACCCAACAGTCTCAGGATCCCTTCTCCTGCCCGTTGTCGGTGATCTTGCAGTACTTGCTCTACCTCTCTAATCTGGGACTTAAGTCCAACTCCGTCAAAGTTCACCTCAGTGCTCTTTCAGCACATCATGTGCCGGTGGACGGCAGACCTCTTTCCAGCGACCCTCTCGTAGCGAGGTTTCTCCGAGGTCTCCTCCTACTTAAACCACCTCTGCGCCCGCCAGCGCCTGACTGGGACCTGAATGTGGTTTTACAGCGGATCACCTGTCCGCCTTTTGAACCTATGGCTACCTTTTCTCTCCGTTTTCTTTCTTGGAAAACATTGTTCTTGATAGCCCTCACTTCCGCTAGACGCGTCAGTGAATTGCAGGCCCTCGTGTCTGATCCCCCTTACACTCGGTTCTACAAAAATAGGGTAGTCCTACGGACTCACCCAAAATTTCTTCCAAAAGTGGTCTCCCCTTTTCATATCAATCAGGAGGTGGTACTTCCAACCTTCTTTCCCAGACCACACTCCAGCCGAGCTGAAACGGTCCTCCATACCCTGGACTGTAGAAGGGCATTGAACTTCTACCTTGACCGTACGCGGGAGCACCGTAAAGCTGCTCAGCTTTTTGTGTCTTTTGACCCCAATAAATTGGGGCTCCCGGTCTCCAAGCGTACTCTGTCCATCTGGGTTGCGGACTGTATCTCTTGGGCTTATGGGGCAGCCGGACTCTCCTTGGACGGTCGAGTCACGGCTCATTGCGTTCGGGCAAAGGCCACGTCAGTGGCTTACCTCCGCTCTGTTCCGCTGGCAGACATCTGCCGGGCCGCTACTTGGTCTTCGAGCCAGACTTTTGCGGTCCATTACTGTCTCGAGAGGGAGTCCCGCAGGGACAGTGCTTTCGGACAGGCAGTCCTCCGTAATCTCTTTGAGGTCTGAGCAACTCCTACCCTCCATCCCGGATGTGGGCTACCGGTGGGTAATAATTCAGCGAAGATTCTTTCCTTCTGTGCTGCTGAGCTAGAGGGAGCTCATTTTTGTGCTTAGGGTCTCCGGTAGCCTTAAGCTTGGGAGTCCCATAATTGAGGACTGACTTCCTGCTTGGTCCTGGAGAAAGCGTAGTTACTCACCTGTAACAGGTGTTCTCCAGGAGCAGCAGGAATCAGTCCTCACAACCCTCCCTCCTCCCCTTGGAGTTGCAATCGTCTGCTTTAGTTTTTTGCAAATTTTTATGCTGTCTTTTTTAGCTATGTCATCTGACTGGCTAAGATGGCACCCTTGGGCGGGAAGAGGACCGCGCATGCGCGCTGCAATTCCCAAAGGCTTTCTTTGAAAGCTGGGGAAAATTGCTCCGCGAGGGCTCCGTCGGCGCCGACGTCACCCATAAGTGAGGACTGATTCCTGCTGCTCCTGGAGAACACCTGTTACAGGTGAGTAACTACGCTGTCCACTTAGTCAATGAAAATACCTCCCATATTCTCTGAACTAGTGTCTCCACAGGTGGGGACTTCCTTGTGGCAGCTAGCTCTGCTTAAGCTGTATCATAAACAAATTTTCTATTTTGGGGCTGCAATGTGAGTATTTGCTGGTTCACTAACAAATTTAGATTTTTTGGGAAATTGCCGTCTCTGTCAGTAACATAGTAAATGACGGCAGATAAAGACCAGTATGGTCCATCTAGTCTGCCCAGTAAGATGGCAAGAGTAGGTGCACCTGCCGCTCTTTGCAGGCCACCCCTCCCCATGTCTTTGTTCAGGGGTGAACCCACCGCTCTGTGTTTCGATAAACGTATATATCATGTCTCCCAGTGTTGTAGAGCTTTAAGGAATTTTCACCAGCTATGTGCAGCACCCAGCGTCCAGCACGCATGTCTGTTTCTGGAACTATTGTATGCAACCTTGCTGGTGTGCAATACCATTGAAATAAACTTGTATACCCATTCTCTGATATGTTAGCAGAGATTGCCATTTCAGGTGTACTCACAAACACTGCCTGCCATTGCTTCTCTGACCAATCCACCGCCAAGTCTTCTCCATTTAAGACTGCTCAGATTTGTTCTGACCAGGTGTAAGCAAAACACCATAGGACAGGGGTGGCCAACTTTAGTCCTGTTGCACCGCAATCCAGCCTGGTTTTCAGGATGCCCCTAATGAATATTCATGAGGTATATTTGCATCCACTGCCTCCCATATATCCAAATATATTCATGAATATTCATTAGGAATGTCTAAAACCAGGCTGGATCGTGGTGCACCATGACTAGAGTTGGCCACCCCTGCCATAGGACATTTATGCATCTCTTCCACATTACCAAGTACTAAAAGGGTATTAGTTCCTAAAGATCATCCTCCCATACTTGGAGTCCTTGGATGTCAGTTGATATTGGTTACATAGATCAGGGAAACAAAGTGCTACTCTTGCTTTGAGTTGTATTTCCTTTTTTGTGCAACACTATGTAGGTTTCTGTTGCTTTATAAACGTTGGTGCTATATGGAAATTACTTAGCTCATTTATTTATTTATTTAGACAGTTTTGTATACTGCCTTATCCTTCAATCAAAGCGGTCACAACACAATTGGGGGATACATTTAACACATGGGGATATGAGACACATACACTAATACTTACAGGGAACATGGGCAATGGAGGGTTAAGTGGCTTGCCCAAGACCACAAGGAGCATCTGTGGGACTAGAAACCCCAGTCCTTCCGGCCCAAGGTTGCTGTCCTCTAGTGGGATTTGAACCCCCGACCTTCCGACCTGAAGTACCTTGCCCCAACCACTAGGCTACTCCTCCCTTTTGCCTTTAATAAATCTGTTATAGAAAAACTGTTCAAGTTCTCTGTATTTGGAATAGTTTATTTAAATTTCTTTATATACTGCTTTTCTACTATCCAAGGCGGTTTACATAAACACTGCAAGGTGCAAATGTTTTTTTATTTGCATTTAATCAGTATTACAACCAATCACATAAGATAAAGGACAATCAAGAACAGTCAAGGCAAACAAAGTACATACTTAACATAGTGATAAAGTCCACATTACTGAGACCTGGATATGAAAATTTTAAACGAAAAAAGGAAAAGGGAAAAACGAGGTTCCAAATAACCTACAAATTAGGAGGCTAACATCAATTACTCCCCCTGACTGACCTCTGCAACCCCTCGCCGCTCCAAAAGAAATTTTTCCAAATGACCAACATCCAAAAAATATATGTAGCTCCCTCATAATTAACAATACACTTGCAGGGGAAGCGAAGGAAGAAAGTGGCACCTAACTTAAAGTGGCACTCAACATGTGGGTGGCGCAGTGGTGTCTCTGTGCACAGTGGACCCAAGCGATCGGCCAACTTAAGACCATGTCTGTCACACCCTGCTTAGCGGAGTCACTAGACTGGTGGCAGGATGCACAGAACCTGTTTCGAGGCATGCCCTTCCAGGCTCCGACACACCAGGTGGTCTTGATGGATGCCTCCCTGGTGGGCTGGGGGCCCACTGCGAAGAACTGTGCACGCAAAGGACTTGATCCCGCGAGGAGACCCGGCAGCAGATCAATCTGATGGAGCGCCAAGCCATCTTCCTCACGCTTGGGCTTTCAGGCGGACCGGTTAAGCAGACGACTTCAGTCACATGAGTGGTGCTTGTGTCCCCGGATGGCGCAGCTGCTCTTCCAGTGTTGGACCTCTTTGCCAGCCCTGCAAACATGCAGCTCCCCCAGTTCTATGGACCCTTCCCACACTTGGGCAGGGTGTGGCTCCCGACGCCTTCCTCCTTTTGTGGGCAACCGGCCTGCTATATATCCCCCCCCCCCCCTGCTGCTCATAACATGGACCCTCCTCAAGGTCCAGCAGGACAGGGCCTCTGATCCTTGTGGCCCAGGCAGCCATGGTTCCCTCTGTTACTCTGTCTCAGTGGAGCCCCCGGTTCCTCTCGGGAATTTGCCAGGGCTGCTGATGCAGGAAGGGGGTCTGCTCCATCACCCAAATTTGAGATTTCTGTCCCTCACAGCCTGGTGGCTGAGCGGGTCACCTAGCACCCCTCCATCTCCCCATGAAGATCGAGGACATTCTTTTGACTTCACAAAAGGACTCAACCAGGCGGGCGTACATCTTCAAGTGGCGCTGGTTCTCGGAGCTCCAAGCAGACCCATTTTCCTACCCTACCCGCTTGGTCCTGAAGTATCTACTCCACCTCTCGCAGGCTGTACTGAAGTCTAACTCTGTTAGGGTTTACCTGTGTGCCATCTCAGCAAACCATCATCCCATTGAGGGTAAGCCCCCCTCGAGGTAACTGCTCATCTCCTGCTTCATGTGGAGCCTGCTTCTCTCGAAGCCTACCACCCGCCCTCCCCAGTGGAATGGGATCTCAGTGTGATCCTCATGCAACTGACCAGGCCAACATTTGAGCCCATGGCTAGCTGCTCACTACGGCACTTCATGGAAGGTAGCCTTCCTGTTGGCCCTCACTTCCACCTGGAGAGTCATCGAGCTCCAGGCTCTGATGGCCGAGGCACCGTACACAAGGTTCTTTGGGAACAGAATAGTTCTGCATACACACCCCAAGTTCCTCCTGAACGTGATCTCGGACTTCCATCTCAACCAGGAGATAGTGCTGCCCATCTTCTTCCCGAACCCCCAAGTTGACCGGGTGTTGGTGATTCTCCATATGCTGGACTATGAGGGTTCTTTCTACCTGCAGCAGACTCAGGACCACCGCAGATCTGGGCAGTTTGTTGTCTCCTATGACCACTGTTCCCTCTAAGCTGTGCGCGTGTGTGCACACGCACACCTCGCCGAGCGAGCGCAAATACTTTACAACAGAGCGCACAAAAATTGCGGTTCTGATTCTGATAGAAAACAACACAGACGTCTTAAAATTTAAAAGTTGTGATTGTAATTACTAGAAATTTTCTGCTTCATTTAGTAATCATCTATTTTCATTTAATTTGATTGATTAAAGTGAATGTGGTGTACATACTGTATTCTGACATGTAGTCAAATTTTAAAGTATATAACGCCGAGTGTTATGTGGCGCACAAAAATTTAACTTTCCTTCAAAAGCTGCACAGCTGATATTTTATGCACACAGCCTACAGAAAATTAGAGGGAACATTGCCTGTGACCACTGTTCCCTCTAAGCTGTGCGCATGTGCGCGCGCACACACCTTGCCAAGTGAGCGCACATACTTTATAACAGAGCGCATAAAAACTACGGTTCTGATTCTGATAGAAAACAGACGTCTTAAAATTTAAAAGTAGTTGTGTATTTATGGTTTTCTCAAGTTCTACAATATTTTCTAGTGCAATCAATGTGGTGTACATACTGTATTCTGACGTGTAGTCAAATTTTAAAGTAAATAACTCCAAGTGTCGTTATGTGGCGCACAAAAATGTAACCTTCCTTCAAAAGCTGCACAGCTGATATTTTATGCACACATAGCCTACAGAAAATTAGAGGGAACATTGCCTGTGACCCCAGCTGCCTGGGGCTGGCGGGTCACCAAACGAACCTTGTCCATCTGGGTGGTGGACTGTATCACTTTTGCTCAGGCTGAGCTTCCCAACCGGACCGCTGAGTCACAGCACACAAGAAGTGATGGTGACATCGGTTGCTAATCTGCACTCTGTTCCGCCGGTGGACATCTGCCGGGCCACCACATGGTCCTCCACTCACACCTTCGCAGTGCACTACTGCCTGGAGAGGGAGTCCTGCCGGGACATCGTCTTCGGCCAGGCTGTACTCCGTTAGCTGTTCGGGGTTTAAACAACTCCTGTCCTCCTACCCTTCTTGTTCCCGCTACCGGGAGCGTGGCCATCCATGGACTCGAGGTCCTTGGGCTGCCTTTGGATTCACTGGCAACAGCTCACGGCTCCACCGTGGTAGTTTTCTTTTTCCTACAGGTCCTCAATGGCCCGTAGCTTGGGAGTCCCGTATGTGAGGACTGACTTCCTGCTTATTCCTGGAGAAAGTGTAGTTACTCACCTGTAACAGGTGTTCTCTAGGGACAGCAGGAATCAGTCCTCACAACCCTCCCTCCTCCCTTTGGAGTTGCTCTTCATTTTTACCATCTTCTTGTAGGGGCTCTAGCTATGGCACCCTTGGGCAGGAAGGGGACCATGCATGCATGGTGGCATTCCCAAATACTTTGAAAGCTGGGGAAATGCTCCGCTTGGGCTCCATCGGTGCCGACGTCACCCATATGTGAGGACTGATTCTTGCTGTCCCTGGAGAACACCTGCTACAGGTGAGTAACTACGCTTACAACACAGCCGGTCCATACTAGCTCGCTGCCACCTCCTGCTGCTAGGCCACATGGCCTCAACGGTCCATGTCACACCATTAGCCCGCCTACACATGCAGACAGCCAAATGGTGCCTCCTCTCACAGTGGACTCAAGCCATGGATAGGCTATGGGACAGGGTCACAGTTACCTGCAAACTGGTGGAATGCCTCACCTGGTGGCAAAACCTGTGCTAATTCCACGTGGGAATGCCATTCCAGGCATCTGCACTATAGAGGACCCTGACAACAGATGCCCCTCTCCTGGGTTAGGGAGCGCATTGTGGGAACTGCCGCACACAAGGCAGCTGGTCCCAGGAGGAGTCGCTCTTGCAGATCAAGCTCCTCGAACTCAAAGCAATCTTCCTGGCCCTGTGAGCATTCTGTCACCGCCTGCAGCACCATCCAATGCTGATCCAAACGGAGAACCAGGTTGCCATGTTCATATCAACAAGCAGGGGGGCACGGGCTCGTATTCCCTCTGCCAGGAGGCGGTGGCCCTCCTCTCCTTTGTTGTGTGTAACAACATTCTCCTGCGAGTGGTATACCTACTAGGACAGGACAACTGCCTAGCAGACAGACTAAGCATTGTCTTTCTCCCACAGGAGTGGTGCTTGAACCTCAGGGTGGCAGGGAAGCATTTGACAAGTTCCCTCACGAGAGACTTAATGGAACTAAAATGTCATGGGGTAGGAGGCAGTATACTATATTGGATCTGTGCTGGACCTGCTCCTTTTTAACACATTCATAAATGACCTGGAAATGGGAATAAAGATTGAGGTGATCAGATTTGCAGATTAGACAAAATTATTCAAAGTTGTTAAAACACAAGAGGATTGTGAAAAATTGCAAGAGGACCTTGGGAAACTAGGAGTCCAGATGGCAGATGAAATTTAATGTGGACAAGTGCAGAGTTATGCACTTAAGAATGAAGAACCCTAAGTACAGTTAGACCACCACCCAGGAAAAGGATTTAGGTGTCATCCTGGTTAAAACATCGAAACCCTCTGTCCAAAGTGCAGCTGCAGCCAAATAGAATGCTAGGGATTGTAAGGAAAGGAATGAAGAATAAAATAAAGGATATTATAATGTATTGCTCCATGGTGCATCTACACCTTAACTATTGTGTGCACTTCTGGTCACCATATCTTAAAAAGAATATAGCAGAATTAGAAAAAGTATAGAGAAGAGCCGCCAAAATAGTAAAGGGGATGGAAGGGATACCCCAATGAGGAAAGGCTTAAAAGGTTAGGACTCTTCAAATTGGAAAGAGATGGCTGAGGGGAGATATGATAGGTATATAAAATAATGAGCGGAATGGAACAAGTAAACATAGATTGGTTAAAAAGTAGAATGACTGAGTAACAAATTGCGTGGGTCTCTTTTCAACTACAACGGGTTAACCAATTATACTATGAATTTGATAATAAATCCGGGAAGCTTCTGGCCCAGAAATTGTGGGACCGGGAGCGAGCGACTCAGTCAAACTGAAGGGGGCCTGAGATGGGATGCTCTTTAAGAGCTCGGAGATATGAGAGAGCTTTGTGCAGTATTATCCACAATTATATCGGCGAGAGGAGAGAGCTACTATAGCCGAGATACATACCAATTTCCAACAGGTGACGGGTTTGCCCACTTTGGGGGAAGAGTGTAAGGCCGGGTTAGCGTTATTGGGGTTGAGGAGTTAGGCTTGGCTATTAAAGACCTCAGATCGGGTAAAGCTCCAGGCTTAGATGTCTTCACAGGTCTCTTTTTATAAAAAGCTGGCCCCAGTACTCATGCCAGTGCTCTTGTGGGTATTTAACAGGGTAATGCAGGGCAGCAGCCTGCCACAGACTTTTAGGGATGCGGCAATATCCGTGATCTCCAAGCCAGGACTTAGACCCCAGGGGTATGTGGGTCTTACCGACCCATATCTTTTATCAATACGGATGCCAAACTATTAGCTAAGATTTTGGCTCTAGATTGGGGGCATTGCTTCCAGGACTGATTCAACCAGATCAGACCAGCTTTATTCAGGGGTGTCAAGGCTGGCCCGAAAAGAACGCACGGCAACCCTTTTGTTGGCTATCGATGCTGAGAAGGTGTTCGACTGCGTACATTGGGACTTCTTGTTTGGAGTTCTGGATCAGGTGGGGGTGGGGCCACATTTTCTGGCCTGGGTTCCAGCATTATGCACTGCCCCAAAGGCATTAGTAAGGGTTAATGGGGGCCATTTGGCATTTATTGATCTACAGAGAGTACTAGGCAGGGGTTTCCCTTATCTCCCCTGATTTGCTCTCACTATGCAGCCCCTGGCATGCTTAATATGGGAAAACGCTGACATTAAGGGGGTGTCTGTAGCGGGGGACCAACGTAAAATAGCGTTATTTGCGAATGACCTCCTCTTTACACTGATATAGCCATTGCTGTCCTTCACAAATTTGATGCAAGAGCTTGATCAATTTGAACTATTATCAGAGTTTCAGATAAATTGGGATAAAACTGAAGCTTTTATCATGTCCTTGGGGTAGGCAGAAGAGATGGGGATTAGACAAGACTATCCTTTTAGATGGGCTCGGGACTCTCTGCTTTATTTGGGTGTGCGTAATCTCCAGGAACAAGCAGGAATGTAGTCTTCGCATATGGGTATCGTCGGTATCAACGAAGCCTCCGCGGGAACACTCCCCAGCATCCAATAGGAAAGCTTTTGGGAGCATCCCACAGCGCCTGCGTGCTGCCTTCCCGCCTTTCCCAACTGTCCCTCTCCACTTCTTCATTTTCCGTGCAGCCGACAGGTCGCACATCCTGTCACCGCAGAAAAAATTCCCTCCTTCTTTTTTTGTGGTCGCGTCTGCCTTCCCTCGACGTTACACCGGTACTGCTGGTTCTTTTTCTTTCTTTTCTTAAAAAAAAAACCAAAAACTTTCTCTGGAGTCTTTCCAGTAATTTTCTCTTCAGGTGCCATGCGCCATTTTGGGCACTAGGCCCAACTTTTCCTTCAGAATGGAAAAACCCGCTTCGGGTTTTAAAAAGTGTTCTAAGTGTGGCGGTACCATCTCCGTCACCGACACCCATGAGTGGTGCCTCAAATGGTTAGGTCCTGACCACTCTATTTCAGAGTGTGTTGCCTGTGGGATGATGTCGAAAAGGGGCCGGCAGAACCGAGCTGCTAAACTTAGCACCCTTTTTCCCTCGGATGCAGCCTCCATGGCATCGATGTCTTCCAGGGCTTCGTCTTCCTCCCATGGATCTCGGCTAAGTAAACATAAATCTAGCCGGTCCTCAAAGGGTAGATCTCCTCCTAGACAGCGAGATGCCTCTGGTGTTGCCCTTGAGGGACTTTCACCGGCAAAATTGCCCCAGCGGGAGGCTTCGGCTTCCAAAGCACTAACGGGGATCCAGGATGTTCTCGAGGCTTCAACCTTGGCAGAACTGCTGGTGCCATGCTCTGGGGTTCTGGCCGCTTCATCCGGTACCGATACCCAAGCATCGGCAACGTCGATAGGCCAGAGATTCTTGGCTATTGAACGCAGTCTGGCGGCTCTTCTCACAGCCTCGGTGCCCCTGAAACCACTTCAGACAATTCAACCTGTACCGGCACCGACTGCATCAACATCGGCAGGTATTCTACTGGGACCAAGTCATGCGTATCCATCCGGTATCTACAGGTTGGTACCGGACCACTCCGATGCCGACTTGTACTGGTACCGTGCCTTGCACGATCACCTGGATCGGAGATACTTCGAATCCTCGGATGAGACTGAAGTCTGAAAACTCTGCCGCTACCAGAGTACTTCTTCCTGAGGATTCTTCTCCTCAGCGTAGGATGTCTCCACCAGAGGATATGTCCTTTCAGGATTTTATCCAAGATGTGGCTGGAGGTCTTTTCATCACAGTGGCTCCTGAAAAAGAGCCTAGGGCAAAGGAATTGGAAATCCTGCAATATCCTAAAGCTTCCAAGGAGGCAGCTACCTTACCTATTCATGAGATCTTGCATGATCTCATGTTAAGGATGTGGGAAACACCTCTAACCACATCTCCTCACTCTCAAAGACTCGACACCATGTATCGAGTTCCTCCTTGTCCTGGATTTCAGAAGACTCAATTACCACACCATTCCATGGTGGTGGAGTCATCAATGAGAAGGATAAAGAGTGCAAAAAGGCACGCATCTAATCCTCCAGGACGTGAGTGTAGGACTCCTGACGCCTTTGGATGTCAAACCTTCCAGGCTTCCATGCTTTCTGCTAGGATCAGTTCCTATATCTTATATATGGGAATATTCCTTAAGGAGGTCACAGGAGATTTAGAGCTTGAGCCCTCTCCTTCCTGATAAGAGGCAATTCCTCAGCATGCCCCCTCCTACAATAGTAAGACAGTTCAATTCTCAGACCTCTCTCAACGACCAGTTAGGTCAAGAGGTCACTGTGCTTCTTGCCCAAGGGGCAGTAGAAGAGGTACCCATTCCCCAACAGGGTACAGGGTTTTACTCCCCCTATTTCCTTATTCCCAAGAAAACAGGAGGACACAGACCCTTTTTAGACCTCAGAGAATTGAACAAATTCCTTTTCAAAGAGACGTTCAAAATTATTTCTCTAGGAACTCTGCTGCCATACCTTCAGAGTCAGGATCTGCTTTGTTTTCTAGATCTGAAGGATGCGTACACTCATGTTCTCATCCATCCAACTCACCGAAAGTTCCTTTGCTTTCTGTTTCAAGGGAAGCACTACCAATACAGGGTTCTTCCTTTTGGCCTGGCCTCTGCACCAAGGGTGTTCACAAAATGCATGGCTGTGGTGGCAGCATTTCTCTGCACCCTGGGAATATTCGTTTTCCCTTACTTAAGACGACTGGCTCATTCGAGCCCCTTCAGAACCAGAGGCCAGGGTTGCTCTCTCTCGCACACTGTGCATCCTTCAGTATTTGGTTCTTGTCATAAACTTCCCAAAATCCAACCTTGCTCCCACTCTGTCCCTGGAGTTTATAGGAGCTCTGCTGGATACCAGACAGACAAGGGCCTACCTTCCATAGCCCCGCTGCCTTCGCATTATGCAGTTAGCTTCCCAAGCAGTGCTAAAACCTCACCTCACTGCTCGGGAAATGTTACAGTTGCTAGGCCACATGGCATCCACCGTGCATGTGGTTCCTTATGCTCGCCTCCATATGAGGGCAGCCCAGTGGACTTTATCCACTCAGTGGACTCAGGCGTCAGGTTGCCTGTCAGACAAAATAGCAAATTCAGATCGCCTTATTTTGTCCCTCCAATGGTGGCAGTCACCCCAAAACCTTTTGTTGGGGTCTCCTTTTCAGCAACCCCCACCCCAAGCCACTCTAACAACAGATGCCTCACAGGTGGGTTGGGGAGCCCACCTGCAAGGCTTCTCTACCCAGGGTACCTGGACTCCACAGGAGGCCTATCTACACATCAATCTCCTGGAACTCGGAGCAATCTTCCTTGCTCCTCGAGTATTCCACACCCAGCTCAGCTACAAGACAGTCCTAGTTCAGACAGACAATCAAGTAGCCATGTTCTATGTGAACAAGCAGGGTGGAACAGGCTCTCTGTCGCTATGCAACGAAGCTTTGTGACTATGGGCCCTTGCCAGAGAGCATCAGATTCATCTCCTTGCAGAATATCTTCCAGGCATTCAAAACTCTTGGGCAGACAGACTCAGTCGAGTTCTGCTTCCACACGAATGGTCTCCCCATGCAGACCAGGTGGCCAAAAGTTTTCAAATTTGGGGAACCCTGTACATAGATCTCTTTGCAAGTCCACTGAATGCCAAACTTCCCCGGTTCTGTTCCAGAATTCCGGCTCAGGGTTGTCAGGCCAGGGATGCTTTCCTCCTCCATTGGGGCCAGGACTTTCTGTATGCCTTTCCACCCATTCCCCTAATTCCCAAAACCCTGTTCAAGCTTCAGAGAGAGGTCATATGATTCTCATAGCTCCACATTCGCCATGGCAAATGTGGTACCCTCTGCTCCTACATCTCTCTCAAGCTCCGCCTCTGGAGTTAGGATCTGCTCCAAATCTCCTTTCTCAGGAAGACGGGATGCTGTGGCATCCCAATGCCCAGTCTGTATCTCAGGGCCTTTTTGCTGAAAGCCTAGAACTTCACGGTCTTAACCTTTCTCAGCAGGTAAAGGATATCCTTTATGCTTCCAGGAAGCCTTCCACAAGACGCTCTTATGCATTTAAGTGGAAACGGTTTACCATATGGTGCTCGCAGAAGGGTCTTAAGCCTCTTGCGATACCTCTGGAATCATTACTGGAGTATCTCCTTATTTATCGAATGCAGGGCTTAAGACCAATTCAGTGAGATTTCATTTGAGTGCTATTGCAGCTTCTTTCAAGCCTCTAAATGGACAACCTATTTCCTCTCATAGCGAGATTTATGAGAGGCCTTCTTTTAACTAAGCCTCCCATTAAGTCACCACCGGTGGCATGGGACTTTAATCTGGTTCTTGGGCAGCTCATGAAGCCGCCTTTTGAACCATTAGCTACTACCCATTTGAAATTCCTTTCCTGGAAGGTCATCTTTCTTATTGCAATCACATCAGCACGTCGCATCAGTGAATTGCAAGCGTTAGTGGCTAATCCTCCTTATACAAGGTTCATCATGATAAGGTAGTCCTTAGGACTCATCCACACTTTATGCCAAAGGTGGTATCACCTTTTCATTTAAACCAAGCGGTTTACCTTCCTGTATTCTGACCAAGGCCTCACGCCTCAAATGCAGAAAGGAATCTTCATACTTTGGACTGTAAAAGGGCTTTGGCTTTTTACTTGCAAAGGACACAGCAACATAGAAAGTCCTCTCAACTCTTTGTTGTTTTTGATCCTAGTCATTTGGGACTTCCAGTCTCCAAAAGAACACTGTCCAGCTGGATTGCACAGTGTATATCTTTTGCCTATGAGAGCCTCCTCTTGAAAGCCATGGCACAGCTCATAATGTGAGAGCCATGGCACAGCTCACAATGTGAGAGCCATGGCAGCCTCTATGGCTCATCTTCACTCTGTGTCTATCGACGACATTTGTCGAGCAGCTACTTGGGCTTCGGTTCATACCTTCACAGCCCATTACTGCTTAGACGAGGACTCCCGCTGGGATGCCTTGTTTGGTCAGGCTGTTCAACACCTGTTCCATACTTAACTCCTACCCACCATCCCTGGTAGGATGCCAGAGATCCATGGGGGGAAGTGGAGCCCTTTCACAGGGGCACACAACTTCTGGGGCCTTCTCCCTGGCATCTGCAGTTAGGGAGTCCACATATGTGAAGACTACATTCCTGCTTGTTCCTGGAGATAGCATAGTTACTCACCTGTAACAGGTGATCTTTGGGAACAGCAGGAATTTAGTCTTCACAACCACCCACCTCCCCTAGGAGTTGTATCTCTCTTTCTCTCTTTCCCTCTCTTTGTCTCAGCTTTAAACTCAACTGGAGAAGGACAGTTGGGAAAGGCGGGAAGGCAGCACGCAGGCGCTGTGGGATGCTCCCAAAAGCTTTCCTATTGGACGCTGGGGAGCGTTCCCACACAGGCTCCGTCGGTATCGACGATACCCATATGTGAAGACTAAATTCCTGTTGTTCCCGGAGATCACCTGTTACAGGTGATTAACTATGCTTTACGCGGTCCCCAGAGAATATGTATCAGGCTAATTACCCGGCTTTATTGCGAGAAATAGAGAGAGATTTGGCCCAATGGCAGCCTGGAGAACTTTCATGGCTGGGCAGAGTGGCGACTATAAAAATGAATGTGTTGCCCCGGTTGTGTTATCTATTTCAGGTCTTTCCTGTGGCGGTGCCTCCAGCTGTACTTCAGAGGTTCCAGTGGCAGGTTTTGGATTTTATATGGCAGAAATGTCAGGCTCGGGTGTTGCAACGCATCCTGTATCGGGCACGTCGTAGAGGGGTCCTGTGCATCCCAGGTTTTAATCTTTAATATTTAGCTTCGCAGATGCACCAGGTTATGGATTGGAGAGAGGAGGGAGAAAAGCGGTTTTGGGCGGTGGAACAATCTTGGGCAACCGGAGTGAAGCTGGCCTAACGTCCTTGGATTTAAAAGGGACTTCAGCGGGAAGGTGGAAGGAAAATCCATATTTATTACACCTTTGGACTCAGTGGCCGAGGGGATGGAGAAGGGTGGCCCTAAAAGTACACTTACCCCCTTGGCGCCTATAGGAGGTGTCCCCTCCTTTGCTTTGAGGAGAGAGGGAACGTTTCAAAGGTGGGACGCGGGGGCCTTGATACTGTCTACAAACTGTTGGTTCGGGAGGAGATTCTGCCCTTTGACACATTAAAGGGAACAATATCAGTTGCCAACAAGAGTTTTTTTTGCACATATGCAGGTGACCTGTTTTTTACACAAACAGCCACAGTGGGGGATCATAGAGGAGGGATGTAATGATTTAGAGGGTTTGTGGGTGGGCCACTATAAGAGTCGGGGCCTAATTTGCCTGTTTTGTTGTAGTCTCCAGGGTACTACCTTTCTTAAACTTCCTTACATGGCTGCATGGGAGCGTGATTTGGGAGCGGAGCGGAATGGACAGCAAAGGAATGGAAGAATGTGTGTCTGGGGGTGGGGAAGCGAGCCCTGTCTGTTCCAATCAAGGAAAACTCTTATAAACTTCTGATGCGGTGGTGGTACACTCCGGATCGATTGCATACAATGTTTTCTCTGGTTTCAGATCAATGCTGGTAGCTGTGGGGAGCAGGGAACCCTCTATCATGTGTGGTGGGAGTGCCCCGTAGTCTCACAGTATTGGGCTACCATTTAGGCTACTATACAGAAAAGTTTTGATGTGGATGTAGGGTGGGATCCAGGATTTTATCTTCTGGGTAAGTGGTAGTAGGAAAGACCACTCCGGTGGGCTTGCCCCATCTAGGCGAGCATTCAGGCGGCCAGAGGCAAGATTGCTTGGAATTGGAAAAATCCCACCGCACCTACCATAGAAGCATGAAAAAAGCGCTTGCGCAGAATAACATTGATGGAACGACGGACTGCGGCCAGACATCAGAGGATTGACCAGTTTATCAAACAATGGCATCTATTACTGGACCCTTTGAGTACTTAGCCTGTTGAGTGTATGGAGGGGGGACTGGGGAGAAATTTGGTTTTATATTCTATAAAACTTTATTACATTGAAATTTTGATTGATGATATGGTGGTGAGAATGTGCCTCAATGCAAATAAAAATTGAAATTATAAAAAAAAAGTAGAATGACTAGGGGGCACGCACAGAAGCTACAATGTAGCGAATTTAAGATTAACAGAGAAAATATTTTTTCACTCAATGCATGATCAAACTCTGGAATTTGTTACCAGAGGATGTAGTAAAAGCTGTTAATGTAGCTGAGTTTAGAAGAGGGTTGGATATGTTCTTGGAGGAAGTGTTTATAAATCATTATTCCATATTGTCCTGCTAGACCAGTCCAGACAAGTGGGTTGTATTTCCCTACCAGCAGATTGGTGAAGACAGAGAACCAATAAAATGCATGTTTCAATGACATTACTCCCATGACTCTATCAGCCTGAGTCACTAGAGGGCAACTCAGTATCCTTTTGTCTCCAACAGATGGTGGTTGTATTTTCTCAGCTCTGAAGAAAATCTGAACATTTGGGAGGAAAAAGATGGATTTTGCTCGTGAACGGCCACTTTGAGGATGACTCTTGAGTGCGGTCTAGGAGGCTCCACTAGACTAAGCTTTCTTCAGGAAGAGGGAAAATTGGTTCAGTTCCATGCTCTTATGTTAAAGGCCTATTGAGCAACCAGAAAACTGGAAGGATTTGGATGAATCCAGCAGCTTCACACAACTTCAACGCCCCCTCCCTCCCTCCTCTGTGCCCTCTGCTCTCCCCTGAAGATTGCAGAAGGCTCTTGGAGGAATCTGATTGCAAGCCACTTTAAAGCAAATATTCAGAAAAGCAAGAGAGAGGCTGGTGGCATCACTGCAGAAGATAGCCTCTTGAGCTTTCGCTCTCACTGGCCCGCTGAAAAAAAAAGCTTTTATATTGTCTCCTACTTATGTATTTTGGTGGAAGCCTGGCCCTGCTGCATTGTCAACCCCCTGGAGATGGCAGGGAAGGCAAAAAGAATAGACCTAAAAGACTTTACCTACGTGGGGGTGCCAATGCTGATAAAACTGCACGAGAAAATGGCGGCCCCAGGGGACGTGCGGCAGGAAACACCGGCTTGCAGATTCTGGATGTGCGAAATGAATGGAGCCAAGAAGAGGCCACAGTAGTAGCCACAGACCACAAGAGAGCCTTCCAGGATGAAGTTAGAGCCTGGTTGACATCTCTCAGGTACGTGCTGAGGTGGTGGCAGGATTCGAAGGCCTGCGCACCGAGTTAGGGGACATGGGCTGGAGGGTAGAAGAGGTCAAAGAACACACAGAGCAGTAAGCAGAAACGGTGGGGGCCCTGGATAACAAGAGAGTCCCTGGAAAAGCTTCACGAAGAGCTGTAGGACAAGGTTGAAGACCTAGAAAACCGGTACCGGTAGCATAATTTGCGCTTTTGTGGCATTGTGGAGGAGCTTACCTATGATGACTGTTGCAGTGGTCCAGAAATTGACACAAGCGTTATTGCAGCAAAGTGGAGTGAACATGGAGCAAATGGATTGCTGGATTGCTCATGTACACAGGGTAATGAGAAGTCCAGGGCCTCCCAACAATAACAACCTCCGAGACATTATTGCGTCCTTTCTATGACTTTGGGGTAAAAAAGCGGGTTGTTGTCTATGCTCGCGCCCAGATACCTTTCCAGTGGGAAACCAATAAAATGGAAGTCTATGCGGATCTTGCACAAGGGACATTGCAAAAACGTTACAACATGCATGATGTCTTGCTGAAACTACATGAAGAGGGCATTAGATACAGCTGGACTTTTCCTTTTGGGCTTACATTCACACTTCATGGGAAATCACTGCACGTGCGGACCCGTGATGAGACTGTGTGCACCCTGCTGACGGTTGGACTATCTGGACTGGAGTTGGAGCCACAGACAGAGGTGATGACAAAAAAGGCAGCTCCAAAGTGGCAACAGGTGTTGAATGGATGGTGGTGACTGCAGTGACAATCTGGGGGCGACACCCTGTTGTGACTGTGGAGGAACAGACTTGACCAACTGGCCCTTGGCTAAGATGCTTTTGTAGTGTTAAATACAGACCTTGATGAGGGGGGTTCTGGAGAGATAGCAGCTGGGTACTCCTGCGTTATCAGTGGCCACAGGATTTGGACTATACCCGGTTAGCAATTCATGGTTGTGTGAGTTTTGTATGTGGGAATTCTGTATGCCTGTTTGCTACTGGGGGGAGGAGGGGAAGGGCGGGGTGGGTGAAGGAGCGATATGAGAAGGACTTAATGGATGGTGGGAGATGGGGCAAGTTTTGGTGGGCCAGGAGGGATAAGAGTAGGGTGGCACAGGTCAGGGCTATCCTGATAGAAAAGCGGAAGGGGATAGCTGAGGGGAGGGGGGGGGGATGAGGAGTTGGTGGGGATGGGACAAGATTGAGGGATATAGTGGGTGAGGTAACTGATCTCCCTTAATGTCAAGGAACTTAATTATTCCTTAGAGAGGCAGAAGCTGTATGAAGAAACGGCATGGCAGAAAGCTACCATATACCTCCTGCAGGAGATATATCTTCAGAGAAGATGTAAGCATCTGGTGACCCCCAAAGGGTATGCACCCAGTCTCTACGCGTCTAACCTTGTGGAGCAGAGAAAGGCTAGGGTAGTTATTTTTGTGACAACGCAGGTTCGCTGTGAGGTGGGGGGAAGTGGTGCGGGACAGAGCGGGATGATATTTGATGACGCATCTGAAGATAGGATGAATGGTTTCTGGTGGCCAATGTGTATGCCCCCACTGGGACTTGGGGGATTTTTTTTGTTGAGGTGGAAGCGCTATTGGGAGACCTTGGGGGATGACTTGATAATTTGCAGGGGGGATTTTAACGACCTGGGATCCAAGTAGGGGGGGAGAGAAGGCGAGCAGAGAGGATTCGCCTTCGGAGATTTGTTAGTGTGTTACATTTCAAGGATGCATGATGCTTTTGCAACCCGGGGAGATGCCAGTTTACCTTTTTCTCCCCTGTACACAGGTCATACTCAAGAATAGACGTGCTATGGGTGGGGAAAGGGGGCCGCAAGAATCCAGGAGGCTAATATTGATACCATAACGTGGTCTGACCATGCCCCAATAATGGCATGCTTAAGGGTGCGGGGAGAAGAAGAGGGGACTAAGTTTTGGGTGCTTAATGACACTCTGCTGGAAGATCCTAGGGCTTTTTTGGGGTGTCGAACAGCTTATCCTGGAGTATTTCTCAATGAATGACAATGGAGAAATAGGCTGGGATACTTTCAAGGCCGTACTAAGGGGGGGGGAAGGTGTCTCTATAAAATGAGAGTCCTGGATTAAGCGGGAGATGATAGAGCATGCTGTTGTGCTATGCTCACAATTAGTTCAGTTGGAGAAGGCAGATTTGATTTATTTAGCAGGTTTGGGTTTTTTTACCGCTTTATCATTTAGTCAAAGCGGTTGATATTGTAACTTAAACTTGGTAGTGTACATTAAACAGGGATATTGATAACTTGGATTCTTCTGAGGCAATGGAGGGTTTAGTGACTTGCCCAAGGCCACAAGGAGTGGCAGTAGAAATCGAACCCTGGTCTCTTAGTTCCCAAGCCAGTACTCTAATCGTTAGGCTATGAGAGGGGGGGGGGGGCGGGCAACCTCCAGGGGCAAGTACTATCTGCGTGCTCAGCTGAATGCCCTCGAAACAACACATATCCAATAGAGGATGCAGTTGCTGCCACAGGAATACTTCAAAGGGGGTAATAAAGCTGGTAAATATCTTGCACGGCAGCTACAAAATCGGAAGTTGCGGTCTCACATTTTGGCAGTTAAGGGGGAAAGGGGCAATTTGGCATGCACGGTGGGGGGAGATGAGGGAAGATTTTCGGAAATTTTTCCAGCATCTCTGAGGCACCAGACCCACTTCCACTGAAGCAGGTGGAAAGGGGCACTGGACAGGGAGATCAAGGTCTGTGAGATTCTCCATGCTATAAAGGTGTTAAAGAATGATAAGGCCCCTGGTTTGGTTGGCCTCACAGCGTACTTCTATAAGAAGATAGGGGGCCTAGTGCATGAACACTCCGCAGTCCTGCACATCATATCAACCTATCTCTCTGCTGAATCTAGACGTGAAATTACTAGTTAAAATCTTGGCCACTCGATTGAATTGAGTGGTCCTGAGCCTTGTGCATGGGGATCAAGCTGGCTGTATGCCTGGCAGGCAGGCGGCGGATCAAGTGCTCAAGATTCTTCTTTTTTTTTTAAATTATTTAAATGTTTATTTAACCATTCAACATGATACACTGATCATAACAACCCCCAACTCGCATCATTTTCTTTTTATTCCCCCCCTGCTTCCCATATTCCCAGTCAATACTCCCCTAACCTTCCCCTTCCTCCTATACCCCCCATTTCCCTACTCCTCTCCCCCTCCCTCCTCTCCCCCCCTTTGAAAACACTCCACAACTCTCCCCAATCCACATCAAATTTATCTACTCTCTGACTCCTTTCTGCTGTTAATTTTTCCATAAGAACTATGTGCCTCAGTCTCCCTTCAAACTGCACCATGGACGGAGCATCCCTCTGTTTCCAGGCAGCTGCCAGCTCACATTTGGCTGCACTTAAGCATGCCAGTAACATCCGCCCCCCCTTCTGTTGACCCCCACCCCACCAAGATAGCAGGAATATACCCAGTTCCAGTTCCACCTCCACCCCTATTTTTTGTTGTATCCATTCCCATATCCTGCCCCAGTACTCGTGGATCTTTGGGTACATTCTGGCATATCTGGTGGAGCTGTGCACTTTCCCACACTCCTTTCAGCATGTTGCCGCTACCCCAGGGAATATCCTATGTACCCTCAGGCGTATAATACCATCTAAACATTATCTTATAGCAATTTTCCTTAATACTACTAGACAATGGGGCTCGTTTAACCTGATCCCATATCTTTTTCCAATCCTTGGCTGACATTATCTCTCCCAAATCCTCCTCCCTTTCTCTCATGTATCTAAATTTCTTTCTTCCCTCCTGCCCCACCCCTTTATATAACTCCGAGATCAACCCCTTCGCATTCTTTTTCCCATACCAAATGGCCTCCAATGCCGATGCCATAACCACGCTTCTAATCTTCCACCCTTGACGTATGTCTTTTCCAACGCCACCCCCAGCTTAACCCCCACCCCACCCCTCCAATCCATTACATGTCTAACTTGTGCCGCTCTATAGTAGTCCCTGAGGTTGGGAACCCCCAGTCCCCCCTCTTCTTTTGGTGCATACATAACCTCCCTCGCAATTCTCTGAGGTTTCCTTTTCCAAATATATTGAAAGACCTTCCTCTGCACCGCCCTCATCGCCCCATCTGGCACTCACCTGCAGCGCCTGAAACAGATACAGCAGACGCGGCAGTATATTCATTTTAACCCCAGCTATCCGTCCTAACCTGGACACCACCTGTCTCATCCACCCCTCTAAATCCTTGTTAATTTCCCCTATCACTCTCGGATAATTAACTTGATATACCTCTTCATATCCCACCAGAATCTGGACTCCCAAATATCCCAACGATCTTTTAACCCATTTCACTGGATATTCCCTTTTTAATTGTTCCTTCACAGCCTTAGGCACTGACACGTTTAAGAACTCCGTTTTGTCTAGATTCATTTTAAAACCCGATACACCCCCCCCCCCCCCCCAAAACCTTTCTATCTCCCCCATAATTTCCGGCATCACTGACTGCGGTTGCAGTATATATAATAAGATATCATCCGCATATAACGAAATTTTATGTTTAACTCCTCCTTTTTCCAATCCCATGATCCTATCGTTCTCCCTTATCCTCTGCGCCAGTGGCTCAACCACCATTGCAAATAACGGTGACATGGGGCACCCCTGCCTAGTTCCTCTCCTTAATTCAAAATCCCCTGAATATCTTCCATTCACGTTCACTCGTGCCCGAGGTCCTGTATATAATCCCCTCGCCCATTGTTCATAATTTGGGCCACACCCCATTTTCTTCATTACCCCCATTAAGAATTCCCAGTGAACCCTATCAAACGCCTTCTCGGCATCTATTGACATTAACAAAAATTCCTCCTTCCCTTGCCACGCCTCCCATACTACCCCTAATGCCCTCTTTATATTATCTGCTGCCTGTCTCCCCATAATGAACCCAGTCTGGTCTTCCTTTATCAGCCTTGGTAACCATGACGCCAACTTCCCCGCCAACACCTTCGCTAATATTTTTACATCTACATTAATCAATGAAATAGGGCGATATGGGCCACAGTTCAAAGGGTCCTTTCCCTCTTTTGGCAAAATGGTAATTCCTGCTGTAAGCATTTCCTGTGTCAATTCTCCCCTCTCTTCTAATATTCCATTGAACACCCTTCCCAATACATCCCCTATTTCTTCTAGGAACATTTTGTAGAAACTCCCTGGTAGCTTGTCCAACCCTGGCACCTTACCCCCAACCATCCCTTTGACCCGCTCTCCCCAATTCCTCCCCCGTAAGTTCCTCCTCTAATAACTCTTGTGCTTCTCAGTTATTTATTTATTTAACTGTATTTGTATCCCACTTTTCACCAGGTCAAAGTTAGCTTAGGCAACTGAATCTCATCCAGATATCATTGTATTTTATCTGCCTCTATCCCCTCCTCCTCCTTATACAATTCTCGATAGAACTACGCAAATCGCTCTTGCCTCTTTTTCTTCTCTACAGACCTCCCAATTTTCCCCCTTAATTTGATATATCATTGAGGCCATTTTCCTCTGCCGCAACCTTCTAGCCAATAGTCTACCCGACTTATTGCCAAACTTGTAATACATCTGTTTTACCTGTCTCATTTCAAAGGCCACTTGATCTACCTGCAAAGCATGTAACTCCCCCCTCACCCTCTTGACCTTTTTATCCCTCTCAGCTCCCGTCCTCTGAAACCCCCTTTCAGCTGCTTTTAACTCCCTACCCAGCTCTTCCTCCTTCTGGAATCGAGCCTTTTTCAATTTCGCTCCCCACATAATAAACCTCCTAATATAAGCCTTCAAACCCTCCCATACAACTACCATTCTCACCTCCCCATTATCATTGAATGCTAAGTATTCCTTTATCGCCCCTTTAATATCTGCAATCACCTCCTTTCTCTTAAGCAAACTCTCGTTTAGCCTCCAGAATTTAAGTCCTTCCTGCCTTTTCCCCCTAAACTCTACCATCACCGCCCCATGATCCGACCATGCAAGCGGTACTATATCTTCCCCTTTAACCTCTATCATCCATTCCATATCCACCAATATCATATCGATTCTACTCCAACTCCCATGTGGCACTGAGAAAAAGGTGTATTCCCTCCTCTGGGAGTTCCTATCCCTCCATACATCTACTAAGTTATACTGGTTCATCAGTGTTATTAACCCTCTCCTATTTCTCCTCCCCCCCATCTGACCCTCGCGGGTGCCTATTGTGATAAGGAAGCTTATCATAGCTCAGGAAGGGGCTATAGAAAAGGTGAAGTGTCTCATAACAAGCAACCTGTCAGTGCTGGTAGAAATGAGAAAACAGAATTTTGCCATAAAAGACTACCAGTCCCAGAATGCACCAGGTTTCCAACAGCCATGAGAGGAGCTGAATTGGGGAAACGTGTGTTCAATCAGGAGGGCTATGAGGTAATCCCTAAGCACTCATCTCAAAGGGCAGGGCCTGATTCAGCACAGCTGCGCTGTGTTAGGGAGGAACACTCATCTAAGCAGAATAAGAGTAGAGTTTATTCTACAGATGACCATCTTCATGATCACCTTGGATATCCAGAGAAGGATCATCAGTTTCATCTGAAGGATCATCAGAGGCAGAAGCCAAACCGGACGGACAGAGAGAAAAAGAAACCCTCTGGAAGAAAGAGGAGAAAAGCCTTTGAGAGGTCTAGAAGAGTCCAAAGCAGTACGTATACTGGGAGGTATTCCAAGGGCCAGCATACACCATTGGACTGGGGGAGACCAGAGGAATGGTGCTGCAGAGCTAGGAATCTCCAGACGCTACCTGTGAGGGAGACGGCTGCACGTGGAAGGGACCCTAAGACCCGTGCCAGAAGGTATGTGAAGAGAGATCCAGTGTCCAGGGATCTAGATTGGAAGGCTGGACATAAGAACTGGACTACATACTGGCCAGGCTATATAGAGAGGAACTCTAGCAGCAATGGAAGCTCAGGTATGAGACAGCAGGGAAACAAGTATTCTCCTGAAAATGCTCCATTGAGAGATTCACCTGTGCCAATCCATGATATTGAACCCATGCTTGTTGAACAAGGGGGAATAATAGCAGATGAGGATCCTGTTTATATGGACTGCTCTCTATCTAAACTCCGTTGGTAACTTTCTGTTATAAAGTACAGCAACCATCACAAAGAAATACAAATTTGTTCTTTAATCTACTCAGAAAAGCTCCTGAAGCAGGATTTGACCCACACAGTGGAAGGCAAGCCAGCTAAGGGGTTTCAGCTGGTAACTGCTAGCAATCGAGCCTCAGCTAATTGCTTATGAGCTAGGAGAGAATCACTTCTGAATCAGTGTGGGAAGTAATCAGAAGTTAACCTGAAAAGAACAGTTTCTTGCTTTGTGGCTTTTCATTTGTTGTTTTCCTGATTTTGACTTTGTTTTTCCAAGTTAACACTGAAAGCAAGTAACCTAATTTATGTGCTACCAAGCATATCTGTGTTGGGAGAAATAACCCCATAAATAAAAATCTTATTGGCTTTACCCAAGAGCACAACTAAATTATTGTCAGCAGCTGTGTCTGGTGTGAATGAACTACATTGCCCACAATACCTTGCAAATCATACAGATATATGCACTTGCCAAGACTGTGAAGATTTTCACCCAGGCAGCCGTCTGACACTATCCAACCCAGGCTGTAATACTACATTAAAGGCCCCTCCTATGAGTAGCTTCCCTTGCGTTTCCTTCTCCAACATTTTTCGTAAACCCCGCCAAAATGCCTCTTGGGTTCCGTTTGGCCCATATATCGAAACTATGATATCTTCATTCCCTATTTTCCCCTTAATACCCACCACCCTCCCTTCTGAATCCCGAAAGCTCTCTCGTACCTGTAACCCACTGCCCTCCTTTACCAGAATGGCAGCTCCCCCCCTCTTCGCCCCTCCCTTATTACAGAAAAAAAATTGGTCTGGAAACCTCCCATTTTTTAACCTCCCTACATCCCCCCCACCCCCTCCTCAAATGTGTTTCTTGTATTAACAGCACCTCCCACTGATTCTTCTGAATCTCTCTGTATAATTGCCTCCGTTTATTCGGTGAATTCAACCCTTTAACATTTACCGATCCAATCCTCACCATTTCCCTTCCCCCCCTTCCTCCTCTCTCCCCCTTCCTTAGTTGTGTCCTCTCTTCCTACCCCCCTCCCCACTCCCTCCCCTTCCAACCCCCCTCCCCATCTACTACCCCTCCAGTATGTCCCCCTCTCCCCCCTTGTTACCTTCCCTCTCCTCTCCTTCCGTGTGTGTCGTGTCCTATCCCATTACTCATCCCGCTCTCCATTCCATATACCAATATGCCCAGACCCCCGGTCTCTTCATTCCTCCTACTTCCCCGTATCTCCCCTTTTCCATATCCGTTCGCCCCCTCCCTTATAATTCCCCAGTAGTCCCCTCCCCCACCCTACATCTTCCATAAATTATCCACTTTCACACCTCCCCCACCCCTTCACTCCTACCCCTTCCCCTTTTTACCCGCTTCCAACCCACATTATCCACCTTCTCCCTCTTTCCTTCCTCCCCCTCCCCCTTTCCCACCTTATTATCTCTACCCATTTTGGCCCTGCAAGTCCAGTGTCCAGTCGACTTTACGGTTCGCTCCTAAGGAGCTCCTTTCACCACCTCCTCCTTGTCCTGGTATTCTCAAGTGTCCATTTCTGTTGGCAAGCTCTTCTGCTCTTGCGAAAGTCTCTTTAATCTCTTCCCCTTCTCTGATACCCTCTGCCACTGCGACATGACTTGCGTCCTCCTAGTCTCCTTACTTTGCAGCTCCCACACTCTCTTGTCGATGGCAGATGTTCACACCCCATCTCGTGCAACACCACACACACTTCTGCCACCTTCACCTTCCAAGAGGCCCCGTTCACAGTAATCAAAAGTCCAAACGGGAACATCCATCTGTACCTCAATCCTTTGCCCCTCAGATATGCCGTCACTTCTTTCATTCCTCTCCTCCTTTCCAGCGTTCCTCTGGATAGATCATTAAAGATTTCTGCCTCACACGACTCCCATGCTATGCATCCATATTTCCTGGTCACATTCAGGACCTTTTCTTTTACTGGGAAGCAGCTCATGCACACAATGTCCCGTATCTGCTTCTCCCTCCACAGTCCCAGACTCCGATGTGCTCTCTCTCCACTCCTATGATGTCCATTCGTTCTTCTCCCCCCTCCGATCTCAAAATATGCGTACACAAACGTTTTACCACCCGAATGCAGTCTTTATAATTGTCAGTCTCTGGGATCCCTCTTATTCTCAGGTTGTTCCGCCTCGCTCTGTCCTCCATTTATTTTATCTTCTCTTGCATTTCTTCCTGCACTGTCTTTAATTTGCCCTGTTCCGCCGCCATTTCCTGCATCTCCCCAGCCTGATTGCCCACGTGCTCTTAGATAAGAACATAAGATATGCCATACTGGGTCAGACCAAGGTCCATCAAGCCCAGTATTCTGTTTCCAACAGTGGCCAATCTAGGTCATATGTACCTAGTAGTTTCCCCAAGGGACACAGGTTCCACAATGCTTGTATTGGTTCAGGCATTGATATCCTGGGTCCCTTCTTAATAATGGTTTATGGACCTTTCCTCCAGGAACTTGTCCAAACCTTTTTTAAACCCAGCTACACTAACAGCCTTTACTACATCCTCCGGTAACAAATTCCAGAGTTTGATTACACGTTGAGTGAAAAAATATTTTCTTTTATTAGTCTTAAATAGTTTACCCTGTAGCTTCATTGCATGTCCCCTAGTCTTTCTATATTCTGATAAGGTAAACAATCGATCTACGTTTACCCGTTCCACTCCGCTCATTAATTTATAGACTTCTATCATATCTCCCCTTAGCCGTCTCTTTTCCAGGTTAAAGAGCCCTAACCTTTTTAGCCTTTCTTCATAGGAGTATCCTTCCATCCCCTTTACCATTTTGGTGGCTCTTCTCTGAACCTTTTCTAATAACTCTATATCCTTTTTAAGATACGGCGACCAGAATTGCACACAATATTCAAGGTGCGGTCTCACCATGGAACGATATAGAGGCATTATAATATCCTTTGTTTTATTTTCCATTCCTTTCCTTATCATACCTAGCATTCTATTTGCTCTCTTTTCAACACGCTGTCCCAGGCTGTTCAAGTCCTGCTGTATCGTGCGCAACGTCTCTTTCAAATCTCTCCTCATAGTCTTTAAATCCTCTTGTATCTCCCTTCTGAAGTCTTGTAGCCACGCTTTTAACTCCGCACCTTCTATCTGCTTCGGCCTCTCCTCGTTCTCCTCGGGGCTCTCTATATCTCCACTCTCCTCCGCATCCCCGGAGCTCTTCATCGCCACCCCCCCCCCTCCTTTCTCACATACACCGACTGGAAACCCAATAACGTTTTCCGGGCCGACATGGCAACCTCGGGGGTCTGTCTTCTGTCCACCTTGCTACCCGGACTTTAGCTTATTTTCGCAGATTTTTATGGGAATCGGACGGAGCTTGGCTTGGCTGCTGCCATTCGTTCCATGATGTCACCGGAAGTCAAGTGCTCAAGATTCTTAACCTCATTTAGGTGGCACAGCAGGCGAAAGCACCTGCACTACTCCTAGCCTTAGTTGCTGAGAAAGCATTCAATCACATATCATGGGACTTTGCGGTTTCAGAAAAGCTGGGCTTCGGGGAGTTTGTGTAAAGGTAAATGGTGTTTTTTCCTTTTTTTCCTTTAAACTGAGAAACCTGTCAGGGTGCCCCTTATCGCTTCTGTTTGCACTCACGATGGAGCCACTAGCGGCAAGGATCAGGTCGAGCCAGGATATCCATGGGGTATCAGTAGGGGGGGCAGCATTACCGAATCTGTTTGCTGATGATGTCATCTTATTGGTCACTTGCCCCAGGATCTCTCTTGTTTTTAATGTGGGAACTATGGGAATATGGATATGTCTCAGGGTTTAGCTTAAACTGGGGTATCTGAAATTCTGAATCTTACAGTCCCAGATGAAATGCGCGAACATTAGTTGCATCTCTCCCTGCCATTTTGGTGGGCCAAAGAGTCTATTCGCTACCAGGAGGTTCGAATTGGACGTGATCATAGGGATCTCTATGACCTGAACTAATAAGAAGCTAGTGCAGGAGGTTGAAATCCAATTATCTGGTTGGGGAAGGAGAGAAATTTCCTGGCTGGATAGGATTGCGACATGAAGATGATGCTCCTCCCATGTTTTCTGTATCTCTTCCAGGTTTTTCCAGTCAACGTTCCAGTTAGGATTTTGCAGAGTATGCAAAAGCAATTTACTCATTTGGAATGAGCGGCCACTCGGAATAGCCCTGTTGACCCTGCAACAGGCTCTCTCTGAGCGGGGACTGGGTCTCCCAAATTTTTCTAAATATTACGACGTGGCCCAACTAAAGGGTTTTGTGTTTTTGGATGGGACAAGCAATGCCAGTGGTAGCTATTGAGGGCCAGTTGCTGGACCCAGAACATCTGGATATTTTGGTGTGAAGGAGAGGAGGCAGAAGGGTT
Source organism: Ichthyophis bannanicus (assembly GCA_033557465.1). NCBI lineage: Eukaryota > Metazoa > Chordata > Amphibia > Gymnophiona > Ichthyophiidae > Ichthyophis > Ichthyophis bannanicus. The sequence continues at coordinate 85,515,097 of CM066037.1, forward strand.
CCTAATCCTATAGTATGCTCCACTTGGAGGTATAGGGGAGGTATTGATGGGCCTTCGTGGAGGGTGAAGAGAGTCTCTATTACTATGACCTTAGGGGCTTGCTTTAGATTGCGGAGAGCCCAGGACAGCAGATCCTAGATATCTGGACATCGAGAGGGCTGGAATGGGTGTCTCAACTGCTTCATCGCGGGATATTCTGGCCCTTTGAGGGCGTGCGGGACTTACATCAGCTGGAGGAGAGAGACTACTATAGCTGTCTACAAGTGCAGAGTTTCCTGCAATGAAAGGCTACATGAGCAGAGCTGATGAAAGAGGAGTAGTGGTTCAAAGTGGTATGTATGGGGGTGCTGAGGAGGAAGGGGATGCTTTCCCAAATATATAGTGATCTGAAATTTGGATGGTCTGGACAAGACAGACTATATGATTAAATGGGAGCAAGATTTGGGGGTGGTCTGGGATATGGATACTTAGGATGCGATAGTGGAAGCAGTGGCCAAACTTTGTCACCCGTAAACCTTATAGAAAATTGATAATAAAGTGCTTTTCCGGTCGTACTTGACCCTGGCGAGGCTTTTCTAAGCGAGAGTGTTGAGATTGCGTAGCTGTTGGAGACATTGTGGAGAGAGGGGAACTTTTTTCCACATGTGGTGGGAGTGCTGAATAGTTTGGGCCTACTAGGACAAAGTGATAAAAATAATTGAGGAAATTGTGGGGGTGGGTGCTGCCACAGCGTTCGGCTATTTTTCTGCTCTACCAGAGGGTTGAGACTGTGCCCTTGCAGTTCCAGGGCATATTCACATACTGTGTGATAGCTGCTCGGTGTGAAATTGCAGCACATTGGAATCATCAGGTGTTACCAGGGGAGGCAGGCTTCATCCGCCACCTGGCCGATCTTTACTCAATGCACCACCTAACTGGCCTCAAGAGGGATTGGGGGCAGGCGGTTGCCAGACAGTGGCATGGTGTGTGGCAGTGGTTGTAAAGTCATGGGGTGGTGATGGGAAGAGGTGAAGGGGGATACACAGGATAAGAAGTATTTGGGGTATCTTTAGTTGGCTACCTGACTTTACTTGCTGGAAAGAGAATGGGGGTGGGGGGTGGTAGGTGTTTTTCCTTTTATTGAGATTTGGTCTTGTGATTTTTTTGTATGTTTAAGGTATGTTTTGTTTTCTGAAACTTAATAAAAATCCACAAATGGACCCCCCCCCTCAAAAAAAAAACCAAACAAGAGAAGCAGTTTCTGGGGAGTAGCACTGAGTCTGGCATGAATTTTTCTGCCTGGGGCTCCCAGGGGATGAATACCAAGGCTTGACCTTGTCATAGTCCTTGTTAGGGGTTCCCAATTCCATCAGTCTGGGACACAATTCGGGGTGGACCGTGGGCGATCATTGGCACAGTGTGAGGGTTTCCAGACCTTTTCCAGTGCATGCTGTTAGTGTTTTTTCTTGTGCACCCTGTGGTTGCGCAGTCCTAGTGTGTGTTCGGCTCAAACGAGGGTTTCTGCCCATGCAACCCTTTCGCACAGTACTGTATGCACTCAATATATGTATTTTGTGTCTGCGCAGCCTTAATGTGTGCAAGTGTTTCCCTTGCCTTAACTGTCTTGCAGAAAACGTTTGGCCTGTGGAAAGCAAGGTGTGTTTTCTCTGGATACGGCTCCTTGCATGGCAGTTTGACTCATTCCTGGAGGGCTCGTTTCCCCTCTCCCGGTGAGGGGATTTATCTGGCTCGACCTTGCCCATCTTGGTGCAGGAGGTGATGGATGACGCTGTGGGTAAGGATGGTAAGCTGGCCGGAGGTTCCGGTGACCATGCTTCTAGCCGCTCCCCTTCCTCTAAAGGTTCAGTGGCGGCTCTGTCCCCTGTGGTTGGGGCTCCTTTTCAGAGGGGAGCTCCTGGAATCTGGATGGACCTCTCCCATATTCTTTCCTTTTTACAACAGGCTTGGTTATTTTGGCATGGAACCTCAGACTCTGCAGCCTCTGAATTTCCCCAAGCTCAGTCTCGTGAGGGACAGGCTGAGAGTGGAAGCTTTGCTCAGGTGCCTGTTTCTAAGCATCCCCAGTGGAGGTTGCCTCCTGAAGATGTTGATTAGCTGAGATCTGTCAGAGACTTGCTGGGATTTTGGTTCTGATGTTTCTGCTCTGGGCTCTGATTTGGAGGAAGATATGCTTTTTGCCTTCAGAGGATTATGAAGAGGCTAGTATTATCTGGAGTGGAGGAGTAACCTAGTGGTTAGAGCAACTGCCTCATACCCAGAAGATCAAGTGTTCAATTCCCACTGACACTCCTTGTGACCTTGGGCAAGTCACTTTACCCTCCATTGCCTCAGAAGAAAAGGCTAGCAATCTATTTCCGGTGATACATTGCCAAGAAAACCCAGAGGTAGCTGGGTCGCTATGAGTCAGCACTGACTTGATGGCACTTTAAAGTATTATCTGCTTGTTCTGGAAGAAGAAAATATAGCGGCGTTGATTGCTCTAGTCTCACCCACCTTGAACATGGTGGATACTCCAGTTGTGGAGCAGGAGTTGAAGGTCCATCCACTCCTGCAGTCTTCTCATTTCCAGATGTTATCATGGACATGATCCGGGCAGGATGGGATCTTCCTGGCTCCTGCCTAAAAGGGGGTGAGGGTAGTATTAGATGATGTATGCTCTCTGAGGAGTGTGTTGCGTGGTTTGGCATACCTAAAGGTGGATGCTCAGGTCATGGTGGTTATGAGGCGGACCATTATTCCCATGGAAGGCAGGTCAGCCTTGAAGGATACTCTGGACTAAAAGGTGGACTGGTTGAAGAACCAGTTTGCAGCAGTGGCTACTATTACGCAGTTAGCAGTGTGCACAGGCCTGATATCTCACACTTTTCTCCAGTGTGTTCAGTCCCGACCACTGGATGATGATACCCCTCTTTTAGAGTCTGCTACTGCCTTCCTTTCTGATGCCATGTATGATCTTATCTGCTTAGTGGCTAGAGATAGTGCTCTGTCGACGTTGACAAGCTGTTGGATTTGGTTTCACCAGTGGGCAGTGGAGACATCTTTCAAAGCCCAGTTGACCCAACTGGCCTTTAAGGGGAAGCTCCTTTTTGGGGCTAATTTTGAGAAGCTGGTGACAGACTTGAGTGATACAAAACCTTATTGCTTTCCGGAGGACAGGCCAAAAGGACTGGGAAGTTGGCAGGGGTCCCCTCTCCTCCACCCGTCCCTCACAGTCATGCTAGATAGACTTCCAGGGGTCTCGTGACTCCTGTTGATGTCCTGGAAAAGCCTTTCTTCCCTCTACCTCCAGACCTTTGACTCGTTCTTAATCCTATTGAGAAGCTCAGGGACTCTGGTCCTTTCCGAGGAGGTCAACTCCCAGTCTACACAATGAAGGTTTGGGGGGCTCTTTCCTACTTACTTTTGGTTAGAGGCAGACTTTGCCTTTTCTTTCAGGAGTGGGCCCAGGTCACCAAGGATCACTGGGTGCTAGACACCATTCAATTCTGCTATTTCCTGTAATGCAAAGAGCCAATCATTGAGGCATATGTCAATTGACCATATTGCAAATGACCAATGCGCCATCAACCTTCTATATAGAGCACCCTCATCCTCAACTGATGATCTCTCCAACATCCTCGACCTAGCAGCCAACACTCGCAACCTCAACTTATCAAACTGGATATTAGGAGATTTCAACCTCCCATCACTTCACTCCAGTCACGCCACTGCCCTTCTAGAAGCGATTAATTTTATTTTTATTTATTTATTTAACATTTTTTATATACCGCACTATTCATCATCAGTGCGCTTTACATTGAACAACAATATACCTGCCAATACATGACTGATCTAGGTTTACATATAACAGGGAAGATAAACTGGGTGTGAACTGGGGATAACTATTTACATAATTATACATAATTATATATACATTGAATAGGTTACATCAAGGATACAGACAAATTATCAACAAACCTACCCACACTAAAGGGAACACACTTGACATGATTTTTGCCCCCCTGTCAGTACAAGAACCAAATGAAGAACTTGTGACATCTCTCACCTCTGTACCATGGTCAGATCACAAGATAATCAATTTCATTATACCCATCAATAACAGTTCACTACACAACAATAGAACACCAAGCAACACAAACACAACTTCTCAAAACTTCAGAGCCTTCAATAAAGATCTCATACTGGCAGAAACTCTCCCTCTATACAACAATGCAACTCTCAACCTAGACAATTTAATCACCTCATGGAATAAGAGTCTTAGCTCTATTGCGCGAAAACCAACCAAGAACAATATCGCAAAGAAAAGAAAACATTCTCCATGGTTCTCACCAGAACTACGTGTCTCCCGCTCACATTTACGGAAACTTGAAAAAAGATGGAGGCGGTCCCACTCCGCTGAAGCCCAGTCAGCCTACAGAACGCACCTTGCAATCTACAGAGAAGCTATCCTAACAAATATGAAACAATACCATACCGACACTCTCAAAAGATCACTAAACAAACCACGTGACCTTTTCGAACTAGTTAAATCATTCTCTAAGGAACCATCCCCATGTCAACCTGAAGAGATCCACCCACAGGAGTATGCCAACCATTTACAATCCAAGCTACTTCAAACTGACAAAATTTCTACGTTCATAGCACAAGACACCTCTAGTCTAACATCCCTTTCTAAGTTCTCCACTCCATCCAAGAAACTTGTGGAAGATACTATTGCGGCCCTCAATACCACGACTGCACAAACTGACCCCTGCCCCGCATATTGGATTAAAAATTTACGAACAGAACTCAGCCAACTGATCACAAGAATGATGAACTTATCATTCACAACTGGATCCTTCCCTGCAGCACTCAAGCAAACATCCATCAGACCCCTTCTGAAGAACCCTAAACTTGACCCAAGCAAAGTTGAATCCTACAGACCCATAGCCAGCATACCGCTTCTAGCCAAAATAATTGAAAAGGAAGCACAAAGGCAAATTCAAGATCATATAGATTCAGCCTCCCCACTAGACCATCGCCAACATGGCTTCAGGGAATACCATGGCGTCGAAACCCTGCTTACCTCCCTCTTCAATAAAATCGTCACAGGTATCGACAACATCCGCCGAGGTTTCGCCCTCATCTTCATAGACATCGCAGCAGCCTTTGACTCTGTACACCATGGTCTACTAGTAGAACGACTAAAGGAAAAGGGCATAAATGGCGTCGCCCTCGATTGGTGCAGGTCGTACCTTGATGGCAGCATGTAAAATCAGGATCTGGATCTTCCGAACCCTTCCATCAATGACAGGGCGTTCCTCAAGGGTCGTCCCTATCATCTCTCTTATTTAACATTTACATGCAACCCATTTTCAACATTATCGGATCATTCAATGTCGACTGCTTAATATACGCTGATGACATCCTCCTCTTCATGCCATTCTCCACAGAGCAAATGGACCTCTCGCCACTGATTGAATGTTTCAACGCAATCTCCGAATGGCTTCTGTCCCAAAATCTTAGGATCCAACACAAAAAGTCTGAGGTGCTATATTCATCACCAGAGACCAGAGTTTCTGCCCTCCACCCCATATAAAGGTTAAAGAAGCTGAGCTCCAAACCAAATCAACAATTCAGTACTTAGGGGTCACCCTCGATCAACGTTTAGACATGAAAAACCCATATATCCAACATAGTCAAAGTCATATATTTCAAAATCCGGTCCCTCAGATACCTGCAATCCCTTCTAAACCCTGAAGACTTCCGGACAATTTACCAATCCCTTATCTTACCACACTTTGACTTTGCCAACGCTATTCTTCAAGGTCTCCCACAGTCAACACTCAATCCGTTGCAACTTGCCATGAATGCCGCTGCCAGAGTCTTAGTGGGAGCAGCAAGATGCGACCATGTAACGCCTATCCTAATACAGCTTCATTGGCTCCCCATACAAGGAAGGCTCATATTCAAATCTTTGCTACTCACTTTCAAATCCATCCATGGCATCACCTCCCCTTCACTAACTGACATCATTCAGCGCATCCCTCCCAACAGAACAAGGAGATCCACATCTACAAATGCGCTAGTAATCCCAAAGACATCAACAAAGTACACAATCGCAACATCTAACAGGGCCTTCAGTATCTATGCCCCAAAATGTTGGAACGCATTACCACCAGGCATCCGTGCGATTACTGACTTAACACAATTCAGAAAGGCTCTCAAATTCCATTTATTTACACAGTACTACCAGATTAACCCAACCCCTACCTAATTGCCTCTCCTCTTACTTCCTCGAGATAACATCTCAATATTAGCACACAACCCCACTGTACACATGTAACACCCTAAATTCTTAGCACTCGATCTCATTGTACATATGTAATTAGTTCAGTTTGTATCCCCCTTGTTATCCAAGTTGTTACCCCTGTTCTCTGTAAAGCCAAACATGTTATCCAAGTTGTTACTCCTGTTCTATGTGAAGCCAAACAGTCTGTTATGGTCATTTTGTTGTATGTAAACCGCGCTGATAAATAGTGCGGTATATAAGAAATTGTAATAAATAAATAATAAATAATTTGTACTGTGGTTCAGTGAACAAAAGAGCCGAGGAATCACATTGGGAAAGTTGCTGTGCCTGTAGGCAGTGATGCCTGTTCCCCCAGCCAATCGGGGCAAGAGCAAATACTCCATTGTGGTGCCAAAGAAGGATAGTTCCATCCAACCAGTCCTCGACCTCAAGAGGGTCAATGCTCATTTGCAAGTTCTATGCTTCCGAATGGAAACTCTGAACTCGGTGATTCAGGTGGTGCGCTGAGGGAGAGTTCCTTGCATCTCTGGGTTAGGCCGAAGTGCATTTCCATGTCCTGATCTGGGAGGATCAGCAAAATAATTTGCATTTTGCAGTGCTTAGCTCTCGCTTTGTTCGCCGGCCTTCCCTTTGACTTCTTCACTGCCCTGAGAGTGTTCTCCAAGGTCATGGTGATGGTGACTGTAGTGCTACGGCACTAAGGAATTGTGTGCACCCATATCTGGACAACTGGCTCATCCAAGCTCTTCTATTGGAGGTGTCTTGGGGGTCAACCCAAGTGGTATCTTTTCTGGAAAGTCTCAGCTGGGTGATCAACCAGGGGAAGAGTCAGTTGGTATCTTCCAAATCCCTGGAGTTCCTGGGAGCATGGGTTGATATTTGAGCGGGCAGAGTCTTTCTGCCAGAGGTGGAAGTAGACAAATTGTTGGATTGCCTTGTGATGGTCTGATAGCAACAGGTTTCCAGAGTTTGGTATTATCTATAGCTCCTCGGATTGATGGCAGCAACAATAGAGTTGGTGCTGTAGTCGTGTACTCATATGTGACTGCTCCAGTGGTCTTTGACTTGGTGGTCCCCGATTTATCAGGAGTTTGAGCTCAGTCTTCCACTCCAACTGTTGGTGAAGGTCAGTCTGCAGTGGTGGTAGCAGCCACAACATCTGCAGAGGGGCATGCCTCTGGATGATCACTTGTGGATCCTTCGGATGAAGGAAGCTAGTCTCAGGTTGGGAGGCCCATTGCCAAGATCAAACAGCTCAGGGCCTTTGGAGCCACAGGGAGGCGGTGTAGTCCAACTACTTCGAGGCAAGGGCAATCAGATTGACCCTTTTGTGTTTCTGGCCTTTGGTCAAGGGTTAGGTGGTGCAAGTGTTCTTGGACAATGCCACAGCAGTGGCATATATCAATAGGCAAGGTGGCATGAGGCGTGCCGGAGTGGTCATGGAAATGGCTCTTATTTGTCTGGCTGGAGAAAAACCTCTTAGGTCTGTTGGCTGAGCACAATGTGGAGGCAGATTTCCTCAGTCGTGCTCTGGATCCCGGAGAGTTGGAGTTGTCAGGAGGTATTTCAGATGATTCTTCAGTCGCCCCAAGATGGATTTGATGGCGACCCACTTCAGTGCCAAGCTGTGCCACTTCTTCATTTGCTACATGAGGGCAGGGTCCGAGGGTGCTGACATCCTGGTTCAGCCCTGGCCAAGGCAGTGCCTGCTGTATGTTTTTCTTCAGCCACTGTTGGGACATCTGACTCATCATGTAGAGCGCCATCCAGGATGGATTCTTCTGGTGGTATCGGATTAGCAGAGGAGAGCATGGTTTGCGGATCTGATGCGTCTCCTGTAGGAACCACCTCTTCCTCTTTCCCAGTTTGGGGCCAGCATATCTGCTGAGGAACTGGCCGGTTCTGGAAGGTCTGCATGCCCATTCTACCAGAGCACAAGTGTCCTCGTGGGCAGAACATAGTTTGACATTTGTTGGGCAACAACATGGGCATCCCTTTCCACCTTTATCAAGCATTACCACTTGGATGTCCATGCTCGGGCGGACACGGCCTTTGGTTCCAAGGTTTTGCGAGCTGCTGTCATCTTCCCTCCCAGTGGAGGTGTAGCTTTGGTACATCCCACTTGTTTGGACTTGTTCAGCAGGACAATATGGAAGGTGGCATTTTACTTACGAGATAATGTCCTTTATTGAGTTCTGCAAGACCAGTCCAGGACCCTCCCCTGGAACTCTATTTGGTCTGTTATGTTGCAGCGATGGCTTTGGTCCGCTATGATCTACACATTTGGATCTACAGGTCCTTATCCTACTAACTGCCTTCTGTTCAGTCTTTCCTGTACATAGTTTCTTTGGTTAATTATTCATTGTTGTCCTTGTTGAAGAGGTGTGAGGTTTGCCATGCTTTCCCATATGCTTTGGGATGAATACTGAGTTGCCTTCTAGAAGCTCAGGCTGATAGGCATGGGAGTGATGCCATTAAAATATGGGCTTTTCATTGGTTCTTTGTCTCCACCAATCTGCTGGTAGAGGAACACAACCCACTTGTCTGGATTGGTGTAGCAGGACTCAAGGAAAGGACATTATCTGGTAAGTAAAATGTCATTTTAGAGGACCAGGGAAATCCACTGTTTGCCCCTGGGATAAACAGCATGGAATCCGTATACCTTTTTTGGGACATGACAGGTACTTGTGACCTGGATTGGCTACTACTGATAGTGGGCTTGATGGACTCTTGGTTTGACCCAGTATGGCATATCTTATGTTCTTATGTATTAGAGGCTGGGGCAATGTATGATAGTTTATATTTTTCTGTGGCAGGAAAACTGATCCTAAATGAGAAATTCAGACAATATATTACTAGGCATTTAAACTAGAGGATGGGGTGGCTCGTGGAAGCTGAGTTCGGGATGTCACCATCAATAGCAAAACAGCAGTGGGGGACGACGACAAAATAAAGCATGCTAGCACTCATTTCTCAACAAATAGAAGAGTAGTCTCCTTTACCCATGATTTTTTTAAATCTCTCGTGCTTTTCATCATCTTGCTCTTACTGAAACCTGGCTCTTCCCTGTTGACGCTGTTTCGGTTGTTGCCCTCTTATGGCGGCTTCCAATTCTCACACACACTTCGTTCCAAAGGCTGTGGTGGTGGTGTTGGGTTTCTACTACCTACTACCTATGCTCCTGTACCTGCTCAGCTGAATGTTTCTGGTTTAAATCCTGCTCCCTTTCTGACTTCCTTCACTTTAAATTCATGCTTCTTTCCAGTCTGCAATTGCACTTGCTGAGCAAAATTATTTTATCCATCTAACTAACCGTCTTTCCTCCAACCCCGTCATCTCTTCTGCACTCTCAATTCCCTTCTTAAGGCACCACCGCCTCCTATCCCTCCTCTCTCTGTCCAAACCCTAACAGACTATTTCCACGACAAAGTCCATAAGATCACTCTTCAATTCCCTATTATTTCTTCTTCACCCTTCTTCCTCCTTCCCAATATCATCTTTTTCCTTCAACTTCCCCCCACCCTTTCATCCTTTTTTAAAATCTCTGGAGGAAACCTCCCTTCTTTCCTTCTCCAAACTCACGACCTGTACTTCTGATCCTCTCCCCACCCATCTCCTCAACCCCATCTCTTCCTCAGTCATCCTTTCCTTATCACATATTCTCAACCTTTCACTCTCCACTGCTACCTTCCCCACAGCCTTCAAGAATGCTGTGATCACTCTTCTCCTCAAAAAAACCACCTTGACCCTACTGGTCCTTCTAATTATTGACCCTTCTCCCTTCTGTTTCCAAGCTTCTTGAATGTGTAGTTCTCCGCCATTGCCTTGATTTTTCTCTCCTCTCATGCCTGCCTTGATCCTCTCCTGTCTGGTTTTTGTCCTTTTCATTCTACTGAAACAGCTCTTGCCATGGTCTCCAGTGACTTGTTCCTGGCTAAGTCCAAAGGCCTCTACTCTGTACTTATTCTTCTTGCCTTTCTGCTGCTTTTGATACTGTTGATCACTTTCTCTTCTTCGACACATTATCCTCTCTTGGTTTTAGAGACTGTGCTGTCTTGGTTCTCTTCATACCTCTCCAATTGCTCCTTCAGTGTTTGTTCTGGAGGTTGCTACTCTGCCATCCCTCTTTCAGTTGGTGTATCCCAAGGGTCTAAAAAGAGCAACTGCAAAGGTTAGAGACTTACATCAAACATGGCTGTTTAAAAATACTATCTTGGAAACCCAGACCAACTGTATTCCACACTTTAAGAAAAGTGGAAGGAAGTCCAAAAAACTGCCAGCATGGTTTAAAGGTGAGGCTGTTGTAGCTATAGGTTTAAAGGTGAGGCTGTTGATCAAAGAGGCTGTTGTAGCCATAAAAGCATCTTTCAGGAAATGGTGAAAGAAGCCAAATGATGAAAACTGGAAACATGAGCACTGGCAATTTAGATGCAAGGCATTTATGAGGCAGGCAAAAAGAGAATTTGAAAAAAGCTTGCTTTGGAAGCAAAAACATATAATAACTTTTTTCGAGTACATTCATAGCAAAAAACCTGAGTCAGTTGGACCATTAGATGTTAGAGGGGTAAAAGAGGCACTAAGAGGGGACAAGGCCATAGCGGAGAGATTGGCTGAAGTCTTTTCTTCGGTCTTTACTGAAGGATGTAGGGAAGTTACCCATGACTGAAATAGTATTTAAAGGTGTTGCATTGGAAGAATTGAAAGAAATATTGATAAACCAGGAGTATTGCAACTATTTGATAAACTGAAAAGTAGCAAATCACCTGGACTGGATGGTATGCATCCAAGGGTGTTGAAAGAACTGAAATATGAGATTACAGACCTGCTATCATTAAAATCATCTGTAATACCTGAAGATTGATGAATGGCTAATGTAATGCCAGTTTTTAAAAATGGTTCCAGGGGTGATCCGGGAAGCTACAAACCGGTGAACCTGGTGACAGTACCAGGCAAAATGGTAGAAACTGTTATAAAGATCAAAATTACTGAACAGGTAGGTAGTCATGGTTAAATGGGAGAAAGCCAACATGGCTTTAGCCAAGGAAGGTCTTGCCTTACTAATCTGTTATATTTTTTTTAAGATCTGAATCAACAGGTAGACAAAGGTGAGCTGGTTGGTATAGTGTATCTGGATTTTCAGAAAGCCTTTGACAAGGTCTCTCATGAGAGACTTGCTGAAATTAAAAAGTCATGGGATAGGAGGCAGTGTACTATTGTGGCTCAGAAACTGGTTAAAAGATAGAAAGCAGAGAGTAGGGCTAAATGACCAATTTTACCAAAGGAGAAAGGTGAATAATGGCGTTACCCCAAGAATCTGTGCTGGGTCCGCTGCTTTTTAACACGTTTGTAAATGACCTGGAAATGGGAATAATGAGTGAGGTAATCAAATTTGCAGACGACACAAGATTATTCAAAGTTCTTAAAACATAAGAGGATTGTGAAAAATTGCAAGAGGACTTTGATAAAGTGGAAGACTCTGGACGTTCAAATGACAGATGAAATTTAATGTGGACAAGTGTAAAGTTATGCACTTAGGAAAGAACAACCCAAGCTATAGTTACACGATGCAAGGTTCTACATTAGGAACCACCACCCATGAAAATGATTTAAATGTCATCGTGGATAACACGTTGAAACCCTCTGCCCAGTGTACAGCGGCGGCCTAGAAAGCAAATAGAATGCTAAGAATCATAAGGAAAGGAAAGAAGAATAAAAGAAAGGTTGTTATAATGCCTTTCTAGCGTTTCATGGTGCGACCGCACCTTGAATATTGTATGCAGTTTTGGTTGCCGTATCTTAAAAAGGATAAAGCGGAATTAAAAAAGGTACAGAGAAGAGCCACCAAAACGGTAAAGGGGCTGGAAGGATACCCCTATGAGGAGAAGCTTAAAAGGTTAGGGCTCTTCAACCTGGAAAAGAGATGACTGAGGGGAGATATGATAGAGGTCTACAAATTAATGAGTGGAATGGAAAGGGTAAATGTAGATTTTTACACCATAAAAAAGTAGAAAGACTAGGGGACATGCAATGAAGCTACAGTGTGTAACCCGTTTAAAACTAATAAGAGAAAATATTTTTTCACTCTGTGCATAATCAAGCTCTGGAATTTGTTACTGGAGGATGTAGTAAAAGCTACTAATATAGCTGAGTTTAAAAAAGGTTTGGACAAGTTCCTGGAGGAAAGGTTCATAAACCATTATTAAAGAGGACCCAGGAAATACACTGCTTGCCCCCAGTACAAACATTGTGGAACCTGTCTCTTTTTTGGGGGGGGGGATGGGGACTGCCAGGTACATGTGACCTGGATTGGCCACTGTTGAAAACAGTGTACTGGGCTTGATGAACCTTGGGATGACTCAGTATGGTATTTCTTATGTACTAGGCCCTCTCCTTTTCTCTCTTTACACCCAGTCCCTTGGTGCTCTCATCTCTTCCTATGGCTTTCAGAATCATTTTTATGCTGATGACTCTCAAATCTCTCTCTCTTCACCTGATATTTCTCTTGCACTCCAAGCTTGTGTCTCTGCCTGTTGATCTGGCATCGCTGCTTGGATGTGTCTCCACCATTTGAAATTAAACGTGGTCAAAACCAAACTTCTTATCTTTCCCCCTAAACCGTCCTCCCGCTTTGCTCCTTTCTCCATCACTGTTGACAATACTCTTCTTCCTGTTTCCTCAGCCTGTAACCCTGGGGTCATCTTTGACTCCTCTTTCTCCTCACATATTCAGCAGATAGCTAAAACCCGTTGTTTCTTTCTCTATAACATTTCACAAAATTTGCCCCTTCATCTCTGAACACATAGCTAAAACTCTTGTCCACTTTTTAATTACCTCCTGTCTTGACTACTGCAACCTCCTCCTTGTGGTCTCCCTTAGTGTCATCTCTCTCCTCTTCAGTCTATTCAGAATCAGCTGTGCAGCTAATCTTTTGCAGCCCCGATACACTCATATAACACCTCTTCTGAAATCACTTCACTGGCTCACCTTCTGTTTCCATATCCATTTCAAACTACTACTACTAATCTATAAATGCATTCACTCTACTGCCCCTCATTACCCTTCCCTCTCCCCTCTCCCTACACCTCTCATGAACTTCGCTCCTCCTCTGGCTTCTTTCTCTGTCATTTTCTTTAATGCCATTTCCAGATTTCGATCCTTTCGTCTTGCTGCTCCTTATGCCTGGAACAAGTTTCCTCTATCCTTACATCAAGTCTCATCTCTCTCCCTCTTCAAGTACATGTTAAAGGCCTACCTCTTTAGTGCCACTTTTGGATGCTAATCTCGTTTCCCTTGTCTCCTCTCCCTATCGACCCTTATTTCTCTTGTATTGTACTGTCTGTCTTAACTAGATTGTAAGCTCTTCAAGGAGTGGAGGAGTAACCTAGTGGTTAGAATACTGGCTTGATAACCAAGCAACCAGGGTTTGATTCCCACTAGCACTCCTTGTGGCCTTGGGCAAGTCACTTAACCCTCCACTGCCTCGGAAGAAAGGCCTGGCAATCTACTTCCGGTGACACTGCCAAGAAAACCCAGGAGCTTCTGGATCGCCAGGAGTCAGGACTGACTCGAAGGCACACATTGCATTTGCAAGCTTTTCAAGCAGGGACTGTTGTCTTGCGTGTTTGTACAGCGCTGCGTACCACAGAAGGGTGCCATACATTAACTGTAAACACTAATGCAGTCTATCCTATTAAACTTTATATTAAGTTTGGCATTAGCATTTATTTTCTACTATTTCTGCATTAAAGATGTAGCTACAGTATCTGTCCATTACGAAGATTCTCAAACTCATAAAATATTTGTCTCTTCAGATATTTTGTCTAACACTACTTGTCACAATGGAATGCTATATTCTGAAGTGTGGTGTTTTGTTTCAGAATCTTCCGGCAGCCTCAAGGCCATTTACTTCTTATTGGTGTTAGTGGCGCAGGAAAAACGACACTTTCTCGTTTTGTAGCCTGGATGAACGGTTTAAGTGTTTATCAGATTAAGGTAATGCACTGAGATTTCCCACATACCAGATTTCTTTACCATTTTCCTGGTGGTTTCCTGGCGCTTAAACATTTTAAATGTGTGTTATTTGGATTGTAGTAAAGTGGTCTAATACCTATTAAATGGAATATTTTAGGTACACAGGAAATACACTGGAGAAGACTTTGATGAGGATCTCAGGACAGTACTGAGACGCTCTGGATGCAAAAATGAAAAGATTGCCTTTATAATGGATGAATCAAATGTCTTGGATTCTGGATTTCTAGAGCGAATGAATACCCTGCTTGCCAATGGAGAGGTATTTCCAAATGGATGGCAGTTTTGATATTTTATATATCTGGATTTACACATGTTTGCAGATAAATAAAAGTGGCTTTTTATAAAATTATCCTCAAAGTGGGCAGAGTTAAGTTGAGGCAGGAAAAAAAATTATTTAAATGTTTACATTTTACGAGCAAAAGCATAAACATGAACAAAGGGCCAAAACTTTAAATTCAATGTAGGATGCATGGTTGAGTAATTATTCTGTAACACAGAAACAGTTCATACCACAAAACAGGGTCATATTCCAATGTGTGTGTTTCACACTTTGCTTTTTCAAAGAAACTCTGGTTTGATTTATCCACCAGTACCCATTTGAGCTGCACAAGTGAAGTTTGTCATTCTTATGTAATGTGTTGAGTTGCTGCACTGAATCTTTATATGTGCATCTTCAAATCACATTGCGTACGTCCAGATACACGTTTTGCCCCTGCTTCAGTGCAAGTACCTGCCGTGTGTGCATTAGCTGCATTTTCGAAGGAACACTCTCCTTCATAAGCCTGCATTACATGTGTAAGTGGCCTCTTGTGTGTAAATGATGTGGTTGCTATTTTGTAAGTGTGTGCACACATCTGATTGCCCATGCACAGGGGTGGTGGAATTTGGGTGGATCATGGGCAGGGTGCAAGACTGTGAGCATAAATTACGGAATCCTTGTGTTACATGAGTTCCTAGCAAATTTAAGCATGGGCATTTATACCGGCCCTAGGGCTGGTGTACGTAATCATGCCTTAACATGTGTCCTTGGCCATTTAGGCTAGGATTTTATAAAGTCAAGCACATGCGCACTTGACTTTATAAAACAGGTGTGAAATACCCCTGTAAAATCTAGGTCAGAGTTTATAAAATTACCATTCACATGTGGCTTAAAGTATGCTTGCTATGAAATGGTGTAGCTTTACTTGTATATGGGAGAAGGGCAGGTTTTAAAAATTACGTGGGTGTAAACCTTTGAATATTGCCCCTTGTATTATATATCCAGTGTGCATGTGACATCAAACTAAATGTATGCCCCTTTATTTTGGGTTAGGTTCCCGGTCTCTTTGAAGGTGATGAGTATTCCACACTCATGACACAGTGCAAGGAGGGCACACAGAAGGAAGGCTTGATGCTTGATTCTCATGAAGAGTTATATAAGTGGTTCACCAGTCAGGTTATTCGCAACCTCCATGTTGTTTTTACCATGAATCCATCCTCGGAGGGATTGAAGGACAGAGCAGCTACTTCCCCAGCTCTTTTTAACAGGTGACAAAGGCAAATGAGGAATGTGTGCCATGAGGTGCAGGTTAATGACCTTCAGTGAATTTTGATTCTATTTTTAAAATACTGTACAATGAAGAGCTTTATGTAGTGTAATAAGACTCCTTTTATTACAGACCTGACTTTGAAATATTGGGCTACTTGTTTGAGTGCACTTTGAATTATTTTTAGTCGAGAATAAATAGTTGATTAACACAATTGTCAGTGTGGTTGTCTGCTGCACTGCAGTATAAATATGAAGGCCTTTATAGGAAATGCCGGGGCAACCATGTGATGTCTCAGGACAGAAAATTATCATTCCTTGACTTATAACTTCAGTAGCTTTAACAACAAAATTTCAACAGTTATTTCAGTGATTATAGTGACAATGTATTGTAACACTGGGTTCATATAGATGTACTGTAGAAGGCAGTTTCAGTCTAAATTTAAAAAAAAAAAAGATTCACAAAGGAAGCATGTTCTAGCACTTGTATACTGTGATGTAGTGAATAGATCCCTCAAGCTTCTGTTCATCTTTCAATGTAGCACTTTTTTGATTGACTAAATGTTATGGGTCAGTAGTACTGTAGTATGTGTTGAGGCACAGTTTATCAGATGTAAATGAAGGCATGCTCAAATTAAGAGCAGAAAAATTGTTACATGTGTCTTTCCAGGTGTGTGTTGAACTGGTTTGGTGACTGGTCAACTGAAGCCCTTTATCAAGTTGGGAAAGAATTTACAAGTAAAATGGATCTTGAGAAGCCAAATTACATTGTTCCAGATTATATGCCAGTAGTGTATGATAAATTACCACAAACACCCTCACACAGAGAGGCTATTATAAACAGCTGTGTGTTTGTTCATCAAACCCTTCATCAGGTGGGTTCCAGATTCTTCTCGCTAACCTAAGATTTTGTTTTTATTGTATTGGCATATAATAGAGCAGTGTGCACTTTTTAAATGACACTGCAAAGACAAGTTGCCTGGATTTTGGATTTGTTTGCTTTTTCCAAATCTGAGATCAAGGTGCAATGAATTGAAGTACACAAGTTTTTCTTACCCAAGTGGGCTCACTATTTGAGTTGTACCTGACAAAAGTGAAGTGGTATGCCCAAGGTCAGAGGAAGCATGGGTAAGAAGCAGGATTTGAACACTAGCTTCCCTAATTCACATTCCACTGTATGACCACTAAGCTACTTCTCAACTTCACTGTGTATTTTGCCAGGAATTTAATACACATTTTTAATGTATCATAATTAAGCCCAGCAGTTTCTTCCTCTTGTGCTGCCAGGTCATTCAGAACTTGCCTTTCTCCATGGACAGCAAGGATTGCTCCAGCCACACACCTGGTGATGTCATGGACCACCGTGGACCATTGACATCATCCATGACAGAGCAGGAGTGGTTCTTGCTTCCCAAGCCAGTAAAATTAAAGTAAAGCCTTGCGGTTGCGCAGGAACTCCAAATACTTGCTTGTTCCCAAGAAAGCAGAGTGCGTGCCATCCTGGACCTT
Source organism: Ichthyophis bannanicus (assembly GCA_033557465.1). Taxonomy (NCBI): domain Eukaryota; kingdom Metazoa; phylum Chordata; class Amphibia; order Gymnophiona; family Ichthyophiidae; genus Ichthyophis; species Ichthyophis bannanicus. The sequence goes on from CM066037.1 coordinate 85,532,454, forward strand.
TGCAAGTTGAACAGGTTCATCAGAGACGTTCAAGATGCACTTCCTTGCAACTATTCTTCCCCTCATTCAATGAAATCAGTGGCTCATTTCTCTTAATCTCAAAGACATGTAAACCCACATTCCAATCCACACGAGCCATCACAAATATCTCCATTTCAGTTTTCTCAACTCTCACTATCAGTATTATGTCTTTCATCAGCACTATGGGTGTTCACAAAATGCGTGGCTGTAGCACTGGCTCACCTATGAGAGCAAGGAATTTACATGTATGTGTACCTGGATGGACAGTTGATAGCAGGCAGCTCCCCTTCCATGGTACAGGATTCACTGAGGTAGGCCATCTGTCTTACACACCTGGATTTCATCATAATCCTTAAGTCTTGTCTCATCCCAATGCAGGAAATAATTCATAGGAGCTCACATCTCCACTTCCTTGACCCACTGCTGTGCTGCCACATCAAAGGGCATACACAATACAGTCACTAGTGTTGCATGTAATGACTTCCTAGCCGGGGGCAATAAACATAGGAATCCTTTTTGGTCCCAGAAGCAAGCGAGAGAGAAATAAGAACACAACACATGCACAGTTATACCGTAGCTGGCCCACAAACCTGAGCAATCTCCTGTAACCCCTCCATTTGCTTGGCCGCCGCTCCTTTTATTAGGAAAAAAACTGCCACATTGTACAATTTTGTCTTATCACTCTGTCATGAATTTTGCTTTACTTTTTGTTTGTCTATATCTACATGTTACAGGTCATGTGAAGCACAAACATTTGCTCACACTTAATCAGGACAAGTTGCCTGCAAACAAAAGTTCCCCTGTCTTGCATGATGTAACCTTGAGTGTCTCACTTATTCATAAACATCCTCTATGAAACTGTTAGCACTTTTAAGCTGCTTTCACTCACCAGACTTTCTCCATGAGACCTCAGTACCCCATGTCCCTTTCTACAACTAGTATGTCAGATCTCCTCCAAGGAAAGCGCCTATGGTAGTACCCTACTGAAACTTTTAGGACTCACGTCATCCACTGTTCATATCGTGCCTCATGCATGTTTCCATATGTGCCAAATTCAGTGGCACCTATAGTGCCACTGCAATCAATTGTTGACCTCTGTCGACAAGTGATACTCCTGTCAAGCCTTTTTCACAAGGTCATCCATTGGGGCGCAGTACGTACAATCTTCTACGGGGGGAGTTTTTACACTCCCCAGACCCTCAGGCCATCTTGACGACAGATGCCTCCAGCCTGGGATAGAGGGGACACTTCTGCGACTAATGCACGCAAGAGTGCTGGTTGACACAGGAATGTACTCACCACATCAACCTGCTGGAGTTACGAGCAATCAAGAACTCGGTCTTTGTTGAGGTGACAAGCAGTCAGACAATCAAGTAGCCATATACTATCTCAACAAAAAGGGGAGGCATGGGATCATACCTTCTCTGTTAGGAGGCACGTCACCTTGTCCAACAACATTTTTCTCATAGCCAAGTACTTGCCAGGCGACCACAATTAGCTGGTGGACAGTTTGAGTTGACACCTGGACCCTCACAGATGGTCTCTCCATCCTACAGTTACACTTTTCTTTTCTAGAAGTGGGGCACACCAGAGAGAGATTTCTCCTCCATCGACATCATTACAAAGTGCCTGCAGCTTTGGTCCTATGCCATGATGTTTCGTCCCAGATGTGTTTGCAATGTCTTTGACAAACCACCACTGTACGCTTTCCCTCCAATTCCTCTGATATCCTGAACCCTCCAAAAGACACAAGTAGATCAATCACACATGATCCTGCTAGTCCCCTACTGGACCAGGCAAGTCTGGGTCCCCAGTCTGCAGCATCTATCACCTGAACCACCAGTATTCCTGCTGTTCTTGCCCAATCTAATCACTCAGCACAATGGCACTCCCTCCATCACAGCCTACAGAGTCTGGCACTAATGGCATGGATATTAAAGTCACATTGATCCTTTCCATCACCAATCACATCAAGAATATTCTTCTTCAGTCACAGAGACCATTCACTAGACGCTTGTATGCCTTAAAATGAAATGAGTGTATGCATCATGGTTTAGGCACCATGCAACTCGTCTTGCAGTATCTTCTGCATCTATTGGATGAAGGCCTCTCTTCTTCAGTTTGAATGCATCTGGTGGTCATTTCAACATACCACTGTATGATGGATGACAAACCTCTATTGTCACATCAGCGTATACACAAATTCATGAAAGGACTTTTTAATTTAAAACCCCCTGAGACACCCGCCGCCGGTATGGGATCTCGTGGTGGTGTTTTTTCATTCGACTCAGCTGTCCTTTGATGCCACCATTTCCCATCTTACATGGAAGGCTCTCTTCTTGTTGGCCATAACATCTGCACAAAGAATAGGGGAACTAAGTGCCCTAGTTTACTATTCACCGTACCTGCAATTATTCAATTATAAAGTTTTACTTTGAACATCTAAAATTCCTACCCAAAGTGGTATCTGCCTTCCACCTCAAGTCGATAGCTTTTCCAGTGTATTTCCCACCTCTGCACCCCTCTGAATGAAGCTATCCTGCATACACTTGATTGCATTAGAGCACTTTGCATCTATCTGAATTGCACCTCTTCAAGGAACAGACTGTCTCAACTTCTTTTGGTGGCTCCCACTGCAGTCCCAAAACTGGTGGGAAAACTGACCTTATTGACTTGGATATCCAGGTGCATTGACTTCTGTTACCAAAGAGCAGGCTTGCACTTGCAATCCCACGTTATAGCATACAAACTTAGAGCTACAGCTGCCACTACAGTTTTCCTAGCCTGAGCGTCCTTGGAAGAGATTTGTAAAGCTACTACATGGTAGACTCGCCATACCTTCATCCAGCACTATTGCTTGGACCAGCCTTCACTGTGTGATGTTGACCCTTGGTCGAGCAGTTTTGGAATCCTCCTTAAACTGCTTAAACCTGCCGCTGCTGCCTGCATAACCATGGGTATCGTACACAAGGAAACTGCAGCAACAACCTTATGCTATCCTTTGCTTGGGGAGTCACCATGTGTGTGGCTGGAGCAATCCTTACTGTCCATGGAGAAAACAGTATTGCATATCTGTAATGGGTGTTCTCCTTGGACAGCAGGATCCTACAGCCACAATCTTACCACCCACCTGCCTGGATTGAAGCTCACTATAAAAGAACTGAGTGGACCATTGTTCAGCCTGGATTACAGGAGTTTGTGTGGAGCTGCAAGGCTTTACTTTAATTTTACTGGCTTGGGAGGCAAGAACCACTCCGGCTCCATCATGGATGACATCACCTTGTGTATGGCTGTAGGATGCTGCTGTCCAAGGTGAACACCCATTACAGGTATTTAACTTTGTTATGTTGAATAACTTTGCCAGGAGCCTTCCTTCACATCTATTTGGAATTTTTCTTAGATTTTTTTTTTTATAATCTTCCCAAGTTTGCCATTTTATTGAAGACACTTTGCTCAAAACTGAAGACAATAGCTCCCTCCAGTATGTGTGTATCTAATCTTCCAGCAGGTATCACCATTAAGTAACAACTAGGACGCTTCCCTCACTATGAGGTGTAAATGCTGCCACCTCAGCATTCCCAGTCGACCTAGGGAGCAAAAGCTAATACTGAGAATCAAAATTGGGTCTCTTCTGTGCTGATCCACTGGCCTGTCCCACAGTTTTTGTTTTGTGCTTTTAATATAAATATCCATGAGCATCTCTTTTATTTGTAGTGGTATACCCAAAATAAATTTGTGAAAAATGAGCTGTAAACAGTGAATGTCTTGACCAGATATGCATGGAATGAAGTGGACTCTTGTCCTTGAAAAGCCCTTTGAAAAGAAATGAGTTAAAAAAAAACAGTGAGGTCGTCTTGTGTAGCTCTTGTAACCATTGTTCAAAAGGCTCTTAAAAGCAAAGGGCCTTTCAGATTATGGCTCCTTTAACCTAGAATGTGCTGCTAGATGAAGTTTCAAAGGATGGGAGCTATTGTGGTTTCACAAAAAATTGAAAACGCACTTATTTCAACAAGCCTACAGTGAGAATTGGACTAGCTGGAGGAGGAAGTCCAGATAATATTTGAACATAGAATATTTTAATTGTGTTTTATTATGTTAATGATTTTATGATGTGGTGGTGGTCAGTTACCTAGGAACAGAGATAGGCAATCCATAAATAACAAATGCTAAATTGAAGTGGTTATCATATAAGGAGCCACCAGCACCTTTTTAAGCACATGTATTGTGTCTGTAGAAAGAAGTATATATTGAAGATTACTGGTATTTGACATGCAAAATTTCCAATTTACAGGCTAATGCTCGTTTAGCAAAACGAGGAGGCAGGACCATGGCAATTACCCCTCGCCATTATTTGGATTTTATCAATCATTATGCTGATTTGTTCAATGAAAAACGCAGTGAGCTGGAAGAACAGCAAATGCATCTTAATGTTGGTCTTAGAAAGATCAAAGAAACTGTTGATCAGGTAGGAGCTTAGAGCTTGCTTTTTTTTGCCTTTTTTCCCACAGTGGAAAGTTCCAGTAGCCATAAAAATCTAGATGCCTCAAGCTTGTTCTTAATGTATCAATGTAAGGGTGATCTGAAGTTCCGTGTCTGAACATCCGAGGCCACAGATTACTACTTCAAATAAAGAATGGATTTTTCTCAAAAGTTCTTAGTCTGTTCTCCTTGAATTTTCTTTTTTCATATTAATTGGAGTCAGATTTATATTTAAGGTAGAAGAACTGCGTCGGGACTTAAGAATAAAGAGTCAGGAACTAGAAGTGAAAAATGCAGCAGCAAATGACAAACTGAAGAAGATGGTAAAAGATCAACAAGAAGCAGAAAAGAAAAAGGTAGGCTGTCTTTAAGTGTTTATAAACTGGCCAGGAGTATATATACAAGTGTGTGTTAAAACACACAGGGCGTACTTGTATGTGGTATATGAGTTTTAAACTTCAATTTGTAAAGAAGGGGGTATGGAAAGTTTTACAGTCCAGTTTTTAAGCAGCTTTCACATTTTAAAGGTAATGAGTCAGGAGATTCAAGAGCAACTACATAAACAGCAAGAGGTTATTGCAGACAAACAAATGAGTGTAAAGGAAGATCTCGATAAAGTTGAGCCTGCTGTTATTGAAGCTCAAAATGGTAAGTAAAGGCAACAAAATTTTCTTTTGATCCACATGGGTCTTGTTTGTACTGATGTTGTTGAACATTATATTCAGTCTATAAGTACCTTATGTATTTGAATTCAGTAGGTGTAAGTATAATCCCTCAACTTGTTTTACATCGCGTGTATACAATGTTTAGAGAACTTGAATGCCAACCTAATTTTTTAGGATCCATGGCAAAAAGTGTTTCACTTTTAGGTGGTAATAGTGGGGGTTTTATTTTATTTTTTTATTTTTTTTGCTCTTGTCTTGAGTTTTTGCTTCCTTTGTTGAAGGGGATGGTTAAGAGAAAAAGCCAGAGGGATGAATTGCTGAGGTGATGGTGTTTCTGAGGTGATGGTGTTTATGAATGCAGGGTTATGGGGGAGATGTGGCTATGCATCAAATGATGAAGCCCTAAACTACAGATGTTTAAATGATGCATACAGTATTTATACACATAATAGCATGCAACTCCAGGTGTTCAGACAATAACAGCCTAATAACACCTAGCCTTCAAAGGCCATAAATTATATTTCTCAATTTGTCAAAAAGGAGGATATCTATTTAGGCAGCATTTAAATTAATTAGATAATACTTCAGTTAGACACTTTGTATATAACTAAAATTACAATCAAATAGATCAATTCTGGAATCAGTGTTTATTTATAAATTTCATAATACAAATGTTATAATATAATTTTCAATACAATGTTTCTTAAATATCAGATTGTCAACAAACATACTACAAAAACAAAGGCAATATTTACCACATCACAATTAATTAAAACGACATTACACGTTGTAGCTAATAGTGGTTTAATAATCAGCCAAAAATGATCAGCAAAGTAGAGAGATTTCAACAAACATTTACAGTCCCAAAATCTCTTCTAAGTTCTTATCACATTTCCTAATGGGTCCGTAATGCATCAATGTCAGCAGCTCACAATGTAACTTCAAAGGTTTGCGATATTATACTGCCGCCTTCAAGACACCGCATCTAACATAGCCAAAAGTTGACAACACTCATTTCACTCCAAATTAAAACCCAACCAGGTCCCATAGTTAAGCCAATCATTGGCTTCATCAGGGTATCTAGGTCAACATGATAGATTTTTGATCCACAGGTACAAGACAATCCCAGTTTTCAACCATGAAAGAGCTATAATACAATTTACTGACCTGTCTGTCACACACCACTGGCTCAGAAAAACCTCAGCACCAAAAACATCAGAGCATGCACTTCACCATTCCTCCCATACATCACCCGAACGCCATTCAAAATAATCAATTCCATTCAATTGGCTATTCATTCCAAATGGAATCACCATGTTCCAGTTATAAATCATCTGCGCTTGATGGCATAATCAATGAAATTCCCACGTCTCCAGGAGCAAGCAGGAAGTCAGCCCTCACATATGGGTGACGTTTGCGCCGATGGAACCTGCATGGAAGCATTTCCTCAGCTTTCAAAGAAAGCCTTTGAGATATGCTACAACACATGTGATGTCCCCTTCCCGCCTAAGGGTGCCAGCTTGCCTCAGTCTCCTTTTTTTCTGCAAAGTCCAACGGAAGTGTGTCCTGTTCCCTGGAAATATTTCTATTAATTATCCTAAAAGTAAAGTTTTTCCTGGTTAGCAACTGGTTTTCCTCTTCCCGCCTCCAGCCAGTGCAGTCTCTGGCGCCGTTCTCAGCTCTTTTTTATCAAGGTCTCCCTTGACCGGCGTTCATGCTTTTTCTCCAGGAACAAGCAGGAAGTCAGTCCCCAATTATGGGTGACATCTGCACCATCGGAGCCCCTACGGAGCAATTCCCCAGCTTTCAAAGAAAGCCTTTGGGATTGCTGCCACGCATGCATGGTCCTCTTCCTGCTCAAGGGTGCCATCTTGCTCAGTTTCCCTTTTTCCGCAGAGCCCTTCGTGTGCACGTCCTAGTCCCTCGGCAAAAGTTTTGTTTTTCGCCTTAACAGGCTTCTCTTTTTTTTCCGGTTGCACCGGTCCTCTACCGGTCCTTTCCCCTGCTCTATCTTAAAGCTCTCGGGGATACACATTTTTCCTCTTTTTTTTTTTTCTTTTTTTTTTTTTTTTTTCCTTTTTGGGCTTTGCGCCCTTTTTTCTCTCCTAACTGTTGGCCGCGTTGGTCTTTGACCACGCAGGGGCCATTTTTGCCCCCATGGCCACTGGATTTAAAAAATGCGATAGATGCTCTAGGAACATGTTGCTTACGGCAACTCCTCCAAGAAGACCTTGGACCCAGAGAAAGAAAAAGTAGTCTAAGAAGTTTTTGAAGTCCACCGAGGTTGCACCGAAGAAACCCGGTTAAACCGCCCGGAGGAACTCTGGCGATTCCAAGAAGCACTCACTCCACCAAGGTCTTCAAGAAGGATTCCTCGGCCAATGGAGACCGTGTGAGGTTCCTGAAGGCTGTAGTCCTCATCGAGGGCACACTCGCGAGAGTCCAGCACCAGGCCCAGGAACTTTGGTGCCAGCTCCGATGGCTGCGGAGCCTTCTGGCCTGGAAACCAGAATGGCGGTCCTGGAGAAGAATCACTGTTATCCTGATCTTGCAGTAGGTGGATGGCTGGTTTGTCCACCTCAGCTGCCCTGACGACCGGACCCTCGACTGCGAAGGAGTCCCCGGTCATCGACCTGAGCTCCGAGCGCTGCTTGCCTCTGGTAAGCCCTTGGCACTGGTCGAGATCCTTGTCCCATTCTTCGGGCCACCGGTCCTCACCAGCTACTGTCTGTGATTTGAACCCCAGGTCTTCCACAGGCTGCTGACCCTTTGATTCGTTATTACCGCTCGACTCAGAGTGGGAAATGGATAGCGAGGCCTCTCCAGACACCAAGCGGTACCGAGATATCCCCCAGTGCCACTGTCCTCCTGAAGACGTGGCCTTACATGACTTTGTCAGGGACATGGCCAGAGCCCTCTCAGTGCAAACCGAGGTGGAGGAAGACCTGCGCACTGAGGGGTGGGAGATTCTCAAGTATGAGTCTCAACCTAAGGAAACCTTCGCGGTGTCTGTACTGCCAGTCCTCGAGAGACTACTACTTCGGATGTGGGAAACACTGGCATCTGTGCTGGTAGTGAGCCAGCACCTCGACACCATGTACCGTGTCTGAAAAGGCCCAGGGTTCTACAAACCCCAGCTCCCATATAACTCCATGGTTGTTGAGTTGACCATGCAGAAACTCAAGAGCCAGAAGACCCACACTCCTCTGTTCCCCCTGGGAGGGAGGCCAGACCCCTCGACGCCTTCGGGTGCAAGTGCTACCAAGACATGATGCTGGGGTGCTGAATCCAGGACTATGAACTCTTCATAGGCATGTAACTAAGGCTCTGACCCAAGAGCTGTCGGGGTTTGCGGCAGGTCTCATTGGGGAAACCCTTCCAGTAGTGCCAGATCCTGACCTCTGGGATCAAGGACTGTTCCAAGTTACTCTCCCAGGCAGCCTATGACTGCTTTGAGTCAGCAGCTGGAGTCGCTGCAGCTGGCATCAGGGCCAGTTGCCAAGCCTGGCTGCAATCCTCCGACCTTGAGCAATGGGTCCAAGACAAGCTGCTGGATGTTCCCTGCACTGGGGAGAACCTGTTTGGTAAACCCATGGCCAACAAAGTGGCTGAGATCAATGCTGACGTTGTGACTATCAGAGGCTCTCCAAGAAGATCTCATCCCATCCCTGCAAAAAAACAAAGGGGAAGAGACCCCTTTTCCAGAGGAAAAAGGGGTCCTTTGTGCAAGGTCACCAATATCAGCCCTTCTCAGGCCAGCAGCAGGTTTCTCATGCCAAGAGGCAAAGGTACTGTGCTCAGAAGACACAAGCACCTAAGCCCCAGACCCCAGCTCCCACCCAGCCCGGGGGGAGCTTTTGACTCCAGGGCTCCCTTCCCCCAGGAGATCTTCACCAGCCCATAAGGGTGTGCCTGACACTCTTTGCCCATAGGTGGGCTCCAATCACCTCAAACCAATTGGATGATGCAGGGATACCTTCTCTGCCTACAGCAGACTCCACCCAGGTTCTTTCCCAGAGAGCCAGTGCGACCCCTCCATCAGACACTGCTGCTCACAGAGCTCACGAGTCATCTCAAGGACAACGCAGTAGAGCCTGTACCTAAACACCTATGGGACAAAGGCTTCTATTCCAGGTACTTCCTTGTCCCAAAGAGGACTGGGGGCCTCAGGCCCATCCTAGACCTGCGAAACATAAGCAAGTTTCTGGTGAGGGAGAAGTTCAAAATGCTCTCCCTTGAAACACTGCTGCCTTACCTCTGCCAGGGAGACTGGCTATGAACCTTGGACCTAAAGTATGCGTGTACACATATCTTAATCCCACAGGCAGTACCTAAGGTTCGTGATAGGAGGAGAACACTACCGGTACAGGATGCTACCCTTTGGCCTCGCCTCCTCGCCAAGGGTCTTCACAAAATGCCTGGCAGTGGTAGCTGCTCACCTGTCTACAAGGGGCCTTTGTCTTCCCCTACCTAGACTGGCTCATCAGGTGCAGCACAGCCGCAGAGGCTAGTCAGGCAATGCAACCTTCCTGCTGCAGCACCTGGGATTTCATCAACTACGCCAAATCCCACCTCTGTCCAGCCCAGAGCCTGGAGTTCATAGGTGTTCAGCTGGACAAACTACAGGCCAAGGCCATTCTCCCCAGGGAGAGAGCAGAATGCCTAGACAGCTAGCAGTAGAAGTACAACCCTGCCGGTCAGTGCCAGCTTGTCTCCTCTGCCTGCTTGGCCATATGGCCTCCATGGTTCACGTGATCCCACTAGCCTGTTTACACATGTGGGCAGCTCAGTGGTGCCTCAGCTCGCAGTGCTACAGGCAGATTGTGGGACAGGATCAGGGTAACCCGCCAGCTGGCAGACTCCCTTGACTGGTGGCAACTTCACTACCATCTCCAAGCAGGGATGCCCTTCCAGGCACCTGCGCCCCTGAGAAGCCTGACCACGGATGCCTCCCTCCTAGAATGGGGTGCACACTGTGGGGACAGCTGCACACAAGGCAGCTGATCCCAGGTGGATTCTGCTACAGATCAATCTCATGGAGCTCAGGGTGATCTTCCTGGCCCTATGAGCATTTTGCTGCCACCTGCGACACTAGTCCGTACTGATTCAGATGGACAGCCAAGTTGCCATGTTTTAAGTCAACAGAGGGGCACAGGGTCATACTCCCTCTGCCAGGAGGCAGTGACCTGCCTTTTCTTTGCAGTTTATTTATTGATAGATCATAATAAATCAGTTGAAAAACAGTTGGCTCATATATTACCTTATAATAAATAATTGGCACAGATTAAGCACACCATGACAACTTCCTGTCAGACCTGAGTGGCGCCTGAACCCCAGAATGGCCGCTTGGCTCTTCCGTCTCTGGGGCAGGCCCATGATGGACCTATTCGCCATCCCAAGCACCCAGCTGCCCACCTGCTTGCAGCAGCCACACCCAGAAGAGGGTGGTGGAGGATGCCTTCCTGATCCCTTGGATGAAAGGTCTTCTCTATGCTTTTCCACCGATCTCTAAGGTTGCCAAGACCCTCTTCGAGGTCCAGCATGAAGGGCATCTCTAATACTAATCGCCCCCAGCTGACCCAGACAGCCCTGGTTCCCACTGCTGCTCTCCCTGTCGGCAGCACTCCCAATCCCACTGGGCCGTGTCCCAGACCACCTGATTCAGGAGGGGAGCTCCCTCCTGCACCCCAATTTGGGGTCTCTAATGCTAACAGCATGGCTGCTAAAAGGATAGCATTGGTCTTTCAACCCCCCAAAGGAGGTCCTGCTGGCCTCCTGAAAGCCCTCCACCAGGCGAGCCTGCGCTTTTAAATGGCAAAGATTCTCAGTTTGATGTGCAGAGAGATGGGAGAACCCATTTTCCTGCCAGGTTCAGTTAGTGCTACAGTACCTACTGCATGTTTCACACACCGGGCTGTAGTCCACTCAGAGGACACCTTAGTGCAACGAGGGAAACCCCCTCTCGGGTCAGCCCCTGGTCTCTTGGTTCCTCCAGAGCCTCCTGTTTAAGCCCCCCCTGTCTGCCTCCCGGTGGCGGAGTGGGACCTTGACATGATGCTCTCGCAACTCACTAGGCTGCCGTTCAAGCCTCTAGCCACTTGCCATCTATGGTATCTTTCATGGAAGGTTGCCTTCCTGTTGGCCCTCACGTCCGCCGAAAGAGTAAGCGAACTTCAGAACTTGGTGGCGGAACCACCATATACAAGATTCTACAAGAACAGGGTGGTGCTCTGCACTCACCCCAAATTCCTCCCAAAGGTGGTATCTCCTTTCTTCCTCAACCAGGAGGTGGTTCTTCCCAACTTCTTCCCATGGCCTCATGCTAGTCAGGAGGGAATTAGACTCCATACACTAGATTGCAAACAGGCTCTGTCCTACCTACAGCAGACTCAGGGCTATCACAGAGCTCCTCAGCTTTTCTTTTCTCATGACACCAGCAGACTGGGACTTCCTGTGGCTGTCCATTTGGGTGGCAGACTTTATTGCCCTTGCCTGTGAGGGAACTGGGCTCTCTCTGGAACACCTAATCACAGTGCGCATGAGAGCAATGGCCACATTGGCGGGGAACGTGCACTCTGTGCCGGTGACAAAGATCTGCAAGGCCTCCACATGGTCTTCAGTTCACACGTTTGCAGCTCACCACTGCCTGGAAAGAGTCCAGTCGAGACAGTGCCTTCGGCCAGGGAGTATGCCATAATCTTTTCTGGATGTAGGCAACTCCTGCCCTCCGACCCTTCTGTTTTCAGGCTGCCGGAGTGGTGGTACCGTTGGATGCTAGGGTCTTACAGATTCTCTCAGTTGGGGACTCATCTTCTGCAACTCACAGCTACCCAACTTGGCCCACTGTTGGTGCTGTCATGGTTCAGATCTCAGCAGTCTGGAGCTTGGGAGTCCCATATGTGAGGGCTGACTTCCTGCTTGTTCCCAGAGAAAGCGTAGTTACTCACCTGTAACAGGTGTTCTACAGGGACAGAAGGAATCGGTCCTCATAACCCTCCCTCCTCCCCTGGGAATCGCCTCCCTACCTTGTTTTAGTTTTTTACTACCATACTAGCTATGTCATCTGATTGAGCAAGATGGTACCCTTTGGCTAGAAGGGGACCATGCATACATGGTAGCATATCCCAAAGGCTTTCTTTGAAAGCTGGGGAAATGTCGGCGCCAGCGTCACCCATATGTGAGGACTGATTCCTGCTGTCCCTGGAGAACACCTGCTACAGGTGAGTAACTATGCTTTACCTCATCACGTAATTGCAAAAGAGCAGCGCATAGAAAATCTTCAACATGATGCCCTATTTGGCACCCATGTGGCACCAAAAGAGCTGATTCAACTCTCCTACATAATGCTGAGAGTTGTTCAATCATACACAATTTAAAGGGACACTTGTTTGCCTAATGTACAGCTTTTGACATGGACACAGAATTGTGTAAACAACCCCCTGACGCAAGCACTTTGTATTGCTTCTTAAAGAAAATTTTAAAATAGGATAATCAAACAAATCTATTTCTAAAGTGTAGGGACAGATTACACTCCGTCCATAACATCTGTGACCACCCTGTGAGATAACCACCTTCACTTTGGGGCGTAATCTGGAATGTACCAAACAGTCCCTTAGATTCATGTCTCTATGAAAGGCAGACATCGGGGGGGGGGGGGGTCTTTAAACACAGAGTGAACCTGTAAGATTGACTAATACTTCGGTATCATGTGCTTAACCTGTGCCAATTATGTATTATAAGGTAAAATACGAGCCAAATGCTTTTCAACCGATTTATCACGATCTATCAACAATAAAAGCTCGCTATCGACATGAAGAGTCTGCGTCCTGTAGATCACCTGGGACAGGTTTAAACACAGTCAGTACCGATCAACCGTGTATCAGGATTGGTGCATATATTCTTCCTGGGTAGAACAAAGTTTCCTTATTTGCAAAAACTGCCCTGTAAGGATGTGTTCTCACATGGCGGGGATGGGAACTACGATAGTCAACAAGCTGTTCTCTGGGAACAAGCAGGAAGACAGTCCTCGCATATGGGTGACATAGGCATTGACAGAGCCCCCATGGAAGCATATCCCCACCTTCCTTATCCCTCCAGTCCAGACAAGCAGGATGTACCAGAGCAGTACTAAGCACAGGCAGGACCCACGAGTCCAGCTTGCAACACTGAAGCCCCCGAAACTCGCATCCTATGCCGCTTGCACATTCAGACAGTAATGACGCACCAAAGTATGCAAGGATGACCAAGTTACTGCCTGAAATTAGGCCTTACCTGCTAATTTACTTTCCTTGAGTACCTCTAGTTCAGTCCAGAGCCCTCCCAGATGTGTTGCGAGCCCAGTCCTTGCAGAGGTTATTGGTTGTTTTAGGGCAGAGTACATAGAGAGAACGCTCTTCGGTTTTCTCAGGTTTATTCTTGGTGTGTTCTCAATGTGTCAGGTCATGTGGGTGACCCAAATACAAAAAAATAAAAAAAAAATACTTTTAGGGTGAACGTTCGAGTGTCCCAATTCTTGTATAACTAATTTTGAAGTCCTTTTTGAATATTCTGTTTGGCTCTATGGTTAGTGGTGAGTGCGTTTTAAGTCTGCTTTGTCAGGTTACTGGCTTTAGTGGGAGGTACAGGTAGCATTTTTTTTTAAGTGCCATCAAATCAGTGTTGACTCATAGTGACCCAGCTACCTCTGGGTTTTCTTGGTAATGTGTCACTGGAAGTAGATTGCCAGCCTTTTCTTCCGAGGCAATGGAGGGTAAAGTGACCTGCTCAAGGTCACAAGGAGTGCCAGTGGGAATAAAACCCTTGATCTTCTGGGTATGAGGCAGTTGCTCTAACCACTAGGCTGCTACTCCACTCCACAGGTAGCATATGTATGGTGATATCACCAAAGTTTGACATGTTCAATCTCCAGCTGCTGGGGAGGGGGGGAGGAGGGGACAACAAGCCACTCGTCTGGACTGAAGGGACTCAAGGAAAGTAAATTAGCAGGTAAGGCCTAATTTCACTTTTTTTTATATTGACCATATGTTGGATTTTTTTTGAGCCTCTTTTTCTGAATTAGAACAGAAGCTATTATCACATAGAAAAAGTCCAAAGGAAAAAAAATGGTGTAGCTCAAATTGCCCAAGAAAAATTATGTAACCCTTAATATAAAAAAAACACAAGCTAAGGCTAAGGCCCTGTCTCGGAATACAGCTAGCTTATATGAAAAGGAAAAATATGAACACACAGTAAATGGAACTAAACCATAGGGAGCAAGTGTCACAAATCTGCATAAATAAAACCAATTTCTATTGTAGAGTACCTTGAGAAACATCAATGAAAGGGCACCAAATCTATTTATGTGGTTCCAGTGTGCAAAACACAACCAGTGAAGTGTAAATAAGTAGTCAGATGCTTTATTGAAAAAAAAACCCTATGCGTTTTAGCACATGCCTTCTTCAGGGGGTGTAAGCCTCAAAGCAAAAACAAATACAAATAAAAACGAAATCAACGCATCTAAAAAAACTAAATAACACAAAACAGCATAATTAAGACTATCTTAAATAATTAAATATATTAATAAAAGCATAAAATAAAATACTTATAAAAGAATTAAAAGAAAAAATTTAAGGCTGAGCATAAAATATCCAGACAAAGCACTAAAGTGAGGACAGCAAAACCGATCATCTTTATAAGAATCGTTGTGAGCGATACATATGCCTATAAAGAACAAATGATTGTTATGAACGGTACATACGCCCATGAGGACCAAGAGATGAGAATAGGACTAGGTAATGAAAGAAATAGTTACAAAACACTGTATATAAATTTGACATCTGTGGGGAAAAATGATAACAAATAGTGAGCACTACAACTAGGGAGAAATACAGTGGGGACCCCATCTCATTTTAAAGCCCTTGATAATACACTATTGATATTGTAAAAATTGCAGACATGCAACTAAGCCATAGAAAACTAAGGGGTTCATAAGTTAATGTTAAATAATTCCATAGTATAGTGTAAGAGCATGAATACAAAAGAAACAAAGACAGATCCATATGGGGTTTAAAATGCTAGCAAAACCAAGCATATATTAAAGCTTCATTCCAAATATAACTCTCATCCACATGGGTATGCTTTAGGTACATCAGACTTATATAAAAATGTGCCTCAATCAGTAAGAATAAATGCGCCGTAGCATTTCAGCAGTGTCTCTGAAGAACAAATCAACCGGCGATGCACTGCTTCTCCTTTTTAAAAGGCTTTTGTTTTGTGCCAGAGGGTCAAAGGAGAGCCTACCAGGTTTTAAAATGTTAAAGAATTTTATATATGTATACAATTCGTGTCTATCACATGAACATGCCGACAATCTTGTAACCGAGAAAGTAAAACTTACTACAAAAATGTGAAAACTGGCCAGGATTCAAACTTATAATTGCGGCCCAAAGTGGTGTGTAACATAATCACTGCCTTGAACATCTCAAAAGGGAGACCTAATGGCTGTAGCTGATTGTGACAGCAAAAATCAATTTAGGAACAATTTTTTTTATTTAACATAACAGTATAACACAGCTGTTGTACATGGAACAGTAACTTCTTGAGCATGAACATGCGTAGTTCAACAGAACTATTTACATATTTACAGAATGATTAGTGAGAGGGGGAGTTGGGTGGAGGCAGGGCAAAGAAATTGGGGGTAGGGGGAAGGGAGTGATATGAGTGGCAGTAGAGAGGTGGGGAGCATTAGGAAGGGATGGCTAAAAGGGACAGGGAAAATGTTCTTGGAAGAGGTGGGTTTTGAGTTTCTTTTGGAATTCAGAATGGTCAGGGCAACTATGTAGTTCGAATGGGAGGACGTTCCATATAGAGGGGGCGTAAAGAGAGAAGGCTCTGTTACAGGTGGATTGCTTACTCTTTCTTTTATTGATGGTATGTTTAGGATGTTTACGGTATTAGGTCGATGTGATCTGGTGGTGTTTTAGATAGGAGTGAGGTTAGGCAGGGGGCTGATTTGTTGTGGAACAATAAATAAAAACTAAAAGCTCCATAGTAAATGCATAGCGTCCAGACCAAAAACAAAAATTGTGTGCTGCTAAAATGAACTCCTAATATAAAGTAATATGTGAAAAACAAAAATTTCAAACTGATGACCAGTTTCAAGGGATTCTGCTATACATGTCTCATGGTAAATCAAAACCCAACACAATCTAACACTGACCAGCAACAGAGCTTACTCATACACCGCACCAACACTCTGGAACCAACTGCCGCATGACCTACGTGCAATCAGCAACCTAAGTGTCTTTAGGAAAAAACTTAGGACCCACCTGTTCCAGACTCACTATGGCATCACATAGACCGCAAGATCAACCTACGCGCTCTCAAGAAAACAAAGAGATCCAAGTATCCATAATCACTAGAATGGCCATTGAAAATGTATATGTGAAGAATACGACCGTGAAATTGAATATATGTCATGTATATATGTAAATACACCCCCATGATCAAGTGTAAATAATGTAACCAAAGGTCTGTGCTCTGTGAACCCCCCCTGAAATCGAATTGTATATACTGTTGATAATCCCCATGTACACCCCCTGCTGTGGTGTAAAGTAAACCGCTGTGTGCTCTGTGAACCCCCCCCCCCCCACAATCGAATTGTATATCCTGTTGATTATCCCCTTTTACACCCCCTGATGTGGTGGAAGTAGCGGTATACAA
This sequence comes from Ichthyophis bannanicus, assembly GCA_033557465.1. Lineage (NCBI taxonomy): Eukaryota > Metazoa > Chordata > Amphibia > Gymnophiona > Ichthyophiidae > Ichthyophis > Ichthyophis bannanicus. The sequence continues at coordinate 85,549,319 of CM066037.1, forward strand.
ATGCTCTCCAAATAAATAAATAAATAAATAAATAAAATAAATCTAGTTGGAAGGAAACTGTCATAGCGCATACTTAATTGCGGAGCCCATATTCAAAAGGGAACAAACTGTATAGCAAGTTCAAAGGTGGCCAATAAGTAAGCCATTTGGAAAAACAATAGTAAATCAAAAAAAGAAAACTGAGTGCACGTTGAAATACCAAAACTACATTAAAAATCCAACTGACCATGTTTGTAGTGATGCCAAAAAAAAGGATGACTTAGCTCAAAAAGGACAAAAACAGATTACCGTATTCTTGGTTACATAATAAAAAGGCCATATCAATCCATAAAAATGGATAGAACATATAAAATATATATAGTAACTAATTTATTCCCTATGCAGTATTATCCATTTAAGGGGTCCAAGGATCATAAAAACGAATTAAAAACCACACTACATAAAACCATAGAAGCTGTGTGATGCATAAAAAAAGGGGGGAGGGTTGATCATATTAAAAAAATAGATAGTCCTCCATAGATGAATGAATGAATAAATAAATAGATGACCGTAAAAAAGAGACCATAAAAGAGGAGACAGAACATTTGGGTTGTCATGGGAACAGAGGAGGATATGGCACAGTGTAAAACCAGTTGATCATGAAAAAAGATAAAAACAAAATATAAAAGTATAAATATGTGATTAAAATGCTTAAAGGCGTGGAGGAGTAGCCTAGTGGTTAGAGCACTGGCTTGGTAACCAAGAGACCCCTGGGTTCAATTCCCACTAGCACTCTTCGTGGCCTTGGGCAAAGTCACTTAACCCTCCATTGCCTCGGAAGAAAGGCTTGGCAATCTACTTCCTGTCACACTGCCAAGAAAACCCAGGAGCTGCTGTCACCAGGAGTCAGCACTGACTCTAAGGCACACATTGCATTTGCAAAATGCTTAAAAACTGGGACTAGATAAAATCACAAACTGGACAGTATCAAAGAAAAACAGATATTCATTTCTTGATTAAGCCCACCTGGTGCAAGCGTCTGCAATTCATAAATATATCATTGCTCAAGTTTGAGTATTGCATCAACGTTGCCATCCCTCTGGTATGGCTCCACCACCTTTGGAACCGTGAACTTGAGATTCGAGAGGCTGTGACCTTGTTTTCCTCCCAGTGTTACCAGTGATTTGTCAGGTAACCCCACTGTCTGAGACAACTCTTGTGTTCTGTAATGTGAGATTTTACTGCATGCTTAGTCTTCCCACATATAATAGATCACAATAATATATATCACATTCTGTGTTTTGCAATTTGAAAAATTAAGAAAAATCATCTTCTGCAAATGCGGATACTCAAAAAAAATAAAAATAAAAAAAAAAATAATTTGGTGACCAAAACATTAGAACAGATGGAGCATCTGCTATATTTAAAATGTCCTTTCTGAGATGGCAACAGGAAGGAGCAACGCAGAAAGCTGCTTCTGTTCCTAAGCATGAGTCCCGGAGCTGTATTTGCAACCAAAGATATGGGTCACAGGAAGCGAAAGCAGATGAACCTACTCACGAATCGAAATCTTCTGGGCAAAAGACTTTGGACTCGTGTGGCTTTTGGTGTGGTGTTGGCGTGGTTTCTTCAATGGGACCGGCAGTGGATCTGTCTGCTCTGTGTGCTTCGGGTGTGCTGCTCTCTCCGGAGCTGTGCACACCCCCACCGCGGCCTGGAAGTGTGTGGCCAGTTGGAGCTGCGCTTCCTTCCGGCCTGCTGATGAGCACACCGTCGAAGAGAAGTGAAGGGGGCATTCCACTGACAGGGGCAGCTTCCCCAGAGTCAGAAGTGTAGAATTGCTGCTGAATCAGCGACTTCTGCAGAGGAGGTGACATTGGTGCAGACTGGAGTGTTGCTAGCTTCTGATGAAACCAGCAGTAATAAATGTGGATGCGCTGTGGGAGGCTCTAGCAGCGATGTCCTCTTAAAGTTCTCTAGTGGGTTCTGTAAGTGCTGATCTTTTTCAGATAAGAATAGTTACTCCATCTCCAGCACTCAGGAGCAGCAAGCAGGGAAAATTCTCTCATTGGAGCAAGAAATGGGTCAGCTTCGGGATCTGTCTGTGGCCCAGATTAAGGACAAGTCTGTGACTTCAAGGAAGATTGCAAGTTTGTCAGAGTAACATCAGACTTCTGAACTTTCCTAGATCTCCAGTTTTGTCATCAATGGAGATGTTGAAACTTTCTTCGGAGCATTTTCCACCAGTGATTTGGGTGCAATACTTGTCCTTTGGGGCCGGGAACCTTGGTGCTGTTCCTGGATCTGTTTCTTTGGGGGTTGTGGGGACCTAACAGGGATTTTAGAAAACTCCTTGGAGGTAATTACAGATAGATCTACCCTCCTTGTTACCCTGGCTTTGGAGTCAGATAAAGCTTTACTTTTCCACTCGTATTTCAGGAACTTTAATATGTCTTTCCTAAGATCTCAGATTAGAATGTTTCCAGATTTGTCTCGCAGTTCTCAGATGAGGAGGAGGGAGTTCCTGGACCTTAGAGTCTTGGCCATTGGGGCTACCTTTCAGTTAAAATTTCCCATTAAATGTTGTGTTCCTTATAAGGATAAAATATATTTTATTTATTTATTTATTTGACAGTTCATTTATACTGCTTTATCATTTCAATCAAAGCAGTTCACATTGTAACAAACTTGGTAATGTTCATTAAACAGGGACATTGACAACTTGTAATTTTCTGAGGCAATCAAGGGTTTTTTGAGCCCAGGCAACTCTTAAGAGTTCCTGAGTGTTAGAGAAGAACTATAGTTTTTTGCTTTGTTTTGTTTATATAATCCATTATCTTTACATTCATGTGAATATCTGGATGTGTATTGTTAAAACCTTAAGAAATTAAAAATGTCCTTTCATTCTGCAAATAGGTTTGGGCTTGAACAGGGCTGAAGGAACCAAAACGTTGGCTAGGTTAAGATTTCTCTTGTATGAAATAGTCAGCTGTCTTGAGGCAAACACAGGGGTCATGGAGAGAGGATGCCACTTCTGTCTCAATATTTGTACAATGTCTTTGGAGAGACTGGAAAACGTGAGGGCATATTTTCTCCTGTTTTGCGTTTGATATATGCCTTCAAGGAGAACAGTACGACCTGCACACTTAGCCTGTAGTATGCTTTTGTAATGCAGTCCTTTGGGTAACCGTGCTGTATAACTCTTTCCCATGTCGATTGCATGGTTCTCGAAGTCCCGGTCTGATGCGCATAATCTTCTAATCCTAACAAATTGACTTGTGGGCAAATTGTGTTTTAAGGAACTATTGTGGAAACTGTCAAAATTTCAAAAAGAATTTCTGTCCGTTGGCTTCTGGTAGAGGTCAGTCAGAAAGCCACAAGAATCCTTTTTAATCAAAATATCTAGGTATGCAATGTGGCTGTGACTATATGTTCAAACTGCAGATTGTGATCCAAAGAATTAAGCCAGATAAAAAAAATCCAATAACTCATACTCTGTGCCATCCCAAATCATAAAAACATTGTCAATGTATCGCTTCCATAGTTTGTGTATCAAAAGGGTATCTCAAAAATTTCTTCTCAAAATTAGATACATGAAGATTGGTGATGTCCGGTACCATAGATGAATCTATGGCACACCCTTTTTACAAATACCTCTAAAACAAAAATAGTTCTCTGTCATCGCTAGTGTGGCTAGTTGTATCAAAAAATAGGTTGGAGTCCTGACATACCTAGTTCTTTCTATGAAAATGTCTGTAATGTCCAGAGCAGTCTTCTGAGGAATATTGATATAGAAGGAATTAATATCCAGTTCAACTAGTATCAATCTCTCATGATCTGTGAAATCTTCTAATACCTTGATCATATGAGAAGAGTCTTGAGCATAGAATGCTGCTGTGTCACAAACTGTCTTAAAAACACATCTAAAAATTTGGATATTGGCTCAAAAAGAGAGCCAATCGCTGAGATTATGGGACGTCTTGGAGGATTACATAAAGACTTGTGTATTTTAGGTAACATATAATTGGAGTGACTGGATGATGACAGTTGAAAAATAATCAAAATTTTTTTGATGTTAGCCAGCCTCTTTTCCTATATACAGAAATGTGTCCACTTACCTTTCATCAGAAGATTTGAGGATCCTACACCCTTTTTAAAAAGTAAACATCATTAATCTGACGATAAACCTCAGCAATATAGTCTGGTCGATCCTGGATAACCAAAGCACCTCTCTTGTCAGTGGGTTTGGTGATAATTTTATCATTATCGTGAAGACTATTGAGTGCAGATTTCTGAATAGTATACAGTTGTTACCTGTGTTCCGTGGTATCCAAGTGGAGGCTTTCTTAATGACACAGAGCCCCTTTTCAAGAACCCCTATTTTAGTCTGTCAGTTGGTAACTTGATAGATTGAAGATTCCACCTATGCATCTGCTTCCGATATCCTCCAGTGTGGCAACCCTCTCCCCCTTCCCCTGGGTGGATAATTGGAATGACAGTAGTCTTGTGAATTGTATCTGTTGGGCTCCGGTGACTTGTGTCAGTTCTGCGGAACCTTGCAACCTCCCCCTTTCCACAAGGAATCCATTTGAAAATCTTGTTGCTGATTGTGGGGCATTTCTGAAGAAAACAGCGACGCTGAAGTGTCAAGAGATTTATCTATTTGATTGTGTTTGATATTATGCCCAAACCAGATTCTGGTGAAAAATTTCTTGTTTTAGTTTTAACAGAGGATTGTGGTTTGGGAAGATTAGTATTGTCTGCAGGATTCACTCCTTGGCGCTAACCTACCATTGTTATTAGCCCAGGAGTATATCGTTCCTAGCTTAGTTCTCCTAATTTCTCCTGTACTTTTTTAGTTTTCTGTCCTTCAGTCTTCTTATATTCTACAATGTTCTATCAAAATCTTTTTTTTTTCATAATGTGTCCCCTTTTCTTTTAAATGATCTATTTTAGACTCTACCTTTCTTTAAAACCTTAGCCTTACGCTTCAATGTATTGATCAATAAAATCATTAAATCAAGAGAACACTTGTTCAATAGCTTAGTCCAATTAGACATGAAGACCTCATCTGTGAACATGCCTGGGGCCTTGTTGACATGAAGACCCCTGGGGATAATCTTCTTCCTGCAGTATTCAAGCAGTGAAAGTGCATGCATTTCCTTGCATATCAGTCTTTGGGTAAGCTGGACTGCTTCTCTCCATTCTTCATCTGTATTAACAGTACTATCTTCTGTAAAGAAAAGGTTCTCTGGTAACATAGCCTGTAGTTCCTCTTCATTGTAACTGAGGGGACGTCCTTCTATGGGGAGAACATATCACCCAAGAAAAGTCCTACGTTGTCTAAACAGAGCAGGCATACTCGCAAAAGCAGGGAACAAAACACAAACCAGCAAGGTGTAAATAAGTGGTCACAAGTGCTGCTTCAGGGGGTGTAAGCCTCAAAGCAAAAACGAATACAAATAAAAACTGGATCAACACATCTAAAAAACATAAATAACATAAACCAGCATAATTAAAAGACTATCATAAATAATTTTATTCATAAAAGCATACAATAAAGTACTTATAAAAGAATTAAAAGAAAAAGTGTAAGGTTGAGCATAAAATATCACTAAAGTGAGAACAGCAGAACCGATCATTTTATAAGAATCGTTGAGTGATACATACACCCAATAAATAACAAGTGATCGTTACTATGAGCAGTACATACCCACATGAGGAGCAAGTGATGAGGATAGGACTTGGTAATGAAAGTAATAGTTACAAAGCAACGCTGTGTATATAAACTTGACATCTGTGGGGAAAAATGGTAATAACAAATAGTGAGCACTACAGCTGGGGAGGTGCGGGGAAGAAATACAATGGGAATCCATCTCGTTTTAAACCCCTAGTAAAATATACGAATAATATTGTAAAAATCAGACATGTGACTAAGCCAGAGAAATCTTAAGACTCATAAGGTAATGTTAAATCATTCCATAGTATTAGTCTGCAATAAGTCTAACCTTATTAGTGTTTTATTACACACATCTTAAGTTTGGAGGTACATTGAATATTCTAATTTAATAAAATGTTAAAGGATCCACTAATTGAGACATCTAGACTAGTGTTCCAAAACCAGCCCAGGAGTACCCCTAGTCAGTTTGGATGCCATAATACCCGCAATGAATATACATATGAGAGAGCTGCATGCACTGCCTCTGTGCATGAGATTTACGTATTCATGGAGGCAGTGCATGCAGATCTCTCATGCATATTCATCATAGATATTCTAAAAACCAAACTGGCTAGGGAGTACTCCAGCACTGGTTTGAGGAACACTGATCTAGACTACATTGTATGTAAAAGTTTCAAAAGTATATGACAAACATCAATATTTTAAAATTTTTAGTAAATGAAGTGTACCCCTTCAGATACACTGAACTTCTGCAGAGTTTAATAACTAATGATGCACAATATCTCATTAGGTTCTACAGAATGCCTCTTATGGGTATCTAGTGTGCTCTAGGGAAACCTATATATGTTGGGTAATTTCTGACCTAAAGGTGGTGTCTCATGGGTGTATTGAAATTGTGAATGGTTGCTCAAATAACTTTAATTTTCGTTTTCTTGCTACATACCACATTTAAAACTGTCCAGAATTCTCAAAATTGTGGGCTTGAGTCGCTGATCTGTTATGTCTAGTTATCCTTATTATTTTTCTAAATGCATGTCTGTTTTTTTAATACTATTGATGGTTTATTTGATTAATTTGTTATTTTTAAGTTAGAATTTGATATTGAGGATCATAATATATGCTGTGTGCTATATTTTTTTGTAGTTGGGTACAACATCCAGTAAGTGTTGTTCTCCAAGAACAAGTGGAAAGTCAGCCCTCACATATGAGTGATGTCAGCGCAGATGGAGCCCGCACAGAAGCATCTCTCCAGCTTTCAAGGAAAGCCTCTGGGAGATGCACCATGCATGCGTGGTCCACTTCCTTCCCAAGGGTGCCATCTTGCTTCAGTCTCCTTTTTTCCACAGAGCCCTTTGGATGTTGTCCTTTTTTCCCTGGAAAAAGTCTGAATTTTTTTAAAAATGGTTAAATTTTGTCAGGTTTGCATACCGGTTCCTTCCCGCCTCCAAACTAGCTCGCCTTGGCGTCACTCTTCGGGTTTGTCGATCCATTTCCTCTTTTTTTTTTTTTTTTCTTCGAGTTTCACCTTGACCGGCCTTGGACCCCTGCCTGGAGGCATGGATCTCCTTTTTCAGATGACCTCAAGTGGCTTCAAAAAGTGTGACCAATGTGGCAGTGTGATGTCACTTACCGATCCAAGCGACTGCCTCTGCCTTGGCCTGGAGCATAACGACTCCGACTGCGAACTCTGCAGAACAATGACCCCAAAGGAGAGTTGCTTCCTTCACCTACATCATACCTGTTCTTCCCAGGAGAGCCCACCAGGCCTCTCCATCAGACCCCGCTGCTCACTGAGCTAACAGGTCTATTCTGGAACAGAGCAGTGGAGCCAGTCCCAAAACACCTTGGGGACACCAGCTTCTACTCCAGGTTCTTCCTTGTCCCCAGGAGGACTGGGGGCTTCAGGCCCATCTGGGACCTGTGAGAGTTCAACAGGTTTCTGGTCAGTGATAAATTCAAGATGCTCTCCCTTGGAACACTGCTGCCATTCCTCCAGCAGAGAGACTGGCTTTGCTCCTTAGACTTAAAGGATGCTTACACTTGCATCCTAATCCATCCCAGTCACAGAAAATATCTCCAGTTTGTTGTGGGTGAACATTACTACCTGCAGGGTACTGCCCTTCGGGCTATCCTAGTCTCCACGGGTCTTTACAAAGTGCCTCGTGGTGGTTGCAGCCCACCTCAGACTTCAAGGGGCCTTTGTCTTCCCCTACTTGGGCGACTGGCTCATAAAGGGGGCTACAGCTGCAGAGGCACAATGCCCCATCGGACACACCATAAGTGCCCTGCAGCACCTGGGGTTTGTCATTAAACTATTCCATGTCCCACCTCACTCCCGCTCAGAGCCTAGATTTCAGAGGTGCATCTGGACATCCATTGGGCAAAAGCCTTCCTCCCTCAGGAGAGGTCAGCATGCCTCTCGCCTCAGGGAATTAGCCATAGAGGTGCAACAGCATAGGGCCCTACCCACCAGGCTTCTCCTCCGCCTGCTAGGACATATGGCCTCCACCGTTCACGTGACCACAGATACCTGCCTACACATGAGAGCTGCTCAGTGGTGCCTCCACTATCAGTGGACCCAAGCTTTAGGCAGGCTTAGGGATAGGGTGCACATGACCTGTCAGCTGGCGAACTCCCTCGGATGGTGGTAGAATCCAGGTCACCTTTAGGCCAGGATGCCCTTCCAAGCCACTCATACCCCAAAAGTCCTTACCACAGACACCTCCCTAATGGGATGGGAGGGAGCATTGCAACAGCCTCCAGATATAAGGCTACTGGTCCCACAGGGAATCCGAAATTCAGATTAACCTGCTGGAAATCGGGGCCGTATTCCTTGCTCTCAAGGCCTTCTGCCACCAGCTACACACCATGCGATGCTGATTCAGACTGACAATCAGGTTGTGGTGATCTACGTGGGGGAGGGGGGGGTCGTACCCCTCTGCCAGGAGGCAGTAGCCTTCTGATGCCAGACACAGCAGGATGCTTCTGAAAGCGATCTACCTCCCGGGCCAGGACAATATCTTGGCGGACAAGCAGAGCAGGGTACTACAGCCGCGCGAGTGGCACCGGGATACAGCAGTGGCCTCAAGGCTGTTCAGGCTCTGGGGCGTCCCATTGATGAACCTGTTTGCCAGACCAGAAAACGTGCAGTTGCCCTGTTTCTGCTCCCGCTGACCGCACCCGTCTCAGCAGCAGATGCATTTCTCATCCCATGGTTGGAAGACCCTTCTGTATGCCTTCCCCACAACACTTCTGATAGCTAAGACTCTGTTCAAGGCTCAACGTGACAGAGCGTTGCTAGTGCTGATAGCCCCTCTGTGGCCCAGATAGCCCTGGTTCCCACTGCTCCTCTCCTTATCGATGGTACCACCGATTTCCCCTGGCAAAGCCCCAGGACTGCTCTCGCAGGAGCAGGACAGACTCCAATACCCCCAACCTGGGGTCCCTCTCACTCATGGCTTGGCTGCTGAAAGGGTAGCACTAGTCCCCTTCAACTTTCTACGGGACGAGGAAGACATCCTCCTGGCCTTTCAGAAGTCCTCTAGAAGGACATACACCTTCAAGTGGCAACATTTCTCACTGTGGTGGTGGACAGAGAAACAGAAGAACCTGTTCTCCTGCTCAGTGCACGTGGTGCTCCAATACCTGCTCCACCTATCTCAGGCGGGACTGAAGTCCAACTCAGTCAGAGTACACCTAAGCGCCATCGCGGCGCTTCACCATTCTGTTGAGGGGAAGCCCTTCTCGACTCGGCCCCTTGTGTCCTGGTTCCTACAGGGCCTCATGTTGTCCAAACCCCCCGTCCACCCTCCGGTGGCGGAATGGGACCTTAATGTAGTGCTCTTGCAACTTACTAAGCCTCTGTTTGAGCCTTAAGCTACCTGCAACCTGCAGTACCTCTCCTGGAAGATTGCCTTCCTGGTAGCACTCATCAGCTCGCAGAATTAGCGAGCGCCAGGCTCTGATGGCAGAGCCCCCTTACACGAGGTTCTATAAGTACAGGGTGGTGCTCCACATACACCCTAAGTTTCTGCCAAAGGTGGTGTCCTCATTCCACCTCAGTCGGGAGGTGGTGCTCCCCACCTTCTTTCCCAGGCCTCACGCCGGCAGGGCAGAGACCATTCTCCATACGCTGGATTGCAAGAGAGCCCTGTCCTCCTTCCTGCAACAGACCCAGGGCCACTGCAGAGCTCAACAGATTTTCATATCCTATGACCCCAGCCATCTTGGGTTTCTAGTAACTAAGCAAACTCTGTCCACATGAGTGGCGGACTGCATTACTCTTGCCTCTGAGAAAGTGGGAATCCCACTAGACCAGAAAGTCATGGCACACCGCATCGGAGCCATGGCTACTTCCATGGTCAATCTGCGTTCCGTCCCCATGATGGAAATTTGCCAGGCTGCCAACTGGTCTTCGGTTCATACCTTTGCAGCTCACTACTGCCTGGAGAGGGAGTCCCAACGACCTTTGGCCAGGTCATACTCTGCAATCTTCTTGGGGTATAGACAACGCCTCTTGAGGATTTTTGGATTGCGCTACCATGCTATATCTCAAAGATATATAATGAACCCTGCATTAACCCAATCAGACTGACACTTTCTCAGAGTAAAAGTTTATTTCTTTATTATAAGAAATACGAACAGCTATAAGGAGAGCAGCTTCCCTACAAGCGATATCACAAATTTGATAAGTGCAGAATCTGGGCTAAGAGACAAAGGATTATATGTCAGGTTACTCACTGACCATAGACAGATGGAAGGATTTCATTTGTCTCTTCTCCACTGACTGTTTCTGTTTCTCTGATTATATACATTTCTTGGATACAAGTGCTTCCTGTTTTTCAAAGAACAAAGCTATAGCTACTGAAAACCTATATGTATACATCAGTACTTTTTCCTGCTTTTCTTTCATTTATTTCTCTTTCTGACGTTTTGCCTGATGCCCATCAGGAAAAGCCACAAAGCTTAAGAAAGAATTTGTCCAAACCAACTGTCACGCACATCCCCCCACATTTCCTGACCAGGCACAATGGCTATCTGAAATTTTTCTAGCAACGAAGTAATGACCACAGTTAGGCCTTTGCTACAAGTCTGCATCAGGTCATTGTGCACTTTAATAGGGTTTAAGCTGTATAACACAAGGAATGCTTTTAGGAATGTGCTATGAAGTGGAGTTCACCCCCTTTGTTACCATCACTCCTGCCCTCTGACCCTTCTGTGTTCAGGCTACCGCTGTGCTGGTGTCCACTGGATGCTTGGCTACCGCGGTGCTGGTGTCCACTGGATGCTTGGGTCTTGCGAGGGTCTCTTTGGGGACTCTACTGCTGCTGAACATGGCTTTCCCTTTGCAAGTTGCCATGGCATTTTTCTTTTGGTTACAGGTTCTCGGTAGCCTATAGCTGGGGAGTCCCATATGTGAGGACTGACTTCCTGCTTGTTCCCGGAAAAAGCATAGTAGTTACTTGCCTGTAATGGGCGTTCTCCGGGAACTGCAGGAATCAGTCCTCACAACCCTCCCTCCTCGCCTTGGAGTTGCTTCTTTACCATATTTTATTTTTGCCATCTTAGCTATGTTATTAGACTGAGGCAAGATGGCATCCTTGGGGAGGAAGTGGATCACCATGCGTGGTGCAGTTCCCAAAGGCTTTCTTTGAAAGCTGGGGAGATGCTTCCGTGTGGGCGCCATCGGGGCCGACGTCACACATACATGAGGACTGATTCCTGCTGCCCCCGGAGAACTCCTGTTACAGGTGAGTAACTATGCTACCTTGCTGCTACCTTGGTTTCTATGGTGGTGGTATACACTCTGGTACCAAAAATAGTACAAAATATTTTACATTTCTTTTTTTAAATTGAAGGTTAGCCAGTGTTTTAACTCCTCTTCTCCAAACCCCACCCTCTTTTGTTTTGATTCTTATTGTACCTGATTTCGAACAATGCTGTAAACCTACTTAATAATTTCAAACAGGCTAAAAATATAAATTATTTTGTAATTAGCTGTGAAATCAATAAAGAAGCAGCACTTGGTGGAGGTTCGGTCTATGGCTAATCCACCTGCAGCAGTAAAGCTCGCACTAGAATCCATCTGTCTGCTGTTGGGTGAAAGTACAACGGACTGGAAACAGATACGATCCATCATCATGAGGGAAAACTTCATCCCAACTATTGTGAACTTCTCTGCTGAAGAGATCAGGTGAATCAGTGAATTTCAAACTACTGTCAAAAATACTGTACTCGTATACCCCTCAAAGATTTGCTAGGTTTAAAATAACCATGGACTTGCAAATGCATTTTTAAAGGGACATCCTGCACCAAGGATACTTAGTTCATCTGTTTATACCTGCATCAAACCAGGTGCAAATGCATGTGCTTAAGTCATACATATGGGGCCTTTAGCTGTATGGACTTTCCCTTCTCTGGCCTAACTTCACCCCTTTTTGGCTTGGATAAAAGTACCATGCTATGAATAATATGAATAATTTTACTCAGAGGGGCTGGAAGATTTTTCGTCAGTGTCCCCTGGGTAAAAAACAGTATGGGGGTTATTCCAAACCACAAATAGCGGGGACATCCATCCCTGCTATTCGTGCAGCTGCAAGGCCCTCGGATAATTTCCCTACCGGTTGTGTGGGGAAGTTAGTTGGGGTGGGGAAGAGGCGGCCCGGGGGTGGAGAGTGGGCGGTCACCGGCCCTGGACATACAGGGCTGATTCTAATGTTGGCCCTGTACGTCTAGGGCCAGCGAATTGGCCGGGGAGGTTATTCCACCCCCGGGGTGGGATAACCTCCCTGGATGGTTTTTTTGTTTTGTTTTGCCCCGGTTCGGGGCATGGAAGGGGCTAGCGGGGACAAAGTTAATCGCCCGCACCCCGGCCCTGGCCTTAGGGGCTGTATCGGGGGTCGAGCTGCAGGGAATTAACTTTTTGGGGCAGCGGCTAGCATTGCGGCTTTTAAATGGAGCCACAATGCCATGGCAATGGGACTCCATGGCGCCACGGCTCCGTTTAAAAGCCCTGGCTGAGTTAGCCGGACTAGCACTGTATGTGCGGGCCAGGACCGAATCGCAGTCCAGGCCTGCACGTCCAGTGCTGTTCGATTCTGATCCCGCGGGGCTGGACATGCACCACGGGATCAGAATTGCGATCTCCTTGGTACGTCTGGGTCTGCCTGGACGTACAAAGGAGATCTACGTCGTGAATAGAATCAGGCCCTTTATCCTTGGGGAATGTGTAGAAAATTACCTACATACCTGAGTGTTTAGAACGCTACATATTTTTTCAGTGCAACTTTTTCAGAGTTACGAGAGTTAATGTCTTTGGCACGTCAAACCAGAGAATCTTTTTTTTTTTGGTGCCTCTTTGGGGGGTTTTATGTGCTAAAAGCAGCATCCAGATACTCATTTAACCATAGTGTTTTTATGCATGTAAATATGAACTGAGGGGATTGGCTAACTCGAGAACCATATATGGCAAGGAATTACTTGAACTGAAAAAAATGGAGCCGTAAAGAATTTTAACATTTAGGTACAAAGTGGGAGAACCTATTCACTGACTGCTGTTAAGAATCACTGTCCCATGTACTAGAGTAGATTTTTTTTTTCATTGCTTGATCTCTTTGCAAAAAATGTTTATAGCTATGGTGACTGTAGTTAATGTATATAACTTTTTTTCTAGTGATGCAATTCGGGAGAAGATGAAAAAAAATTACCTATCAAATCCCAGTTATAATTATGAAATTGTAAATAGAGCATCGTTGGCTTGTGGTCCAATGGTAAAATGGGCGATTGCACAGGTAATATAACTTCAATGATTACTACTACTACTACTGTATAATGCTACCAGTCGTATGCAGCGCTGCACAGACTAACTTGCGCTAACCATTAGCGTGCATTTTAGTGTGTGGTAAGCACCTTGTGCGGTTAGTGTGAGGATCTGTACTAAAAATCCCACATTTACCGGGTAGCACACGGTCAGGCAGGGACTATGAGTGGGTTGTGATATGGGCATAGGCATTGCTTCACGGTTAGCACGGAAATTTTGGATGCACACTAACTATGAAGTTAGCAGTTAGAATGGGTGTACTTAATGTCATATCAGTTGAGTGGCACTAAGTGCACCCACACGCCTGTTAGTGAGGTATGGCATGTTAACAGTATGCTAATAGCAAGGGGATAGATACACAGGTCCCCAAAAGCTAGCTCAGGTGTCCATGCTAACTTTTGTGCCCTGACATCTGCTACTGGCATGTTTCTTAGTAAACATGGCCCATAATATAATTTTAAATGCTTAAATTAAAAATAAATGTTTGAGTGAACATTGTAATTTGACCTATTTTTCTGTAGAGCTTTCACTTATTCCCCAGCCTATAAAAATTTTGTAGGTGGCACCATTCTCTTCCACTTTATTTTGGGTTTGCTTCTATTTAATAGCCAGGCAGCCAACATCCTGATCACCTCTATGGCTATTTAACAAATACTGTGCATGTATTCAAGGATTTTATGCCCCTCTAGCATTCTGAGAAAAGTTCCTACCTGCTTGTGGCTACCATATACATGTTCAAAACAATTTCTTATTGTCTGCCAGACCAGCCCAGAAGTTGGATGGGTTATGTCGCTCAGCCAGCGGATAGAGACGGAGAACAAAGGCTCCTTGTGTTCCTCGGTATTTTCTGTTGCCTGCAGATGGGCATACCATGCTCTTGTAAACGAAGGGAAGAGGTAGGACGTTGTGTCTGGATGCAGAGACCATTCGCGGGGAAAAAGAATGCGACTCAGTCTGTCTGCCAAGACATTGGACTCCCCTGGGAGGTACACCGCTTGGAGGTGTATTTGAGCAATGGCAAAGGACCATAGGTGTAGCGCTTCCTCGCAGAGGGCCCAGGAGCTTGTTCCTCTCTGCTTGTTCACATAAAACATGGCAGCTTGATTGCCCGTCCTGACTTGGACCTGTTGTGCTCTGAGGTAGTGTTGAAACACCCCAAAGGCATTTGAGATAGCTCGAAGTTCTAGGACATTGATCTGGAGTTAGGACTCTTGCACTGTCCTGAGCCCCTGTGTATTCAGGCTGCCTAGGTGAGCTCCTCAACCCAGTTTTGAGGCATCTGTTGTCAGGATGTATTGAAGTGGAAGCATCTGAAAAGGTGACCCTACGAGCAGGTTTTCTGGAGACCACCACCATTGAAGAGATGTGGTTAGACGGGCAGTGACTTGGATCATATCCTGCTTCCATTGGGAGGCCAGAGTCCACTGGCTATCCGCATATGTAGTCTGGCATATGGAAAGTGTAGTTTACTCACCTGTAACAGATGGTCTCCAGGAGCAGCAGGAATTTAGTCTTCACATATGGGTGACATCAGGTACCGACGGAGCCCGGGCGGGAAGCTCTCCAGCTGCCAATGGGAAAGCCTTTGGGAGCAGTCCACTGCGCCTGTGCTACTGCCTTTCCACTCTCCCAACTCCCTCTCTTCAATTGAGTTTGTAGCTGAACAGAAGGAGTGAAAAACAAAAGAAAAAAACAACCCTACAAGGGGAGGAGGGCAGGTTGTGAAGACTAAATTCCTGCTGTTCCCGGAGATCACCTGTTACGAGTAATTATGCTATCTCCAGGAACAAGCAGGAATGTAGTCTTCACATATGGGGCTTCCAGATCTCTGAAGAATTGGACCGGTTCAGAAAGCTGCACAAAGTCATCTGAACCTAAACTTCCCCGCCAAGGAAATCTGGCAAGAATAGTGGGGTTCATCCCTTCTTCATATGGGGTTTTGTCCTTTCATGTGATGCAGTTACTCATGTCTTCCTACTTCGTAGGGAGGGCTGCAGGGAAGGCTACCCTATTTTGCGTCCATGGAACTTCCATAGGGTCCTAATCTGGTTTTGGAGATACTGAGTGCTGCAGTTTTTGATCCATTCCTATTTCCTCTCTGCGATGGCTGAAGTATGAAAGACAGTAAAGCATCTCTTTTTCTGACTGGCTCAGAGTAATTTCCTCACCTAGAAGGGGAAGGTAATCCCTGTAGGGGTAAGTGCTGTTTAAGCTAGGGGGTTGGTACCTTCCTGGGCAGTGATGCCTGAGCATATTTTGTAGAGCGGGGATACGTTCATCCTTGCTTTTTGATTCAAAGTGCTTTCTTCTAGAGGACTATGTGCAAGACTGCTCAATTTTTTTAAGTGCTAGAAACACACGGATTGCTCTTTAGAATCTCATCCATTCTTGACTGGTCTAGGGGGCGATAAGGAAAAATTTGCTCTTACCAGCTAGTTATCTTTCTTTGTCCTGTCAGATCAGTCCATAGTCACACCCTAGTTTGGCATAGTATCAGTTCATTCTGGTTTGAGGGTCTGAGTGTTTAATGGGCAATTTATTGGATAGAAGGCTCAGGTTTTTTTGATTTCTTCAGAGTGGGTAGTCAGAGAAGCAAGTGAGCGTTAGTCCCACTTTCTTCCTTAATTTTTGGGCAATTTATTATGTGGCTTTTGAGCACTTCCATTCCTTTGCGTCCCTCTAGTCCAGTCCCGGAACCTTAGAGTCTAGAACGCCTTCCAGCAGCCTTGGAGACTGAATGATGTCATCCTTTTCTGATGTCACTGATACAAGTAGGCTAACACCGCCCCCTTTCACCAGTATTTCAGTCTCCAAGCAGCTTGTGAGACGTCTGAGCCTGGGACTGGGCTCATTTGTAGCAAACAAGTAGAGCTGAATTATTTATTTAGTTTTATTTGGCTTGGATCAAATTTTTGATTAGATTTTTGTTTTTTCTCTTTTTGCTTTAGGAGTGCTGCTGCTGCTGAAGCTTCCTGCTGGGCTATTGTAATTCATTTTGTTTTGTCCCCTTCCTTTCTGTTTAGAGGTTTTTTGTTTTTTCCCCATCTTCTAAACGAGCAGAGGCTTGAAAGATTTAGCGGGGATAGATCCTCCCTGCTCCTGAACCCGGTAAGAGGGTTGAGGAGCAGGTGGAGGGAAAGAAAAAGAGAAAGATAAATAAAAAGATAAATGCTACGCAGAGCCCTTAACTGAGAAAGGCTTGCCAGGGCATTTTTTGTTGTGTCCGACGTCAGAGCCGAAGCCGCTGAACGGCTGAGCTCCGAGGCAGTGAACTATCCCCATTTCCCTGCGTTGGACTTTAAGGTATGTGGGGAAAGAGCTGGCGGTTAATTAGATGGTTTTCAAGGCGGCCTTGTTACCGTTAGTAGTTTTGAACGCGAGTGAACGGCGCGCGGCAAACTGCAGTTTTTTCAGCTTATGCAGCTTAGTTGTTTTTGCAGGCGCGTGAAATGGCGCGCATCAGCCTCGTGTGTTCGATAAAGCAGGTTGATGGTTGCACGCGCGTGAACGGCGCGTGTCAGCCTCAGTAGACTTTGGATTAAGCAGGAATCAGGCAACAGTCATTTTAATTATGTATTTTATTAGCGGTTTATAATTTATGGTTTAATAATAGTTTTAGTTTGGGCACCTAATCTTTTCACCAGTCTTAGGTTTAAAAAAAAAAAAAAAAAAAAAATTTAAGATAGTAAAACTTGCTTATTATTGCAACTGTTGCTGGAAATTTGTTTAATATTAGTCATAATCTCCACTATTTATTATAGAATGTCGGCTAAGCCACGATGTTTAGTTTGTGGCTCGCGGCGTGGAGAAGTAATGGATTCAGGTGTGTGTAAGTCATGCACTTTGGAACCTGATGGTGCAATCAAGGCCCAAGGAAGTTCCTCGGGTTCTCATGTTGGTTTAACAGGGGAACTGGGTAATTCTCTGCCTAAGTCCTTTGCAGATAGGGCATGGGTCATCTACTGAAGTTGATTCTCTGGTGCTTCCATCTATGAGCACAGGAGATGTTCCTCATTCTATTCGCTGATGTCTCAGGCCTTGGAGCTTCTGCAGCCTATGTTGGGGGTTTCTTCACAAACTTCAAAGGGTAAGAAGCGTACTAGGTCTGTTTGTCTACACGAGGAGGACTCCAGGTTAGCAAAGATCAGTAAGCAGGCAGTAAATGATAGTCTTCTCGAAGAAGTGTTGGAAGGTGCGGACGATGTAGATCAGTCCTTAGAGATGGAGTTAGAGGAAGGAGAGTTGCCAGAAGAAGAACAACAAAGTAGAGTTGTCAGAGTATTTCGTAAAGAGGAGTTGCCTGCTTTGATTTCTGAGACTCTCAGGTCTCTTAATATGCCTGCGGGGGATTCTGTAGTGGAGGAATCTTTGGAAGATCCACTTTTGCAGGCGGTGCGGAAGTCCCATCGGGTTTTTCCAGTTCATAGAGTTTTTAAGTCTATGATTCAAGAAGAGTGGGACTGTCCTGAGGCAGCTCTTCGAGGTTCTAGATTTTTAACTCGTCTTTACCCTCTTTCAGATCAAGATAAGGAGCTTTTTCGATCTTCGAAAGTGGATGCTGCAGTTTCAGCTGTAACCAAGAAAACTACGATTCCGGTTGAAGGAGCCGCTGCATTAAAGGATGTTCAGGACCGGAAGTTAGACACTTTGCTTAAGCAGGTGTTTGATGTTAGCGTCCTTTCCTTGCATGCCTCGATAGCAGGGGCATGGGTCGCGAGAGGATGTTTACGATGGTCACAAAAGTTGCAGGTAGATCAGGTAAATGAGCATTTAGAGGAGGTAACTCGGTTGGAGTCGGGCGCTGCTTATTTATCGGACATTCATTATGATCTTATCAGAGCTCTGGCTAAAAGTATGGCCTTGGTTGTGGCGGCCCGAAGATACCTTTGGTTACGTAACTGGTCAGCGGACGCTTCGTCTAAGGCTCGTCTTAGTAAGTTACCATTTAGGGGTAAACTTTTGTTTGAGGATTTGGAAAAGTTGGTTAAAGAACTCGGGGAGTCCAAAGGCGGTCGTTTGCCGGAGGGTAAGCCGAGGCAGAGTCGGGGGGCTCACGAGGAAATTCTAGAGTTTCGTAGATTTCGGACACCTCGTTTTAGCAAGCCCCAACGGGGAAGGTTCTCAGTACAGGGTCAGGGATTTCGGAATTTTCGGGGAGCCGGCAGGGGGTTTTCTCAGTTTCAGGCCCCAAATCTTAAGAAATCCCAATGAGATGAGACAGGCTCAGGCAGGGTTTATTCCCGTGGGAGGAAGGTTGAGGGATTTTTACCCTGCCTGGGTCAAGATTACCACAGATCAGTGGGTTTTAGAGATCATTCGAGAAGGTTATGCTCTAGAGCTCCTTCGGCCCGTGTCAGACTCCTTTGTTCAATCTCCTTGCAGCACTCCACAAAGAGTGAACGCAGTCGCAGAGACACTGCAGCGTTTACTACAGCTTCAGGCGGTAATACCCGTTCCTGCGGAGCAGTGCGGTCTGTCAGACGGCTGCCTAGGGTGAGAACTTACACAATCTTGACGATGCATATATTCATATGATTCTTGCAAGGTATTGTGGGTATTGTAGTTCATTCACTCCCAAACACAGCTGATGACAATAATTGAGTTGTGAAACCAAGTGGTAAGGCCAATAAAATACTTCTTTTATTGATGGGGTTTAATTCACCCAGCACATGTATGCTTGATAGCCATATAAATGAGGTTACTTGCTTGCAGTGTTTAAATGGATAACAAAAAGTCACAAAGTAAACCAGAAAACAACCTTCAGCTTGTCAGGCAATTAGCTAATGCTTTCTTAGCAAATAATTACCAAATACAAAGGCACAAAGAAAAGAATAAACTTTGCTGGTTAGGTTAACTTCTGCTTATTTTCCACGCAGATCTCAGCAGTGATTCTCCCTTGCTCACACACACAATCAGGTGCAGCTTTAATTACTATCAATTGACCAGCTGTAAGCCTTTAGCTGGCTGGCTGCTACTGTGTGAACCCAAATCCTGCTTTAAGAGCTGTTTGCAGTGGAAATAAAGAACAAAGTTAGGTTTCTTTGTGATGGCTGATGTGTTTGCTCACAGAAAGCTAGCAATAGCATTTAGATAGAGAACAGTCCATGTAAACTGTACTTTCATCTGCTGTATCTCCCCCTTCATCAATCAGCATAGGGTCACTATCATACATTGGCACAGACGAGTCTTTCATTAAGGCACTATCATGAGAATGCTTATTCCCTTGCTGCCATTCTCTATTATAGATAGGGTCTGGATCAGTGTTCATACCTGAGCCTCTCCTGCCATCATAATTCCTCTCTGTATAGCCGGGCCAGTATGTAATCCAATTCTGATGTCCAGCCTTCCAATCTTGATCCCTGGACACTGGATCTCCTCTCACATACCTTCTGGCCTTGGTCTGAAAGTCCCTTCCACATGCAGTCTTCTCTCTTCCAGGTAGCCACTGGTGATTCCTATCTCTGCCACTCCATTCCTCTGGCTGAATCCAGTCCAATGGACTCTGCTGGCATTTGGAATACCTCCCAGTATGGGTACTGCCTTGGACTCTCCCAGACCATCCAATGGGCTTTCTTCTCTTCCTTCCAGAGAGTTTCCTTCTTTCTCTATCCGCTTGGCTTGGCTTCTGTTTCTCCAGGTGATACTGGTGCTTGAGCTTGTAGCCGTTGCTGTCTCTGTATCTCTTCCTGAAGCTTTTGCTGAAGCTCTCCCTGAAGCTGTTATCTGAAGAATAAGCTCTATTCTTATTCTTTCCTAATGTGTGCTCCTCCCTAACACAGCGCACCTGTGTTGAATCAGGCCCTGCCCTTTGAGATGAGTGCTTAGGGATTACCTCATAGCTCTCTTGATTGCACACACATTTTCTCACTTCAGCCCCTCTCATGGCTGCTGGAAACCTGGTGCATTCTGGGACTGGTAGTCTTTTATGTGAAAACTCTGTTTTCTTGCTTCTACCAGAACTGACAGGTTGCTTGTTCAGAGTCACATCATCTTTTCTATAGCTCCTACCTGAGCTATGATAAGCTTCCTTATCACAGGTCTCGGTCGGTACTCCATCTGTTTCGTAGTGCCAAAGAGAGGGCACTTTTTGACCGATTCTAGATTAAAAAAGGGTAAATAGTTGTCTTCGGATTACTCATTTCAGAATGGAGTCGCTACGCTCGGTCATCGTGGCTTTGAAGGCAGACGAATTCCTAACCTCATTAGATCTGACAGAAGCGTATTTACATATCCCCGTGCGGAAAGATCATCAACGATTTCTGAGATTCGCTCTACCCATGGGGCATTTTCAATTTCAGGCGATGCCTTTCGGATTGGCTTATGGTAGTGGTAGCGGCTGCACTACGCAAGGAAGGTGTATGAGTGCATCCTTATTTAGACGACTGGCTGATTCGAGCAAGGTCAAGGCAGGGAGAGTCTGATGGCCACCGCGCGGGTAGTACAGTTGATGGAGAGTCTTGGTTGGGTAGTCAATTTTGCAAAGAGCAAGTTTGGATCCAACACAGTCTTTGGAATATTTAGAAGCACGTTTCGAAACAGCGAAAGCTGCAGTTTTTCTCCCAAGTCACAGAGTTCAAGGGTTGAGGGAGATGGTGAGTCGGTTTCTAGCAAGACAGGTGACGACAGCGTGGCATTATCTACAATTACTGGGTACAATAGCGGCCACAATTGAAGTGGTACCGTGGGCCAGAGCTCATATGCGAGCATTGCAGGGGGCACTTCTGCAACGATGGTCTCACCAGAAAGATGCGTTGATTCGGCGTCTAATCTGTCCTCCAGAGGTTCGTCAGGATCTTCTCTGGTGGTTAGCGGAGGAGCATCTAGAGGCGGGTATGCCTCTAGATCCTCCATCCTGGATTTTGCTAACGACGGATGCAAGCCTCACAGGTTGGGGGGGCTCATTTCCAAGGCAGGTTTGTCCAAGGTCTCTGGTCACCGGAGGAACAGACTTGGTCCATCAACCGTCTAGAGATGAGAGCTGTGAAATACTGAAGAGCATGCAGCTGCATGGTACCTTTTATATAGGGCGGAGCTCACAACCTCTGTTCTTTGTCTCCATTTGCTGGCTGAGGCGTATGGCCCATCTGTCCTGGACTGGTTTGATAGGACTCGAAAGAAAATTAGCAGGCAAGATCAAATTTTTCCTTTCAGTCCTTATTTAGAGGACTGATTTTTAACTCTTTATGGGAATTATAGAATTGCATAAGGGGAGTTACCCTACTTTTGCAGTTGATAGCACAACCATAGACTCCATTTACTAAAATGAAGGGAGATGTACTTTACATGGCACTTTGAAGTCTGTTGAAATGTGCATTGTTTTATGTCTTTTTTGCAAGAGTTGTATGCATTACATATTAACATCTTCCCTGGCAGTACCATAACTCCCTTTTGGGTCCTGTCTAGGATGGCTGCATCCCATGATCAGGGCTTTGTAAGGGGTATTAGTACAGCTAGGAGTGAGGCAACCAGTGGTGGTAATCATTTTTTCAGTTCTGTGTTTTCCACAGGTATATACTGCCATGCAGATGTAAAAATATTTCAATGTAGTTGAATTTCGAATTGGAGGTAGGGTAGGGGAATTTGTGTTCGTGTTCCAACAATTTTATGCTGTTTTCATTATATTTTAGAAAAGCATGGAAAGATATGAACTATGAACTTTATGCCCAGCTAGTCATATACTGAGAATATACATTTACTTTTGCAGATTCTCCTATAGTATTTCTCCAAAAACAAGCAGGAAGTCAGTCCTCGCATATGGGTGACGTCGGCGCAGACTTGAGCCCATGCGGAGCATTTCCCCAGCTTTCAAAAAGAGCCTTTGGGATGTGCTACCACACATGAATGGTCCCCTTCCCACCCAAGGGTGCCATCTTGCTCAGTCTCCTTTTTTTCACAGTGCTCAACAGACATCGGTCCAGTTTTCCCTGGAAAAAATCCTTGCTATATCCTTTAAAAATGAGCTGTTGCCAGTTTGCATACCGGCTCCCCTTCTTACCTCGAGCCAGCACTGGGCCCAACACTTTTCTCAGCTCCTTTCCCCATTTTTTGATAGAGGCTTGTCTCAACCAGCGTTCATGCCCTTTTTTGCCTGTGGGTCATCGACCCTGGCCAGATGTTTCTCCACCATGTCCCCTGATGGGTTCAAAAAGTGTGACCACTGCAGTCAAACTGTCCGTCAATGACACCCATGACTGCTGTTTACACTGCCTGGGACAAGACCATGTTAGCACCTCCTACGACTGGTGCCAGGCCATGACACCTAAAACCAATAAAAAAAAAAATTGTTCGAGTTGCAGGAGAAACTGTTCTGAAGGTCTGACTGCACCAGCCTCTCCGACGCCGAGCTCCAAACCCAGCACTTCCCGTGAGACCAAGCATCCTCTGAGTCCCTCAATGGCGGCTCCTCTGAGAAGACCTCGGACCCCGGGCGAAAGAAGAAAAATCCTCGAGGTCCGTTGAGGTTCCACCAAAGAAGTAAGATGACTCGGAGGGACTCAGGCGACACAGAGAAGTGTTCCCACCAAGGTCCTCAAAAAGGATTCCTCGGCTGGCGGAGACACTGCGAGGTTCCTTAAGACTGTAGTCCTCTTGGAGGACGCACTTGCGAGAGTGCCGACGCCGGGCCCAAGATCCTGGCTTGGAATCCAGAGTGGCAGCCATGTTGCAGAACATCATTGCTATCCTGACCATGCAGCAGGCAATGATGGCTGGTTTGTCTGCATCTGTCCAGATAACTGTGCCCCCGACTGTGGGGGAGTCCCTAATGGTCGAGCCGAGCACTACTGGCCTCTGGTTAATTCCCTACTCCGGTTGAGGTCCCGTTCCCTGGGCATCCAGTCCTCCCGGCCAGTTTCCAAGACTCGGACCCAGGTCCTCAGGAGGACCCCGGCTCTTCAGCGCTGGCCTTGAGGCAAGGAGTCGTAGGGCCTCAGACTCATCATCCCTCCTCGACTCTGAATGGGAGACTGATGACGAAGCCTCCACGGAAACTAGACTTCACCAAGACGTCCCCTCAGACCCGTCTCCCCCAGCGCTTCAGCGCCATTCTCCGCCAAAGGATGTGGCCTTCAATGACACTGTCAGGGATATGGCCATAGCCCTCTAGGTGCAATTCTAGGCAGAGGACCCACGCACCGAGGAACTGGAGATCCTCTAGTTCGAGTCTTCACCCAAGGAAACTCACGGTGCCGGTGCAGCCGATCCTCAAACAGCTACTGCTATAAATGTGGGAGACTCTGGCGTCTGTGCAGGTGGTTAGCCGATGCCTCGACACCATATACTGTGTCAGGAAGGGGCCGGGGTTTCACAAGCCCCAACTCGCACATAACTCCATGGTTGTCAAGTCAACCATGCAAAAATTCAAAAGCCAGAAGACTCACCTTTTGTCTCCCCTGGAATGGATGCTAGAGCCCTCGATGCACTCAGGCACAAGTGCTACCAGGACTCAATGCTGGGATGCTGAATCCAGGCCTATGAGCTATAAATAGGCATGTATCTGAAGGCCCTGACCAAGAGTTGTCTGGATTCTCTGCAGGCCTGGCTGGGGAACCTCTCCAGCAGTTTCAAGCTCTGACTTTCATAGTCAAGGACTGCTCGAAGTTCCTCTCCCTGGCGGCAGACAGATTTGAGTCAGCTCGAGTAGCAGCGGCTGGCATTGGGGCTCGATGCCAAGCCTGGCTACAGTCCTTGGACCTTGAGCAATAGGTCCAGGACAAGCTGCTTGACGTCCCTTGCACTGGTGAGAACCTGTTCGGCATGACCGACAAGACAGTTGAGATAGAAGCCGAAGTGGTGACCTGCCAGAGGCTCTGAAAGAAGACCTCTTCCTTTCTCTGCAAAAATCCCTTGGGGAAATGGCCCCCATTCCAGGGAAAAAAGGGGCACTTCCAACAGTCACCGCTACCAGTCCTCTTTGGGCCAGCAACAGGCTTCTCATCCCAAGAGGCAAGGCCAAGGAGCTCAGAAGCCCAAGGTCCAGGCTTCAGTCCAACCAGAAGGGAACTTTTGATTCCCAGGGCAGGGCCTCCCCTGGGAGTCCTCCACCAGCCCACAAGGGGCCTCCTGGCACTCTTTGCCAACAAGTGGGCCAAGGTCATCTCAGACCAGTGGGTGCTACAGGTGGTAAAGGAGGGATACCTCCTCCACTTACAGCAAGTACCACCCAGGTTCTTTCCAGGAGAGCCAGTGCAACCTCTCTTTCACCAGATCCTTCTGCTCTGAGCTTGCAGGTCTGCTCAGGGACAATGCAGTGGAGCTTGTACCCAAACATCTGTGGGGAAAGGGCTTCTACTCAAGGTACTTCCTTGTCTCCAAAAGAACAGGGGGCCTCAGGCCCATACTAGACCTGCGAAACTTAAACAAGTTTCTGGTGAAGAAATTCAAGATGCTCTCCCTTGGAACACTGCTGCCTTACCTCCACCAGGGAGATTGGCTGTCCTCCTTGGACCTAAAGGATGTGTACACTCACACCCTGATCCACCTCTCCCACAAGCAGTACCTACAGTTTGTGGTTGGAGGAGGGCACTGCCAAGACAGTGTGCTGCCCTTCAACCTAGCCGTCTTGTCCAAGGATCTTTACCAAGTGCTTGGCAGTGGTAGCTGCCTACCTGTGCCTACAAGGGGCTTTTGTCTTCCCCTACCTGGATGACTGGCTCATCAGGGGTTGTACAGCCTCAGAGGTCAGTCAGGCCACAGAACAGACAACTTGTGCAGCACCTGGGGTTCATCATAAACTACCTCAAATCTCATCTCTCTCCAGCCCAAAGCCTGAAGTTCACAGGAGCTCAGCTGGACACGTTGCAAGTAAGGGCCGTCATCCCAAGAGAAAGGGCAGACTGCCTCTTACAACTGGCATGAGAGATACAACGCTGCTCATCTGTACCGGCTTGCCGCTACCTCCGGTTTCTATGCCACAAGGCCTCAGCGGTCCATGTCACATCCTTTGCCCACCTACACATGCGGACAGCCAAATGGTGCCTCCACTCACAGTGGCCTCGAGCCACGGGCAGGCTACAGGTCAGGGTCAGAGTCACTTGCCAATTGGTGGAGTTCCTCACCTGGTGGCAAAACTTGCGCCACCTTCAGATGGGAATGCCATTCAAGGCACCCGCCCTGAAGAGAACCCTGACAATCAACACCACCCTTCTGGGATGGGGGGGGGGGCATTGCAGGGACCATCGCACACAAGGCAGCTGGTCCCAGGAGTCGTCACTCCTGTAGATAAATCTCCTGGAACTCAGGGCAATCTTCCTGGCCCTACGAGCGTTCCGCCATAACCTGCGACACCAGCCGGTCCTGATACAGACAGACAACCAGGTTGCTATGTTTTATAACAAACAAAGAGGCACGGGCTCGAACTCCCTCTGCCAGGAGGCATTGGCCCTCCTCTCCTTCGCAGTGCGCAACAACATGCTCCTGTGAGAGGTATACCTACCGGGGTAGGACTGCCTAGAGGACAGACTAAGCAGAGTTCTCCGCCCACACGAGTGGTGCTTGAACCACAGAGTGGCAAGGAGGCTCTTCCACCTCTGGGGTAGGCCCATAATGGATCGTTTATTGTATTTATTTAACAGGTTTTTTTTATACCGCTTTATCATTTCAATCCCAGTGGTTTACATTGTAACTTAAACTTGGTAAACGTACATTAAACAGGGACATTAATTACTTGGATTTTTTTCTGAGCAATGGAGGGTTAAGTGACTTGCCCAAGGCCACAAGGAGTGCTAGTGGGAATCGAACCCTGGTCTTTGGGTTCCCAAGCCAGTGCTCTAACCACTAGGCTACTCCTCCCTGGACAGTACGCAGCTGCCCTGCTTCTGCTCGCGCCAGATGCACCCAGGGAGAGTGGCGTCTGATGCCTTCCTGATCTCGTGGAATGAGGGCCTGCTCTGTGCGTTCCCACCAACCCCCCCTCCCCCCCAGTCGCCAAGACCCTATTCAAGGTCCAGAGCGAGAAGGCATCAGTTATACTGCTTGCCCCCAGGTGGCCCAGGCAACCGTGGTTCCCTCTGTTGCTCTCCCTGTCGCTAGTGCTCCCAGTTCCACTGGGTTGAACTCAAGACCACCAGTCCCAGGAGAAGGGCACCCCAGTCTGGGGTAACTAATGCTAATGGCATGACTGCTGAAAGGATAGCATTGGCCCCTTTCAACCTCCCGGGAGACATTGAGGAGGTCCTCCTAGCCTCTTGAAAACCCCCTGCCAGATGAGCGTATGCCTTAAAATGGAAAAGGTTCTCCGTCTGGTATGCAGAAGGAAGAGAATCACTTCTCCTGCCAAGTGCACCTCATACCTCAGTACCTATTACATCTGACGGACACCAGGCTGAAATCTAACTCGATGATGGTACACCTGAGTGTCATAGCCACTCACCACCACCCTATGGAGGGAAAATCCCTTTTGAGCCAGCCCCTGGTCTCCAGGTTCTCTGGAGCCTTCTGTTATCCAAGCCCCCTCTCTGCCCTCCACTGGCAGAATGGGACCTTAATGTGGTGCTCTGCCAGCTCACCAAACCACCATTGAAGCGCCTAGCCACTTGCCACCTGCACTACCTGTCTTGGAAAGTGGCTTTTCTGATTGGCCTTATGTCCACTCAAAGAGTGAGTGAACTCCAGGCCCTGGTGGAAGATTCGCCTTATACAACATTCTATAAGAACAGGGTAGTGCTGCACACACACCCCAAATTCCTCCTGAAGATGGTATCTACTTTCTTCCTCAACCAAGAGATGGTTGCCCCAACCACCTTCCCATGGCCTCACGCCGGCGGGGAGGAACTAGTCCTTCCTACACTGGACTGCAAACTGGCCCTGTCCTTCTACGGCAGCGGACTCAGGCCCATCACACAGCTCCTCAGCTTTTCGTGTCTTATGACCCCACAGACTGGGGCAATCCGTGGCTAAGCGAACTTTGTCCACTTGGTTGGCGGTCTGTATTGCCCTCGCCTATTAGCAAGTTGGCCTCTCTCTTGAGCACTGGATCACAGCGCATCACGTGAGGGCAATGGCCACATCGGTGGCCAAACTCCGTTCAGTGCCGGTGACGGAAATATGCAAGGCCGCCACATGGTCTTCACTTCATACGTTTTCAGCTCACTACTGCTTGGAGAGCATGTCCCATAGGGACAGTGCCTTTGGCCAGGCAGTACGCCGTAATATTCTCAAAGTGTAGGCAACTCCTGCCCTCCGACCCTTCTGTGTTCAGCCTACAGGAGTGATAGTGTCGCTGGACGCTAGGGTCTTTCAGAGTCTCTCAGTGGGGACTCACCACCTGCAACTCACGGCTACCCGACTGGTCGCAGTTGGTGTTGTCGTGATTCGGTCCTCAGCAGCCTGGAGCTAGGGAGTCCTATGTGTGAGAACTGACTTCTGTTTGTTCCTGGAGAAAGTATAGATCTCCAGGAACAAGCAGGAATGAGTCTTCACATATGGGTATCGTCGGTACCGATGGAGCCTGCGTGGGAACGCTTCCCAGCGTCCAGAAAGAAAGCTTTTGGGAGCATCTCACAGCGCCTGCGTGCTGCCTTCCCGCCTTTCCCAACCGCCTCTCTCCAGTTCTTCTTTTCCGCGGATCCAGCAAGTCGTGTTCCTGTCACTGCTGAAGAAGTTCTTTATATTTCTTTATTCCTTTGGTCGCGCGTCTGCCTTCTTCGACGGCGGACCCGTACCGCCGGTCTTTTCTTCTTTGTTCTTTAAAAGAAAAAAAAAAAAAAAACCTACCGTTTCCCACTTCTGTGCATTTTTTCCTTTTGGGCCTTAGGCCTAGAAAAATTTTCCTCATGGAAAAGCCCGCTTCCGGGTTTAAAAAGTGCACGAAGTGCAGTGGTACTATTTCTATCACTGACACCCATGAGTGGTGTCTAAAATGTTTGGGTCCTGACCACTCCATCACCGATTGTGGGTCCTGTTCCATGATGTCTAAAAGAGGTCGATAGAATCGAGTGGCCAAGCTCAGTACCCTGTTTCCCTCTGATGCAGCTTCGGTGGCATCGACATCTTCCAGGGCTGCTTCTTCCTCCCATGGATCTCAGGTAACCAAACATAAGTCCAGCCGGTCCTCGAAGGGTAGATCTCCCTCTAAGTATCGAGATGCCTCCGGGCTTGCTCTTGAGGATCCCGCACCGGCAAAATTACCCCGGCGGGAAGCTCCGGCTTCCAAAGCTTCATCTATGGGGTTACAGGTTGACATCGATGGCTCGGCCTCGACCGATCACCTGTTGCCATGTTCTGGGGTACCGGTGGTTTCCACTGGTACCGACATCCAGACATTGGTTGCGTCGATGGATCAGAATATTCTGACCATGCAGCGTGTCATTACAGCATTCATACAAGCTGCGACGCCTCCGGTACCGCAACAAACTCCGTTGTCGGTACCGGTTCCGGCACCGATATTGGTTCCGGTGCCGGTACCGATTGCATCGACATCGGCTTCGGTGTCGACTGCAGTGGTACCCTGTTCTGTGATGCCCATCGGTACCGATCACTCCTGATGTCGATACCACTCGGTACGCGTATCTGGCTCTGCAGGAGCATCCAGACAGGCGATACTTCGATTCCTCCGAAGACTCTGATGAATCAGAGGCTTCTGTCGAAGCATCGGTACTCCTTCCTCAGGAGCCCTCTTCTCCAAAAAGAAGAATGTCTCCTCCAGAAGACTTGTCTTTTCAAGACTTCATTAGGGAAGTGGCCAGGGGCCTCTCCATTTCAGTGGCCCCTGAATCAGAGCCTAGAGCCAAAAAAATTGGATATTTTACAATATCCTAAGGCTCCTAAAGAGGCAGCTACTTTACCAATTCATGAGATCCTTTATGATCACATGTTGGGCATATGGGAGACACCTCTCACTATCTCCCCTCATTCTCGTAGGTTGGACACCATGTACCGTGTTCCTCCTTGTCCTGGCTTTCATAAGACTCAGCTTCCTCACCACTCTATTGTGGTGGAGTCTGCTATGAAGAAGATAAAGAGTGCAAAAAGACACTCATCTAATCCTCCAGGAAGAGAATGCAGAACCTTGGATGCTTTTGGCCGGAGAATTTTCCAGGCCAATATGCTTGCTGCCAGAATCAACTCCTATAGTTTCTATATGGGGATGTTTCTAAAGGAAGTTACAGATCATCTGCAAACTTTATCTCCTTTTATCTCAGAAGATAAAAGGGAAGAGTTTCTCACCTGGCTTAAACATGCCCAGGATGTTTCCAAATTTTCCAACCGTGCAGCCTTTGACTCTTTTGAGTGTGCCAGCAGAGCCTCGGCTATTGCCATAGGTGCACACAGAGTTGCTTGGTTACAAGCTTCTGATTTGGAATCCTGGGTCCAGGATGGATTAGGAAATCTTCCTTGTATAGGTGAAAACCTTTTTGGTAAGGATTGGCAAGCAAAGGCCACTCAGATGGATGCTGAGAATTCTGCCTTAGATAGACTTTCAAAGTCTACTTCTGCTCCTGTTAGAAAAAGGTTATTCAAAAAGGCTTTCTTTCCCCAAAAGGGGAAATATTATCCTGTTTATGGTCAGCAGACATCTTCTGCAGGTCGTTTTGCTGCAAAGCGTCAGCAACAACCTAAACAAGCCAAGCCTAAGGCTGCAAGGACCGCTACGGCCCAACAGCCTCAGCCTCCTCAGGGCCTTTGACTTACATCTAGAGAACTTAGCCTTTCTGGCTCTAGAAGAACCAGAGCCTCTCACCATTCCAGGAAGGTTAGCCCACTTTGCTCCCAGATGGGAACAAGTCACGGCAGAGCAATGGACCCTCTCCATCATAAGGGAAGGGTACAAGCTTCATTTCTTAAACCTTCCTCCTCACACCATGGTGAGACAGTTCAATTCTCCAACATCTCTCCTCGACCTTCTGGGTCAGGAGATTGCTACCCTTCTTGCCCAAAGGGAAATAGAAGAAGTACCCCTTCTTCAACAGGGCTCAGGGTTATACTCCCCCTATTTTCTTATCCCAAAGAAAACAGGGGGCTACAGACACATATTAGATCTCAGAGAATTGAACAAGTTTCTATACAAGGAGAAATTCAAGATGATTTCTCTCGGTGTTCTCCTTCCATACCTTCAGAGTCAGGATTGGCTTTGTTCTCTAGATCTCAAGGATGCGTACACCCATATCCTCATCCATCCAACACACGGAAGGTTCCTTCGGTTCCTTTATCAAGGAAAGCATTACCAGTACAGAGTGCTTCCTTTCGGTCTGGCCTCTGCTCCAAGAGTGTTCACAAAATGCATGGCAGTAGTAGCTGCATTTCTACGCACTCTAGGAATATTTGTATTCCCATATCTGGACGACTGGCTCATCCGAGCTCCGTCCCAGTCAGAGGCCCAGACTTCCCTAGCCTGCACAAGGCGTGTTCTTCAGTATCTGGGACTTGTAATAAACATCCCAAAATCCCATCTCACCCCCCTACTCAGTCATTAGAGTTCTTAGGGGCCTTGCTGGATACCACAACTGCAAGGGCCTATCTTCCCCAGGCCCTTTGCCTACGCTTGGTGCAGTTGGCCTCACAAATTCATTTAAAGTCCCATTTAACTGCTTGACAAATGTTACAACTGTTAGGCCACATGGCATCCTCCGTGCATGTGGTTCCTTACGCTCGCCTTCACATGAGGGCAGCTCAGTGGACTCTGTCCACCCAATGGACCCAGGCATCAGGGTGCCTGTCAGACAAAATAGCAACCTCCAGTCGCCTCTTCTGGTCTCTCCAGTGGTGGAGGTCCACTCAAAATCTGTTGCTGGGGTAGCCCTTTCAACAGTCGCTACCCCAAGCAATCCTTACAACAGATGCCTCTCCAAGGGGTTGGGGAGCTCATCTACAAGATCTCTCCACCCAGGGCATCTGGTCTCCACAAGAGACATCTCTACATATCAACCTCTTGGAGCTCAGAGCATTTCTTCTAGCTCTGAGTCTTCCACATCCTGCTCAGCTACAAAACAGTCCTCATCCACACGGACAACCAAGTAGCCATGTTCTACTTGAACAAGCAGGGCAGGACTGGCTCTCTGTCGCTTTGCAACGAAGCTTTGAGATTGTGGGCCTTTGCCAGAGAGCATCAAATTCATCTCGTGGCAGTGTATCTTCCAAGGGTTCAAAACTCTTGGGCAGACAGACTCAGTCAAGTTCTGCTTCCACACGAATGGTCCCTCCATGGGGACCAGATAGCCAGGGTCTTCCGAATTTGGGGAACCCTGGACATAGACCTGTTTGCAAGTCCGTGGAATGCCAAACTTCCCCGGTTCTGTTCCAGGATTCCGTGTCAGGGAGTTCAGGCCAGGGATGCCTTCCTCCTTCATTGGGGGCAAGACTTCCTCTATGCCTTTCCACCCATTCCCCTAATTCCCAAGACACTGTTCAAACTTCAGAGAGACAAGGGGTCTATGATCCTCATAGCACCACATTGGCCACGCCAGGTGTGGTACCCTCTACTTCTGCATCTCTCTCAAGCTCCCTCCCTGGACTTGGGATCTGCTCCAGACCTCCTGTCCCAGGAGGAGGGAACTTTGTGGCACCCAAATCCCCAGTCTCTTCATCTCAGAGCCTGGGTTGCTGAAGGCCTAGACCTTCAAGATTTGCATCTTTCTCAGCAGGTGAAGGATATACTTCATGCTTCCAGAAAGCCTTCCACTAGACGTTCCTATGTTTTTAAATGGAAAAGGTTTACCATTTGGTGTGCACAGAAGGGTCTTAACCCCCTTGCAATACCTCTGAATTCTTTACTAGAGTATTTGCTGCATTTATCCCATGAAGGCCTTAAAGCAAATTCAGTAAGAGTCCATTTGAGTGCTATTGCAGCATCCCTTAAGCCTCTCAATGGACAGCCTATTTCCTCTCATCCTCTTATTGCAAGATTCATGAGAGGCCTTCTTTTAACTAAACCTCCCATTAGACCACCTCCAGTGGCATGGGACTTGAATTTGGTTCTTGGCCAGCTTATGATGCCACCCTTTGAACCTTTAGCCACTACCTCCTTGAAATTTCTTTCCTGGAAGGTTACTTTTCTCATTGCAGTCACCTCAGCTCGCCGCATCAGTGAACTGCAAGCCTTGGTGGCTAATCCTCCTTATACAATGTTCCATCATGACAAGGTAGTCCTCAGGACTAATCCACACTTTATGCCTAAAGTGGTCTCACCTTTTCATCTGAACCAGGAGGTGTATTTACCTGTCTTTTTTCCAGGACCTCATGCATCAAGTGCAGAGAGGAATCTCCATACCCTGGATTGTAAGAGAGCGCGTGCTTTTTACTTACAAAGGACACAGCAACATAGAAAGTCCTCTCAACTCTTTGTTGCTTTTGATCCCTCTCATTTGGGACTTCCAGTCTCTAAGAGAACTCTGTCCAATTGGATTGCTCAGTGTATTTCTTTCGCCTACCAGAGTAATAACGTTTCTCTGGAGGGCCATGTCACAGCTCACAATGTGAGGGCCATGGCAGTCTCTATGGCTCATCTGAACTCTGTGTCCATCGACCAAATCTGTCGAGCGGCCACCTGGGCCTCGGTTCATACCTTTACAGCCCATTACTGCTTGGACAAGGACTCCCGCCGGGATGCCTTGTTTGGTCAGGCTGTTCTCAAACACCTGTTCCATACCTAATCAACTCCTACCCCCCATCCCTGGTTGGATGCCCGAGATCCATGGGGGCAGGTAGAGCCCTTCTCAGGGACTCACAACCTTGGAGATCTCCCAGGCATCTCTAGCTGGGGAGTCCCCATATGTGAAGACTCATTCTTGCTTGTTCCTGGAGATAGCACAGTTACTTACCTGTAACAGGTGATCTTTGGGAACAGCAGGAATAAGTCTTCCCAACCCACCCACCTCCCCTAGGAGTTGTATCTCTCTCTTTCCTTTCCTCTCTCTCTCTTTGTCTCAGCTTAAAACTGGAATTGGAGAGAGGCGGTTGGGAAAGGCGGGAAGGCAGCGCGCAGGCGCTGTGGGATGCTCCCAAAAGCTTTCTTTCTGGATGCTGGGGAGCGTTCCTGCGCCGGCTCCGTCGGTACCGACGATACCCATATGTAAAGACTTATTCCTGCTGTTCCCAGAGATCACACAGGTAAGTAACTGTGCTTTACTCACCTGTAATAGGTGTTCTCTGGGAACAGCAGGAATCAATCCTCACAACCCTCCCTCCTCCTCTAGGAGTTGCCTCCCTACCTTATTTTGATTTTCACTGCCGTCCTAGCTATGTCATCTGACTGAGCAAGATGGCACCCTTGGCTAGGAAGAGGAACGCGTATATGTGGTAGCATGTCCCAAGGGCTTTCTTTGAAAGCTGGGGAAATGCTCTGCATGGGCTCCGGCACCGATGTCATCCATTTATGAGGACTGATTCCTGCTGTTCCTGGAGAACGCCTGTTACAGGTGAGTAACTATGCTATCCTGCCAGAGGTGCTCATTGTGGGTGGGGCAAGACTCTAGTCCCTAATTTATGGCATTGTATAATTACAGCTCAACTATGCTGATATGCTGAAGCGAGTGGAACCCCTGCGTAACGAACTTCAGAAACTGGAGGACGATGCCAAAGACAACCAACAGAAAGCAAATGAAGTCGAGCAAATGATTCGTGATCTGGAAGCCAGTATTGCTCGCTACAAAGAAGAGTATGCGGTGCTAATCTCTGAGGCCCAAGCCATTAAAGCAGACTTGGCTGCTGTGGAAGCTAAAGTAAGATCACATCTCAATAATGCCATTGCTTATTTTGATTTAAATGTTTTAACTGTGCTTTATCAAACATTTTCTGCACCTAATGAAATAGCTGTTTTGATGAGCAGCACCAGTGTGGATGCATGGGTCACGTGTTAAACATCTGGAGAGCCTTTTCTAAAACAAGATTCCAGGTTTGAATGAAAAGGAACCTGTTGAACAGCAGACCTACTGTAGCATTATTTTATTTTTTGTCTATCATGTGAGTATTCTTTTCTAGACTTCTCCTGGGTTTATTCATGCTGTTTTTTGTGCCTACACAAAATTTCTGTGTTAAGCATTTTAACTGAAGTTTAGAATTTTTGACATTTGTGTTGACTACACTATGCAACTGCAGTAGGCATCATGTTTTGCTGAACTGTATTAAGCTAGCCCAATTGCTTGTCTCCCTCTGAATCATCTCGCTCCCCTTCAGTCTGTTCAAAAATCAGCAGCGCGGCTAATCTGCCAGCCTCAGTAAGCTCAAGTCGCTTCATTAGCTCCCTATCCGTTTCTGTATCCAGTTCAAACTACTTCTGCTGACATAAAAATGCACTCTTTCTGCTGCTCTTCACTACCTTTTCTCTCGTCTCTCCCTGCACCACTCCTCAGGAAATCCACTCCTCTGGCAGATCCCTTCTATCTGTGCCCTTCTCTTCTACTGCCATTTCCAGACTTTGTTCCTTCCACTTTGCTGCTCTGTAACAAACTACCTGAGTCTGTACATCAAGCTTCATCTCTGGCCCTTTTCAAATCCAGGTTGAAAATGTAGGCTGCTTTTGGATCCTAATCTGCTTAGTCTCCTGCTCTGTGTTTCTTTACCATTCCCCTAGACATATCCTTGTCCCCCAGCTGTTGTGTTATCTGTCTTAACTAGATTGTAAACTCTGAGCAGGGACAGTCTTTTACATGAGTCTGTACAGCACTATGTACTCCCTGTAGTGCTACACAAATGATCCATTGTAGTACTAGTAGGTATGTGGTGTCTTTTTATTTTACATTTACCTGAACAAATCTAGTAACTCATCTCCCTTCACTGGGAATAGTTGAATGTGTAAGTATCCATCTTTTCTTGGTTTGCTAGCAAGACCTTGTTAGAACTTGCAGGAAATGTTGAAACTGTTATGGTTCTGAATGAAGCTATCAGTCACAGAACTCTGACTAAAATCCATTCAGAACCAAGATTCTCTTTAGTTCTCATGACATGGATATTGAAAGTAGTGCTAAGTAGGCTTGTTTTGTCTGGATGTGTTAAAGTCTTTCAGAAAGCCAGGAGCTTGCTAGTTAGGATTATGACTTAAGTGGTCTTCTAACTTTGTCTTGACTCGAAAGCCAGCTCCAGTAGGATTTATTTAGCTTGTCAGTGCCTCAGTGCCATCCCTTATTGCCTACTCAGGATTAAAAGTCACTGATGCTTGCAGGGTCCTGCCTGTACTTGCATATGTGTTCCTACATTGACTACCATCCACAGCCCAGCTGAGTTCTTGCCTCTGAACAAGTATCCTGCCTGCAAGCTATTCTCTGGTGTTTTCTAGAAATGGTGAGATCCCACACAGCCCAAGGGTTACACATGCCTAGAAACACTTAGAGCAAGTACAAAAATGTCTATCACAGACAAGTCAGACACGTGGATAACAGTTTTAAAAAAGTTAGAAAATTGTAGGTTACAATGAGCACACAACAAATAGAAAAGAAAGAGAATTGTGAAATACACTACCTACTATATGTGGGAATTACTTATCTCCAGGAACAAGCAGGAATGAGTCTTCACATATGGGTACATCGGTACCGACGGAGCCTGCACGGGAACGCTCCCCAGCTTCCCAAAAAGAAAAGCTTTTGGGAGCATCCCACAGCGCCTGCGCGCTGCCTTCCCGCCTTTCCTAACCGCCTCTCCTCAGTTCTTCTTTGCCGCGGAGCCAGCAGGTCGTGTTCCTGTCACCGCTGAAGAAGTTCTTTGTTTTATTTTATTTCTTTGGTCGCGCGTCTGCCTCCCCCGACGTCGGACCGGTACCGCCGGTCTTTTCTTTTCTTATTTAAAAAAAAAACAAAAAACATAGTTTTTCCCTCACTTAGTGTGTTTTTCTTCTTTTGGGCCTTAGGCCTCACAAAGAAATTTTCCTCATGGAAAAACAAGCCTCCGGGTTTAAAAAAT
This sequence comes from Ichthyophis bannanicus, assembly GCA_033557465.1. NCBI lineage: Eukaryota > Metazoa > Chordata > Amphibia > Gymnophiona > Ichthyophiidae > Ichthyophis > Ichthyophis bannanicus. The sequence continues at coordinate 85,585,624 of CM066037.1, forward strand.
GCACTAAGTGCAGCGGTACTATTTCTGTTACTGACACCCATGAATGGTGTCTTAAATGTTTGGCCGTCCTGTTCTTTGATGTCTAAACAAGGTTTACAGAACCCAGCAGCCAAGCTCCATGTGCTGTTTCCCTCTGATGCAGTTTCAGTGGCATCGACATCTTCCAGGGCTGCTGCTTCCTCCCATGGATCTCAGGTAACCAAGCATAAATCCAGCCGGTCCTCGAAGGGTAGATCTCCTTCCAAGCATCGAGATGCCTCCGGGCTTGCCCTCGAGGATCCTGCACCGGCAAAACAACCCCGGCGGGAAGCTCCAGCTTCCAAAGCTCCACCTATGGGGTTACAGGTTGACATTGATGGCACGGCCTCGACCGATCACCTGTTAGAATGCTCTGGGGTACCGGCGCAACCTTCCGGTACCGAATTCCAGGCATTCATGGCGTCGATGGATCACAATGTTCTATCCATGCAGCAGGCTATCACGGCCTTCATTCAAGCTGCGACGCCGCTGATACCACAACAATCTCCGTTGTCGGTATTGGCTCCGGTACCGGCACCAGCGCCGGTACTGGTACCGACTGCATCGACATCGACCAGGATGCCGACTGCAGCGGTTCCCTGTCCAGGGATGCTCGTCAGTACCGAACCGGTACCGACGACGCCCGATGTCGATACCGCTCGATACACATACCGAGCTTTATAAGACCACCCTGACAGGCGATATTTTGATTCCTCTGATGATTCTGATACATCAGAGGAGTCTGCTGAAGTATCCATAGCCCTTCCTGACGAGCCGCCTTCTCCAAAAAGAAGAATGTCTCCTCCAGAGGACTTATCCTTTCAAGACTTCATAAGAGAAGTGGCTAAGGGACTTTCTATTTCAGTAACCTCTGAATCAGAGCCTAGAGCTAAAAAATTGGATATTTTAGGTTATTCTAAGGCTCCTAAGGAGGCAGTCACCTTGCCAATTCATGAGATTCTTTATGAGCACATGATTGACTTATGGGATACTCCTCTCACTATCTCTCCTCATTCTCGAAGATTGGACACTATGTACCGTGTCCCTCCTTGTCCTGGTTTTCATAAAACACAGCTTCCCCACCATTCTATTGTGGTGCAGTCAGCTATGAAAAGGATAAAAAGTGCAAAAAGACACTCTTCTGCCCCTCCAGGAAGAGAATGCAGGACCTTGGATGCTTTTGGTAGGAAAATCTTCCAAGCCAGTATGCTCATTGCCAGAATCAACTCCTATAGTCTTTACATGGGTATGTTTCTAAAAGAAGTTGCAGATAAGCTGCACACTTTCCTCCCTTTTCTTCCAGAGGATAAAAGGGAAGAATTCCTCCTTTGGCTCAAGCATACTCAAGACATTTCAAAGTTTTCCAACCGTGCGGCTTTTGACTCCTTTGAAGGTGCCAGCAGAGCTTCGGCCATTGCCATAGCTGCTCGCAGAATTGCTTGGCTCCAAGCTTCTGATTTAGAACCTTGGGTCCAGGATGGTTTAGGGAATCTCCCCTGTACAGGGGAAAATCTGTTTGGCAAAGAGTGGCAAATAAATGCCACTCAAATGGATGCAGAAAATTCTGCTCTGGATAGACTTTCAAAGTCAACCTCCATTCCTGCCAAGAAAAAACCTTTCAAGAAGTCTTTTTTCAAAAAGGGCAGATTCCCTTCTACTTCTGGCCAACAATCATCTACAGGTCGCTTTGCTACTAAGCGTCAGCAACCTAAACAGGCCAGGCCTAAGTCTACAGGGGCTGCTGCAACTCAGCAGTCCCAACCTCCCCAGGGTTTTTGACTTGATGCTAGAGAACTTAGCCTTTCTGGCTCTAAAACAGCCAGAGCCTCTCACCATTCCAGGAAGGTTAGCTCATTTTGTTCCCAGATGGGAGCAAATTACAACAGAGCAGTGGACCCTCTCCATCATAAGGGAGGGGGGCTACAAGCTTCATTTCTCAAACCTTCCTCCTCACACCATGGTGAGACACTTCAATTCTCCAACATCTCTTCTCGACCTTCTAGGTCAGGAGGTGGCTACCCTTCTTGCCCAAGGGGCAATAGAAGAAGTACCTCTTCTTCAACAAGGGTCAGGGTTTTACTCCCCCTATTTTCTCATCCCAAAGAAAACAGGGGGTTACAGACCCATATTAGATCTCAGAATTGAACAAATTTCTATGCAAGGAGAAATTCAAGATGCTTTCTCTGGGCACTCTCCTTCCATACCTTCAGAGTCAGGATTGGCTTTGTTCTCTAGATCTCAAGGATGCGTACACACATGTCCTCATCCATCCTTCTCACAGAAGGTTCCTCCGTTTCCTTTTCCAAGGAAAGCATTACCAATACAGGGTACTTCCTTTCGGTCTGGCCTCTGCTCCAAGAGTGTTCACCAAATGCATGGCAGTAGTAGCTGCATTTCTACGCACTCTGGGAATTTTTGTATTCCCATACCTGGACGACTGGCTCATCCAAGCTCCATCCCAGTCAGAGGTCCAGACTGCCCTGGACTGCACAAGGCGCATTCTGCAGTATCTGGGACTTGTGGTAAATCTCCCAAAGTCCCAGCTCACCCCTACTGAATCCCTAGAGTTCATAGGGGCCTGGCTAGATACTACCACTGCAAGGGCCTATCTTCCTCAGGCCCGTTGCCTACGCCTGGTGCAGTTAGCTTCCCAGATTCAGTCAAAGAGCCATTTAACTGCCCGGGAGATGCTGCAACTGCTAGGCCACATGGCATCCACAGTGCATGTGGTCCCCTATGCTCGCCTTCACATGAGAGCAGCTCAATGGAATTCGTCCACCCAGTGGACTCAAGCATCAGGTGCTCTGTCAGACAAAATAGCAACCTCCAGGCGCCTCTTTTGGTCTCTCCAGTGGTGGAAGTCCACCCAAAATCTGTTGCTGGGGTCCCCCTTCCAACAGTTGTTACCCCAGGCAACCCTCACAACAGATGCCTCCCAAACAGGTTGGGGAGCTCATCTGCAAGACCTCTCCACTCAAGGCACTTGGTCTCCACAGGAGACCTATCTCCATATCAACCACTTGGAGCTCCGAGCAGTTTTTCTAGCTCTCAAGGTCTTCCATACCCTGCTCAGCTACAAGACAGTCCTCATTCATACGGACAATCAAGTAGCAATGTTTTACATAAACAAGCAAGGAGGAACTGGCTCTCTGTCGCTTTGCAACGAAGCTTTAAGATTGTGGGCCTTCGCCAGAGAGCATCAAATCCATCTCCTGGCCGTATACCTTCCAGGAATCCAAAACTCTTGGGCAGACAGACTCAGTCGAGTTCTGCTTCCACACGAATGGTCCCTGCACATGGACCAAGTACTCAGAATCTTTCAAGAGTGGGGAACCCCGGACATAGACCTCTTTGCAAGTCCGTGGAATGCCAGACTTCCCCGGTTCTGTTCCAGAATTCCGTGTCAGGGAGTTCAGGCCAAGGATGCCTTCCTCCTTCACTGGGGTCAAGACTTCCTGTATGCCTTTCCACCCATTCCTTTAATTCCCAAGACTCTGTTCAAGCTCCAGAGGGATCAAGGATCTATGATCCTCATAGCTCCACGCTGGCCACGCCAAGTGTGGTACCCTCTACTTCTACGTCTCTCTCAAGCTCCCTCCCTAGACTTGGGAGCTGCTCCAGACCTTCTGTCTCAGGAGGAGGGGACTTTGTGGCACCCAAACCCCAAGTCCCTTCACCTCAGAGCTTGGTTGCTGAAGGCCTAGACCTTCAGGATTGGAATCTTTCTCAGCAGGTGAAGGATATCCTTCATGCTTCCAGGAAACCACCTACAAGACGTTCCTATGCTTTTAAATGGAAAAGGTTTTCCATTTGGTGTACTGAGAAGGGTCTTGAACCTCTACCAATACCTTTAAATTCTCTATTGGAATATCTCCTGCATCTTTCCAATGCAGGCCTTAAGACGAATTCAGTAAGGGTCCATTTGAGTGCTATTGCAGCATCCCTTAAGCCTATCAATGGACACCCAATTTCCTCTCATCCTCTTTTTGCAAGATTCATGAGAGGCCTAACTTTAACTAAACCTCCCATTAGACCTCCTCCGGTGGCATGGGACTTAAATCTGGTTCTTGGTCAGCTTATGAAGCCACCTTTCGAACCCTTAGCCACCACCTCCCTGAAACTTCTTTCCTGGAAGGTTATTTTCCTCATTGCAGTCACCTCAGCTCGCTGCATCAGTGAACTGCAGGCCTTAGTGGCTAATCCACCTTATACAAGATTCCATCATGATAAGGTAGTCCTTAGGACCAATCCACACTTTATGCCTAAAGTGGTCTCACCTTTTCATCTTAATCAAGAGGTGTATTTACCTGTCTTTTTTCCAGCTCCTCATGCATCAAGTGCAGAGAGGAATCTTCATACTCTGGATTGTAAGTGAGCTCTTGCCTTTTACTTACAAAGGACACAGCAACATAGAAAGTCTTCTCAACTCTTTGTTGCTTTTGATCCCTCTCATTTGGGACTTCCAGTCTCTAAAAGAACACTGTCCAATTGGATTGCTCAGTGTATTTCTTTCGCCTACCAGAGTAAGAACCTTTCTCTGGAGAGCCATGTCACAGCTCATAATGTGAGGGCCATGGCCACCTCTGGCTCATCTAAATTCTGTGTCCATCGACCAGATCTGTCAAGCGGCCACCTGGGCCTCGGTTCATACCTTCACAGCCCATTACTGCTTGGACAAGGACTCCCGCCGGGATGCCTTGTTTGGTCAGGCTGTCCTCAAACACCTGTTCCATTCTTAATCAACTCCTACCCTCCTTCCCAGAATGGATGCCTGAGGTCCATAGGAGGAAGTAGAGCCCTTCCCAGGGTCTCATTACCTGAGGGATCTCCCAGGCATCTCTAGCTAGGGAGTCCCCATATGTGAAGACTCATTCCTGCTTGTTCCTGGAGATAGCACAGTTACTTACCTGTAACAGGTGATCTCTGGGAACAGCAGGAATAAGTCTTCACAACCCACCCACCTCCCCTAGGAGTTGTATCTCTCTATCTGTCTTTCCTTTCCTCTCTCTCTCTTTGTCTCAGCTTTAAAACTGAACTGAGGAGAGGCGGTTAGGAAAGGCGGGAAGGCAGCGCGCAGGCGCTGTGGGATGCTCCCAAAAGCTTTCCTTTTTGGGAAGCTGGGGAGCGTTCCCGCGCAGGCTCCGTCGGTACCGACGTACCCATATGTGAAGACTTATTCCTGCTGTTCCCAGAGATCACCTGTTACAGGTAAGTAACTGTGCTTAGCCATTACCTGGCAGAGCTCCTGGTAAGTCTGTCCACAGGATATTCTTGAGAAATGGGGCAGGGTCCTAACATATATCTAATCATTTGTGCTTATCACTGCTGGGGCTTTGGGGTTAGTACCTTCTAGAGCTTCTACTGAATCATCAATGGTAGCCCAGGGCACTGGCTTCTTGGTCAGCTGCAATACAGAATACTACATTCCAGTTCATCCTGCTAAACCAGTCCCGACAAGTGGGTTAACTCCCCCTGCCAGCAGATGTTGGAGACAGAAAAAGATAACAGAAGCTTCATTGGCTGTTCCTGGCAGTTTTCTTCTTGAGAATTCTAGCTGGACGTCTTCAATGTGCACAGGAGGTGGCCCTTGAGTGTTCCCAACATACCACTTTGACTGCAGGGTTGAGCTCCTGGTCAGGAGGATCATTGCAGCTTCCCTTTGAGGAGTACCAGTCTCCTGGTCACAAGGACCATTGTAGGCTGCCTCCAGGGAGAGCCTTCAGTTGCTCAGACTGATTTATAAAAAAAAATAAAGAAAAAAAGAAATAGAGCAAGTGAATTCAAAAGTCTTTGCAACCAGTCTAGCAGTGTGGTGCTTGGTTTCCGATCAGTGCACAGTGAGTCTGCCCCCCCCCCCCCCAACGAATCACTGATAGCTGCTGCCTCCACTCTCCACCGGCTGGCGTCTCCTTATCTTTGGGACTCCTCGCTGCTTCCGCTTTCTGCTAGGTCTCCTATTCAGCTGCTCTCAGACCAGTTGCGCGGCGGGCCTTGGCTTTGTTGCTGGGCCGCGCATGCGCCATTTGGCACAGCACACGTTTTTGGTAGGAAAGCAAGTCTGTGGCCATTTTCTTAGCTTGCCGCATGGCCTGGGCAGCCTTTCGGCGGGAGACAGGGTGTTCTTTGGTGGTGGACCCGCAACCCTTCGCAACTGTGGTGCTCCCTCTTAGGGTTCTTCTCTCAGTGGGGCCGTCAGCTGGAAAGTGCTCAAGGGAACAGTCTTCATCATGCATTGTGTGTGCAGGGACTTGGCAGACTGGGTTTGTTCTGCTTGTTCGACTCACCTGGGTGAATCCTCCCATACCATCACTCAGGCAGATGGGGGTGTCCCTACCTCTCCTGTATTGTCCCAGGAGGACTCCAGGGGCTTGGCTTTAGCTGAGGATGCCCTTCAAATATCCCAGCTGCTGACCCAGTTGACGGGACCTACTACTCACCTCAGGATGCTTTTCAGGCACATCTCCCACTGGACCACGGCTCAAGGTACTTCTTAGCGTTTCTTAGACAAGCGTGGGATCTCTAGCATGCAAATCCTGCCACCTCTGGCCTGGAGTCCCCCTCTTCTCAAAGAGCTTCACGTGAGTCTGTGACTGGAGCCTGAAAATGCCCCTTAGAAGCTTTGTCCCCAAAAGGGGTTGCCCTCCCAACGAGGTTTCGTGGGCCTCAGGGAACTGGGCAAACATGCCTCCAGATGAGGAGGGCCTGTCAGCGGCAAGAGCCTGGAGGTCTCTGACTGGGAAGATGGTGAATGGTCCCCTCAGAGGCCTCGGGTGAAGAGCAGGACAGCTTGCAGACTATCCGTCTTTTCCACAAGGAAGAGCTCCTAGCTTTTTTTGCACATGTGGTGGAAGTATTATGCTTCTCTGATTGCCTGCACAGGACCCAGCCCAGTCGCAATCCCAGGCCAATCCCATCCTACAGGGCATTCGGAAGCTCTCTTGAGCCTTTGACTTTCCACCGGAGCACCAACAGATGGTGTCACAGGAATGGGAATCACCTGATGCGCTCTTACAAATGGCTCAGCGTCTGGATCAGCACTATCTTTGGTCTCCAGCAGATTTGGAAAAATGTCTCACATATCCAAGGGTTGACACTCTTGTGACAGAAGTCACCAAGCACACCACTATTCTGGTGGAAGGCGGAGCAGCGCTTCGTGACCAGCAAGATTGGAAAGTCGAGGGGCTTCTCAAGATGGCCTTTTCCACTTCCACTGTGGCACTCCGATCCTCCATTTGTGGAGTTCTGACAGCCCGTGCCCGCCTATAATAAATTCAGTGCTTGCCTGAGGATTTAGCTTTGACACACTTGGAGTCCGTTACAGCCTTCCTGGCGGATGCCTCTCATGATCTGCTTTGCCTCTCATCACGCTCGGTGGCCGCTGTGACGATGGCTCGTCGCTGGCTCTGACTTCTGCAATGGTCGGCTAATGCGGCCTCTAAGGTACGCTTCGCCAAACTCCCCTTCAAAAGTAAGCTGCTCTTTGGTGAGGATCTTGACAAACTGGTCAAGGACCTGGGAGAAGTCAAACCCCAGTGGCTGCCAGTCATCTTCGTGCTGCTCCAGACAGAGGTCCTATCTGTCATAGTCATCCTCTTGGCCAGGTTCCACGACTCTTGGCGCCGCCATCCTGGCAAGTCCATTTGTAGCCGTGTCGTCTGGGCACTCTGCCCAGAGTTTGCAACCCTTTCATGGGACCCATAAAGGGAAAGATGCCTATTCAGATCCGGCAAAGTTTTCTGGATCCGCCGCTTCCCCTGCTGACAGGAAGGCAGCCTTTTTGAGGCTTCGCCACCAGTAAGGGGCTGACTGGCACTGTTTTCCTGAGAGAGGGCTCTGATAACCTCTGACCAATGGGTTCACAACATTATTCGTCAGTTATGTACTCCATTGCCTATGTCCCGTACGAGAGGCTTTTATCGTTTCTTATCGTTTCGCCCTGCAGGTCACCCTGGAAAAGAACCACCATTCAATCCACCCTTCAAAGTTGTCTCCTCTTGCGGGCCATCTGGCTGGTTCCTCCTTCAGAGCGAGGTTCCATTCGATACTCCATTTACTTTGTGGTGCTCAAGGAGGACGGGTCCTTTCATCCTATTCTGGATCTCAAGGATGTCAACTGGGCCCTTTGGGTCCTGTGCGTCTGCATGGAAACGTGGTCAGTTATTCAGAAAGGTAAGTTTCTTGCCTCTCGAGACCTGGCAGAAGCGTATTTCCACATTCCCATCTGCGAAGGTCAACAGCGCTGCTTACGCTTTGTCATTCTCAGTCAGTACTTTGTTTTGCACTCTTCCGTTTGGCCTGGCTTCGGCTCCGTACATCACCTCAAAAGTCATGGTGGTGGCCACTGCAGCCTTACTGAAGCAAGGCATTGGAGTCCATCTGTATTTCGACGATTGGCTCATTCGCGCAAGCTCCTTCTTAGACACCTGTCAAACTTTCGCCTGGGTCATATCCTTCCTGGAAAGCCTCTGCTGGTGGGTAGTCAGTCATGCCAAGGGTTGCCTGCAACCGTCTCAATCCGTGGAATTCCTAGGTGCCTGTTTCGATACTCTCAAGGGCAGGGTTTTTCTTACGCAGGAGTGTTTTCAAAAGCTCTTTTCACAGCTACGAATATTTCTCAGGCAGAGCAGACCCTGGGTTTGGGACTAGCTGCAGATTCTAGGATCCATGGTGGCCACCATCGATGTTGTCCCGTGGGCCTGAGTGCACATATGAGGGACCTTCCCTCCCATTGGTCTGCTGTCTCAGAGGACTATGACCACCGTCTACCACTCCCACGATTGACCTGGGGCAGTCTCATCTCATGTGCTCCGAAGCTTCACTTTGGAAACTCCTCCCTGGGTCTTGGGCTGGGGATCTCATTACCTTGTACCAAGACGACTCAGGGGTCCTGGACGCCACCAGAAGCTGGCTGGTCCATCATCCACCTGGAGACCCGGGCGGTCCACCTGGCCCTTCTGCACTTTCTGCCTCTCCTTCACATTCAGGCAGTCCGAGTTCTGCCTGACAATGCGACGACGGTATCTTATCTGAACCAACAGGACGGAACAAAGTATCCGGGGGTAGCCCGAGAAATAGCCCTCCTCTTTCCCTGGGCATAGTGTCATCTGTCAACACAGCATATCACTGGAGTAGACAATGTCCAAGTGGACTTCCTCAGCCATCGCTTCTTAGACCCCAGTGAGTGGGAGTTGGCCCCCTGGGCTTCTCAACAGATAGTTCGAGTCTGGAGACAGCCCAAACTGGATCTCATGGTGACAGCGGCAGATGTGAAGACCTCCACGTTCTTCAGTCAGCATAAAGAGCAGGGATCGCAGGGTCTGGATGCGATGGTTCACCCCTGGCCCTCGACCCCCTCTGCTGTACCTATTCCCTCCCTGGGCAATGATCAGGAGAGCTCTCAGGCACATCGAGGCTCACCCTGGCACAGTGATCCTGGTGGTGACTGATTGGCCATGGTGGCTGTGGTACGCCGACCTCGTTCACCTTCTCCAGGTGCCTCCTCTGCTTCTCGGGTCATGGCCGGGTCTCCTACAGCAGGGTCCAAGCACAGTGAACGACCTGGCTCCTTACTTATAGCCTGGCTCTTGAGAGGCGCTACTCGAGTAGAGTGGTGGCTACCCTTCTGAAGGCACGGCGCGCCTCCACCGGTTAAGGGCTTGGCTCTCAACTCCCTCCAGGTCCAGGTGTCAGCTCTGACTTGTTACAGGGGTCCCATTGCAGGGCGCTCCATTATGTCACACCCTGATGTCAGCAGGTTTCTCAGGGGCGTGTGCGTGCTTCGCCCTCCAGTCTGCCCAGTGGTCCCCTCCTGGGATCTCTCCTTGGACCTCCAGTACCTTATGTGGACCCCTTTCAGATCACACTCCAGGACTTGTCCCTCAAGACTGTATTTTTAGTCACCATTACCTCAGCCAGGAGAGTCTCCGAGCTGCAGGCCCCCTCCTGTCTGGATCCTTTTCTCTCCTCCTCAGCAGAAGGCGTGTCCCTGCAAACGGTTCCGTCCTTCCTCCCGAAGGTGCTTACATCTTTTCATGTAAACCAGACTATATCGCTCCCTGCCTTTTCCAAGGAACAATATCAGGGACCCAATAAAGGGCTCTGCATAGTCAACCTCCATAGGGTTTTACCGGAGCTACCTCACAGCCACAAATTCTTTTCGCAAGTCTGATCACCTTTTTGTTGTCTTCGCAGGACCTCGCAAGGGCCTTGCGGCCTCCAAGGCCACCATTGTCCGCTTGCTCCACCGGACCATTGAGTCCGCCTGCATCCTGCATGGTAAGCTGGTGCTCCTGGGGCTCCGAGTGCATTCCACTCAATCTCAGGCGGCTTCATGGGCGGAATGCTCGCAAGTCGCTCCCCTCAACATTTATCAGGCAGCCACCTGGTCCTCCTTGTCCACCTTTGTTCGGCACTATTGCCTCGATCTCCAAGCCTGAGATGCAGTGCACTTTAGGGCCAGTGTGTTGGCAGCGGATGTCTCTTCCCGCCTGGGGGTGGCGTAGCTTGGATACTTCCCACTTGTCTGGACTGGTCTAGCAGGATGAATTGAAAGGAGAAATTTCACTTACCATTAATTTCCTTTCCTGGAATCCCGCTAGGCTAGTCCAGCTCCTATTCTTACAGTTTGCTTTTCGGACAGCAGCATCAGGCTGTATGCCTTTAAGGACCACAGTCCTACAGAGCTGTTCCTCTGTCATGCCTCTTACATAGTATATAGTAGGCTGGTTACACATAGGCACTTATGTGCTGCGTTCTGTGCCTTGTTTTAGGTTACTGATAGCATTGCTTTGCCAGAGTATAATGAAGGCAACCCCTAGGGATACAGCTATATATCTACCAGGGCTCAGCCAATCAAGCTTCTGGTATCTTTCTCTCTCTCCAACATCTGCTGGCAGGGAGAGTTAACTCACTTGTCTGGATTGGTCTAGCAGAATTCCAGGAAAGGAAATTAACAGCAAGTGAAATTTCTCCATCCTATAGCTCCCGAAGGACACTAGGAAGTATGCTATACAAGTTTCACAGCTATGGGCTATCCCTAAGGAAAAGAAGTTAAGAGCCCCACTCCATGTCAGTCCAAGCATCACAAAAGTATTACTGATGAAACAAATGGTATTAATGCACACAAAAAAACTGTTTCACCATATACTGTAACTTGGTGCTTACTATTAATTTGTAGAAAGGAACCAGGTTTCTGTTCCTTAGATTTATGCAAGGTCTGCTTCATTTGGAGCCTCCCACAAAGAACTTGGTTAGTGCCATGTAATATCAGTATATTAGGTTTAAAAAAAATGAAAGTCCCCCAGCACCTGACTTTTGAAGATCATATATTTGATCACTTCAGTCAATGAGCTACAGGCCTTAAATGATTCTTCCACTGTATACTAAGTTTCAGCATAGACAAGGTGTGATGCTTTGTATATAACTTGGATGTCTTCCACTTTTAATGTCATCCTTCTATAATTTTTCCCCTTAGACTAGTATAGCAAAAGATAATAAAAAGATAGTTACATTATTGCAGAAGTTACCATTCTGCTTGGAGTGGACAAAAGCCTTTAATTCCTTCCATCTTTTTTGTTGTGTTTGACTCCAGTAGATCTGGCTAGCAGATCAGAAATAGACTGCTTCCGAGATTTGCAAAATTGCAGTATGGAATTCAGTCCATGTACTTGTAAAGTAGTAGTGTGTTGGTACTGTCATTGATTCCTTTTGAAAAGACAAAGATGCTGCATAGTCCCCAAATCCATTGCCAACTGTTAGAACAGTAATTTCCCAAACTTTGGGTCGGGATTCCAAATGAGTTCTCAAACGTGGCCATTTCCTCTTCTCTTTGGACTTTAGGATGACATATGCCAAGTAGTGGCAGTCGCCTGTCAGCATGTGTCCTGTGAGCCAGAGAAAATTCATAGGCCATTGCTCCCTATTGGGAAAACTTTCTGTTAGGCTGGGCACCCATGCTGAGTAGTGTGATCTGTAAGTGTACACACTGACACAAGGGATCCTGCGCTGCTGTTGCCGCTGCTGCTGTTGCTGCTGCTGCTGCCTTCCTGGAGACCCATTGTGATTTCATCTGGGGTCATGTGAATTTTCAGTTGCTAAAATGGGGGTATATGGGATAAAAGTTCAAAAAGCATTGTTCGAACCTTTCTTTTCCTCAGACATATACAGAAACATGGAAAATTATGACAGGAAATACGTCACATGTCCATCCAAAGTGACAGCAAAGTCTCTATAACCCCTTCTCCCTCAAATTCTTGGTGTTCATTATGTTTTCAACTGGCAGACTAGTGTTTATCCTGCCACCAACTCATCTTGCATTTATTAGCCCTTTATCTAAAGTTTCCTTAGGTTATTCTTGAATCTGCCCCTCTTTCTATAGCCCCTTATTTCAAGGCCACCTTTCCATTTTAAAGGCTTGATTCCCATGTATTTTTATCTTTTGGAGGTATTTAAATTTCTCCGGTGACAGCAAAGGATAATGCAGATGCTGCTGATATTATTCAGTAGTTTCCAGGATGGCGAGTCGCCCTCCGCAAGCCTAGACCTTTTGATGTTTTACTAGGCATGGGCTGGACTGTAGTCAGACTCTCCTTAGTCCTTGTCCGCTTAACCTCATCAGATGTGAACTTCCCAGTTTAAGAAAAAAAAGTAAAAAGAAAAGCCAAATGGGCAGAAATGGATATGGAAGGCAAGGACCCAAAGCGATGTCCTGAACCAAAGGGCTACTATAAGGTACTGGTAAGTAAGACTTCCACAAGTGCTAAGCATGCTAGCAACCCAGTGGGTGCTCAGCATGTAGCTGTCAGTGGCAACTCGAAAGCAGCCAAAAGTTCCCTTCCTTGCTAGCTGACCAAAGATACCAGGGGATGTCGCAACTTCAGCCATTAAAAGTATAACCTATGGAACCAGAAGCGCTCAGCAGCCACAGAAAACAAGCTATGGCATGGTCATTGACAAGCAGGTATGCCACTTTATTTCTGCCCACTCTCTTGATGTGGATAGTCCATGCCTCATTTTGCAGCCTGCAGCTGAACTCTGTAAACTGACTGTGGCACAAATAATGCAAAAGCTTGACAAAAACATCCCAGGGAAGCAGTAAAGACAGTGGGGGAGTCCATCCTATTGCAAAGAAGCAAACTCTTCGTTGCAGAAAGCAAGCTAGCGCAGGGTAAAGCACCAAAAGAACCCAACCATGCTAAACTGCAGCACACTTCACATGCAGATTGCTGCATAAGTAATTGTGCCAGATGTGTAGTGTAAAAACAAAAATACTGCGCTAAAACTTAGCACAGTTTTTACATTGTATTTAACGCTGGATCTTCATGCCAGCTTCAAGCAGGCATAAAGATCCAGCCAGGAGCAAAAAGTATCATCTGAGATGAAGTTTGACACTTCACCTTGGATGATCTAGGCATCGGGGAAAGCCCCCAATGCCATCAGAATACTGTTGGGGGGCCAATGTCCCTGACACAGGACCACCCCCCCTTCCTGGACAGAAACCAAATCCCCAACAACTCCGCCCTGCCCACAAGCCCAATAAAAAAAAATTCCCTGGTGACTTACAGATCCTGCTCTCCCCCCCCCAGCCACCTACCCAATAAAAAAAAAATGCTTTATATGGCAGTCTGATCCCACCTGGTCTCATAGAAATCGTCTTGAATCCTACGAGTTGACGGAAGCAGCACTTGATACAAGGAGAGGATCCCGAAACGTGCACGTCGTGCCTTATCTTGATACCGCATCGAGGAAGTTTAAATGAAGTCCTGAATAATGAGCTAAGTCTTTTGAGAAAGTTTACATTTATGAATAAAATGGAGGCTGCCGTCTGGTGGGGTTAGACAGTAATTCTGACCTCCCTCGGTAACATCCAACAAAAAGATTTCTTCTGGTTTTGGGGGTTTTGTTTGGTGATTGCTTATTGTTGATATTCAAATGCATTTTTTGGCATTAAATCTTAGCTGCCAAACTGGACTATTCCTAAAGTTTTGCTAGGTCCCCTCCTCATTTTTTCCATCTTCCAGAGTATCTACCCTATTGTAGGTTTGGTATCTGCGAAAAGGCAAAACTTCTTTCAACAAACCCCTTCACAATATCTTTTACAAAAATATTGTAAAGACCCAGACCAAGGACCAGTCCTTATGATATATCCTCTTTCATCAGTGTGAACTCCATTTACCTCTATCTTCTGGTCTCCCATTCAGTCATTTTAAAGCCAGTACCAAAGGTGCTCAGTGTTAGTCACATGTGTGGAGCCTCGTTCCAATCCACGTGTACCACATCTAGTCTAGCTCATCTTTCTGTAACTTGCCCTTGAGCAGCCCATTGCTTTTGTTGCTATTTGCACATCTGTGTTTAGAATGTAAATGCTTACTGGGTGAGATCATTTAATGTCTATAGCTAGGATGCCTCTACCTTGAGCCCTCCTCCCCCCACAAAATCTCCATGTATGCAGCTTTCAAGGTTAGAACACTTCTGTTTACTCTGGTTACCAACAAAGGACTTTCTCAGCCATATACTTGGAACAGTTGATCCAAAAATTCACAAATTCCAGCAGTTGCAAGGAGGAAAGACCCCAGATGTCTTATGTTTCATTTCTTTACAGCAGTTTATTTGCTTTAACTTGATGTATACTGAGCAAGCATTGGTACCTTCCTATTTAGACTGTGTTTTGAAAAATTATAGGTGAATCGTAGTACGGCTTTGTTGAAGAGCTTGTCTGCTGAACGTGATAGGTGGGAAAAAACAAGTGAAACATTCAAGAATCAGATGTCCACTATTGCTGGAGACTGTTTGCTGTCAGCGGCTTTTATTGCTTATGCTGGTTACTTCGACCAACAAATGCGACAGAATCTGTTCACTGCTTGGTCTCATCACTTGCAGCAAGCCAATATCCAGGTAACTAATAACATTTTTTTCAATATCTCTGGTTTATCATCTTTCCTGTCCACATCCCACACCACCAGTTCTGTGGTTAATGGGGTTTGTTGTAGGGACCTACTAGAAAGGAAAGGAGAACGTAGGCAAGTCTGTCTTGCAGTTGTGGAGTTAAGCTAACTCCAGCATCTAACTTCTAAAACAGATAGGTGTGACTGTCTTGTCAAGACTGGAAGATCTTTAATTGGCCATTGGGTGATACCTCTGCACAAAGCTTTTCTATGATTTTGTGATTAAGTAGCAATATTTAAGCCAGGGGTTCTTAAGGCAGTCCTTGGGACACAGCTAGCCAGTCAGGTTTTCTAGATAACCACAATGAACATGCATGAGAGAGACTGACATGCACTGCCTCCATTGTGTATGCAAATCTCTCATATGCATATTCATTATGGTTATCCTGAAAACTTGATTGCCTAGTTGCCTGAGGATTGGGTTGAGAACCCCTCATTTAAGTTATTAAAGAGGTCTTGAATGAATAATGGTTTAGATTTGTTCATCCAAGTATTTCATGTTCATTTGTTTCTCCAGCAGATTTATAATCAGCTGTGTATTCGGGAAGTGCACAGTTAACATCTGTGAAATTTGCTGAATTTGATGTATTGTTTAGGTGACCAGCATAGTTCTTGTTTGTAATTTAGAATTGGTGAATTTGGATGCATTCTTATTTTTCAGTTCCGAACTGACATTGCAAGAACAGAATACCTCTCCAATGCAGATGAACGACTTCGGTGGCAAGCAAGTTCTTTACCTGCAGACGATCTATGTACAGAAAATGCAATTATGCTGAAACGATTTAATAGGTATTTGCAGTTTGAAAGCACTTACTTTTTTATAATCTGCCTACCATGTTGGTCCTAGAAACAAGTGAGTACTTCAGAGATTTTGACTTTTGTAGTGAGCAAACAAAACTGCTATACATAGATGTGATGGAGGAGCCTATGGGCCACCAAATGTTAACATACAGAAAAACATGCATGTTGATCCACTGATTTAGTAAAATTAATAGATCTAAGATTTTCAAAGCATATTATTGAAAGATAACTTATTTGGCATTGCAACATGTCTTTGTATTGATGTCAGTACTTAAAGTAGCAAGTAGAGCATTATTTAATAAAGTTCAGCTGTTTTTAGGTGTCTGGCTTTTATAGGACCTGTATACTCAAGTGAACTAGGTTGAAATGCTCCATGTAGGTGTATAGTGCTCAAGTATATAGTATATCTCCAGGAACAAGCAGGAATAAGTCCTCACATATGGGTACGTCGGTACCGACGGAGCCTGCGCGGGAAAGCTCCCCAGCTTCCCAGAAAGGAAGCTTTTGGGGCCTCCCACTGCACATGCGCGCTGCCTTCCTGCCTTCCTGACCAGCTCTCCTCAGTTTCTCTTTTTCCGCGGAGCCAGCAGGTCGTGTTCCTGTCACCGCTGAAGAAATTCTTGTTTTAGTTTGTTTCTTTAGACCGCGTACCTGCCTTCCCCATACCGAAACCGGTACCGCCGGTGTCTCTTTTCTTTTCTTTAAAAAAAAAAAAAAAAACCAACTTTATCTTTGCACAACTTGGTGACTTCGGTTAGGCCTCAGGCCTACACAAATTCTCCTCATGGAGAAACCAGCCCCTGGTTTCAAGAAGTGTACCAAGTGTAGTGCTGTTATTTCTGTCACAGACACCCATTACTGGTGTCTTAAATGTTTGGGACCTGACCACTCCATTCCGGACTGCCCATCCTGCTCCCAGATGTCTAAACGTGGTTTGCAGAACCGGGCCAACAAATTCCATGTGCTGTTTGCTTCAGATAATCCAGCATCACAGTCATCCAGGTCTTCCTCTCCGGATGGATCTCAGGTAACCAAACCTTCTTCGGGCAGGTCCTCAAAGAGCAAATCTCCTTCAAAGCATCAAGAGGCTCTCACTTTGGAATCTGAAGATCCTGCCCCAGCCAAACAACCCCGGCGGGAAGCTCTGGCTTCCAAAGCTCCATCTATGGGGTTACAGGTTGACATCGATGGCACGGCCTCGACTGATCACCTGTTAGACTGCTCTGGGGTACCGGCCCATACCGGTACCGACATCCAGGCAGCAGTGGCGTCTATGAGCAATACTGTTCAGACCATGCAGCAGGCCATGCTGGCTTTCATTAAAGCTGCGACGCCCTCGGTACCGCATCCAGCGGTTCCGGGTCCGGTTCCGGTATCGTTTCCCATATCGGAACCGAGACCATCGTCTTCCAAACGCAGATCGGTTCAGCATGCCGGATCCGTGTTTTCACCCGATACCGATCCCATACCCGGTACGCCCGATGTCGATACCGAACGGTATGCGTATCGTGCGTTGGAAGCAAATAGAGGATACTCTGATTCTTCTGAGGATTTTGACTCCTGAGGACTCTGATGAGCTGTCTCTAGTTCTTCCTGAAGACCCTTCTTCCCCAAAGAGGAGAATGTCTCCACCAGAGGATTTGTCCTTTCAAGACTTCATTATAGAACTAGCTAAAGGACTTTCTATTACCACATCCTCTGAAAAAGAATATACCATGGTGAGGCACTTCAATTCTCCCCCATCTCTCCTGGGCCTGTTGGGTCAGGAAGTCTCTTCTCTCCTTGCCCAAGGGGCAATAGAAGAGGTTCCTCTTCTTCAACAAGGGACAGGATTCTACTCCCCTTATTTTCTCATACCAAAGACAACAGGGGGATTCAGACCTATCCTAGATCTGAGAGAATTGAACAAATTTCTGTACAAGGAGAAATTCAAAATGCTTTCTCTAGGCATTCTCCTTCCATACCTTCAGAGTCAGGATTGGCTTTGTTCTCTAGATCTCAAGGATGCGTACACACATATACTCATCCACCCATCCCACAGAAAATATCTAAGATTTCTGTTTCAGGGAAAACATTTCCAGTACAGAGTACTTCCCTTCGGTCTAGCCTCTGCTCCAAGAGTGTTCACCAAATGCATGGCAGTTGTTGCCGCATTTCTAAGAGGTCTGGGAATTTTTGTATTCCCATATCTGGACGACTGGCTCATCCGAGCTCCATCTCAGTCAGAGGCCCAGATTTCCCTGGACCGCACAAGGCACATTCTGCAGTATCTGGGACTGGTGGTAAACCTTCCCAAGTCTCAACTAATCCCTACTCAGTCTCTGGAATTCATAGGGGCCCAGTTGGACACCACCACTGCAAGGGCCTACCTACCTCAAGTCCGGGGCCAACGTCTGGTGTGCTTGGCCTCCCAAGCTCAGTCCAGCAGTCACTTGACAGCCAGAGAAATGCTGTGACTTCTGGGCCACATGGCCTCCACGGTACACGTGGTGCCCTACGCTCGTCTTCATATGAGAGCAGCTCAATGGACCTTGGCCACCCAGTGGACTCAAGCATCAGGAGCGCTCTCCGACCAAATACTCACCTCAAAGCGTCTGTTTTGGTCCCTCCAATGGTGGATGTTCACCAAGAATCTGTTGTTGGGGGCCCCCTTCCAACCTTTGTTGCCCCAAGCAACCCTCACAACAGATGCCTCCCAAACAGGGTGGGGAGCCCATCTTCAACACCTCTCCACTCAGGGTGCTTGGTCTCCACAAGAGACCACCCTTCACATCAACCTCCTGGAACTGCGAGCAATCTTCTTTGCCGTCAAAGTCTTCCATACCCTCCTTGTCAACCTGACCGTCCTAGTCCATACAGACAATCAGGTGGCCATGTTCTACATAAACAAACAAGGAGGGACAGGCTCTCTGTCGCTTTGCAACGAAGCTCTCAGATTATGGGCCTTCGCCAGAGAGCATCAAATTCATCTTCTGGCAGTGTATCTTCCAGGGGTTCAAAACTCTCGGGCAGACAGACTCAGTCGAGTTCTGCTTCCACACGAATGGTCCTTGCATATGGACCAGATACGCAGAATCTTTCAGGAATGGGGAACCCCGGACATAGACCTCTTTGCAAGTCCGTGGAATGCCAAACTTCCCCGGTTCTGTTCCAGGACTCCGTGTCAGAGAGCTCAGGCCAACGACGCCTTTCTCCTACATTGGGGTCAGGAATTCCTATATGCCTTTCCACCCATTCCTTTGATTCCCAAGACTCTGTTCAAACTCCAGAGGGATCACGGATCGATGATCCTCATAGCTCCACGCTGGCCACGCCAAGTGTGGTTCCCTCTACTTCTGCATCTCTCCCAGGGACCCTCCCTGGACCTGGGAGCTGCGCCAGACCTTCTGTCTCAGGAGGAGGGGACTTTGTGGCACCGAAACCCCAAGTCCCTACACCTCAGAGCTTGGTTACTGAAGGCCTAAGCCTTCATGACTTCAATCTTTCTCAACCAGTGAAAGATATCCTTCATGCCTCTAGGAAAACCCTCCACGAGGCGTTCCTATGCTTTCAAATGGAAACGCTTTTCCATTTGGTGTGCTCAACAGGGTCTTGACCCTCTAGCACTTCCTTTGAATTCTCTATTAGACTATCTCCTGCATCTTTCTAATGCAGGCCTTAAGACGAATTCAGTACGAGTCCATTTGAGTGCTATTGCAGCATCTTTAAAACCTATAAATGGACAACCTATCTCCTCTCATCCTCTTATTGCAAGGTTCATGAGAGGCCTGACTCTAACTAAACCTCCCTTCCGGCCTCCTCCTGTAGCATGGGATTTGAACCTAGTTCTAGGTCAGCTTATGAAGCCACCTTTTGAACCGTTGGTTTCTACCTCCTTGAAATTTCTTTCCTGGAAGGTCCTTTTCCTTATTGCAGTCACTTCGGCTCGCCGCATCAGTGAACTACAGGCCTTAATGGCTCATCCACCTTATACCAGGTTTCATCATGATAAGGTGGTCCTTAGGACGAATCCCCACTTTATGCCCAAAGTGGTCTCGCCTTTTCATCTTAATCAAGAGGTATATCTACCTGTCTTTTTTCCAGCTCCTCATGCATCCAGTGCAGAGAGGAACCTTCATACTCTAGATTGTAAAAGAGCTCTTGCCTTTTACCTCAACAGGACTCAGCCACATCGAAAGTCTTCCCAGCTTTTCGTGGCTTTTGATCCTTCTCATTTGGGACTTCCAGTCTCTAAACGTACACTTTCCAATTGGATTGCTCAGTGTATTTCCTTTGCATACCAGAGTAAAAATATTTCTCTGGAAGGCCATGTCACAGCTTACAATGTGAGAGCCATGGCCACTTCTATGGCTCATCTTCACTCTGTATCCATAGATCAGATCTGTCGAGCCGCCACCTGGGCCTCGGTTCATACCTTCACAGCCCATTACTGTTTGGACAAGGACTCCCGCCGGGATGCCTTGTTTGGTCAGGCTGTCTTCAAACACCTGTTCCATACTTGAACAACTCCTGCCCACCTTCCCAGGATGGATGCCTGAGATCCATACGAAGATGGCGAACCCTTGGAAGGGGATCTCCCAGACATCTTAGCTAGGGAGTCCCCATATGTGAGGACTTATTCCTGCTTGTTCCTGGAGATAGCACAGTTACTTACCTGTAACAGGTGATCTCTGGGAACAGCAGGAATTAGTCCTCACAACCCACCCACCTCCCCTAGGAGTTGTATCTTCTATCTATCTTCCTTTCCTCTCTCTATTGTCTCAGCTATAAACTCGAACTGAGGAGACCTGGTCAGGAAGGCGGGAAGGCAGCACGCATGTGCAGTGGGAGGCCCCAAAAGCTTCCTTTCTGGGAAGCTGGGGAGCTTTCCCGCGCAGGCTCCGTCGGTACCGACGTACCCATATGTGAGGACTAATTCCTGCTGTTCCCAGAGATCACCTGTTACAGGTAAGTAACTGTGCTATACCACTAGAAGTGGGGAGGGGTGGGGAAATACTTCATAAACTGGAGTCTATTTTCCATGTATTCAGTTTCTGGTTAATCTATAAACCACTGCGGAATTTCCCTGAAGGAGCTGCAAGAGCTCAGGACTCCTGGTATCCCTGCAGCAGCTGCAGTGTTGCTGGTACCTAGTCTTAATATTCATAACTATAAAAGTGAGTTGTATGTTTATACTGTCGCCTTGTGAAAGTAGTTCACTCTAGTCCAGGGAGGGGTAAGCATTTTGTGGCCAAGAGCCACATTGGGGGCCCACTCCTGGTGGGAGGACCAGTGATGGTTTGGGGTGATAGGCTGCAACTTTGATGTCGCTAGTCTGCTAGATTGTAGTAAAGGTATGTCTTTCCCATCTATATATTTAGTTGTATCTAATAAAGTAGTTTAAAATTTGATAAGAATTGATGTGTTCTCACTAGATATCCACTGATTATTGATCCCTCTGGACAAGCTACAGAATTCATTATGAATGAATATAAAGACCGCAAGATAACGCGCACTAGCTTCTTGGATGATGCTTTCAGAAAGAATTTAGAAAGTGCTTTACGATTTGGTAACCCACTACTTGTTCAGGTTGGTATTAGTGGTCATAGTAGTAAATGATGACAGGTAAAGACCAGCATGGTCCATTTAGTCTGCCCAGTAAGGTGGCTAGTGTGGCAGAGTTGCACCTGCCGCTCTGTGCAAGTTATTCCCCTCTGTCTTTGCTTAAGGTTCTACCCTGCTGCTCCAGACAGGTTATCCCCCTCTATTTATGAAGTTTTTTAGGTTTGCTTTGATTCCATCCTCTTGCTATATAGTGATTCTCTGTGTCTGTCCCATGTCTTTTTGAATCCCATCACTGATTTTGCTCCCACCTTTTGTGAGGGCATTCCAGACATCCACCACCCTTTCTGTTAAAAAGTATTTCCTGATGTTTCCAGTTTACCTTCTTGCGGCTTCATTTTATGTCCTCTAGTTCTGCAGCTTCCCTGTCGTTGAAAGCAATTTGATTATTAATATAGATTTTTAGATACTTAAAAGGGATCATATGTCCCCTGTTAGTGTATATGAATATACCAGCTGCCATCTAGTACAATCCAACCTCGCCCCATTACTCTGCCTCCCCAAATCAAAACCAGTGCACTCAATCCCCTCCATTTTGGTCCCCTTTTATATCCCTCCTACCAGTTGAGGTCAAGCTGCCTCTGTCCTGCAGTCCACCTGTTTCTACCTCCGTGTGTCTACAGCCCTATAGCTCTTTAATAGTGTGGGCAGCTGCTTCTCCTCCTGCCATCTTATGCCTCTGCCTCTTTTCATCCATTGCTCCAGGCTGCAGGATCAGCCTCTGTTCCCACAGCTTTGCAAAGAAAGGCATGTGGCTGTGCACATATCCTAGCTGCTAATGCTATATCAGTCAGTTCACCAACAGACACAACTCTTGGTACCTAAGTGTATGTGGTAATACCAATAACTCTTCCTTCTAGGATGTGGAAAGTTATGATCCTATTTTGAATCCTGTACTAAATCGTGAAGTTCGCAGAACTGGAGGAAGAGTACTTATTACTCTTGGTGACCAGGATATAGACTTATCTCCATCATTCGTCATCTTCCTCTCCACCAGAGATCCAACGGTAAAGGGATTTTATTGATGGGGGGCAGCAGCAATAGTAGCATTTTAGCTTTGACCTAAAGTCTGATGTACATATCCATAGCTCTAGAGAGGTGAATTTATTCTACAAATTCCAGAAAGTTAAGAGAAATTTGAATATATTATAATGAAAATTATACTGTCTGCAAGGTAGTGTAAGTAAACAATGATTTCATTTTCATTTCATTTATTAGAACTTGATATACCGCCCTTAGTGAGGGACAGCAGAGCGGTTTACAAAGATAAAACCAAAATTATGAATACATATAGAGTGGAACACTAATGATGGACAGGAAAGAAGCATAGGACATCAGAGAGCAGACTAGAGAGTGTAGCTAGAGAAGGGAAGTAGGATTATGGGGGGTCCGGTGGAAGGTTATATGCTATGGAGAATAAGTGAGTTTTAGCAGTGATTTGAACTTGGGAAATGATAGATCTCCAGGAACAGGCACAAAGAGAGCAGGTAGCTCTTGCTGATCCAACAAGAAACAAAGAGGCAAGAGATTGGATGACTACGAGTGCCTTTATTGTTGGTCCCCATTCTCAGATCTCCAGGAACAAGCAGGAATGTTGTCTTCACGTATTGGTACTGTTGACACCGACGGAGCCTGCACGGGAACGCTCCCCAGCATCCAAAAGGAAAGCTTTTTGGAGCATCCCACCAAGCATGCGTGCTGCCTTCCCGCCCAACAACCTCTCTCACTTCAGTTCTTCGTTTTCTGCGGAGCCGACAGGACGTGTCCACTGTCACCACAGAAACTTTTCTCTTATTTTTATATTTTTTGTGGTTGCGTCTGCCTTACGTCGACGCCTACCGTTACCACTGGTGCTTTTCTTTCTTTTCTTCTAAAAAATATTTCAATTTTAGTGCTTTTCTCAGGGATTTTTTCCCTGCTCTGGTGCTTGGTGCCATTTGGGGCATTAGGCCCTGTTTTTCCTTACCATGGAAAAACCAGCCACTGGTTTTAAAAAAAATGTTCAAAATGTGGTGGTACAATTTCTATTACCGACACCCATGACTGGTGTCTTAAATGTTTAGGTCCTGACCATTGCCCTGCGGAGTGTCTTTCCTGCAAGAAGTTGACTAAAAGAAGTCTTCAGAATTGAGCGAATCAACTCGGTGCTCTTTTTGCTTCAGACCCGATGTCTGTAGCATCGATGTCTTCCAGGGCTTCTACTTCTTCCCAGGGATCTCAGGTAACTAAACACAAATCTTCTAAGACTAGCCGGTCCTCGAAGGGTAGATCTCCCTCTAAACATCGAGATGCCACTGGCGTTGCCCCCGAGGATACTTCACCGGCAAAACAGCCCCAGCGGGAGTCTTCGGGCTCCAAAGCTTTATCGGGGCTCCAGGATGTTACAGAGGCCTCGGCCTCAATGGAACTACTGGTGCCATGCTCGGGGATTGTGGCTGCTTCCACCGGTACCGACACCCCGGCATCGGCAGTGGATAAAAGACTCCTCGCTATGGAACGCAGTCTAGCGACTCTTTTAGCTACTTCGGTACCGCTAAAGTCGCTGCAGGCGGTTCCGCAGGCACCGGTACCGGTGCCAGTGCCCTCGGTACCTGCTTCAGCAGGCATGCTTCCCCTGATGCTGAGTTTGGAATCTCTCTCCAGCATGGGGGATCAGGTACGGACTCGTTTTGGTACCGACATCGAGCGGTACCAACGCCATCTGCTTCGGGAGAAACCCGGTGCTTCCTCCTTTTGAGTCTTCCGATTCCGATGACTCTGATTCCACCGGTACCAGAGCTGAACCTTTACAAGATTCAACTCCTTCTCCTCAACACAGAATGTCCCCTCCTGAGGATATGTCTTTTCATGATTTTGTATGTGATATGGCAAAGGGTCTTGCCATTACAGTAGTACCAGAAAAGGAGCCTAGGGCAGAAGAATTGAGAATTCTTCAATATCTTTTGGCTCCAAAGGAGGCAGCTATGCTTCCTATGCACCAGATCTTACATTATCTAATGTTAAGAATGTGGGAAGCTCCTTTAACAGTATCTCCACACTCTAGACGTCTTGACACTATGTATCGAGTACCACCTTGTCCAGGGTTTCAGAAGACTCAGTTACCACATCATTCTATGGTGGTGGAGTCTGCCATGATGCGGATTAAGAGTGCTAAAAGACACACTTCCAATCCACCAGGTCGTGAGTCTAGAACACTGGATGCCTTTGGTCGTCGATGCTTTCAGTCCTCCATGCTATCAGCAAGAATCAGTTCCTATATATTATACATGGGAATGTTTCTTGAGCAGGTAACAAAAGACTTGGAACTTTTGAATCCTTTTCTTCAAGAGGATAAATGGACAGATCATTTGACTTTAGTCAAACATGCTCAAAATGTCTCTTAAGTTTATGAATCGTGCTACCTTTGACTGTTTTGAATGTATTAGCAGAACTTTTTTTTTTTTTTTAATTCTTTATTTACGTTTTATAACAACAAAAGAAAGGAAGACATACAGCTAAAAGACAAATACACAACGTGTAGTACATACACCAAAGTAAACCCCTACCACCCCCCTCCCCCCTGCTTCTTCTCTAGAAAACTAAGCATTCCCGAAGCGGGCGTGTACTTACATTATTGTAATATGAACCTAACGGTGATCTAAAACATGATGAGCGTGCATTATACAGGCATGTTAGAGCAGTGAGCAGATTGTACATAATCATTAAGCATCTGCCATTTAGACAAGCAGGAGTGAGTTTGGACATGGGGAATAGCTCTCCGAGGTATCTGCTCATATTTACTATATAAGCAGACAAGGTTCCACCATTCGTTGACAGTAAGTCGGGAGCTATCCTTCCAGTTCCTCGTGATTAAGCATATGGCTATACCTAGCATGAAATCAAGGAGAAAGCGACCCTTCTTAGGAAGAGAGGGGACCTCCGCCACAGAGCGGAGTCCCACGACCTTCCAAGAGAGAGGTGCATGAAAGTGTAATATAGATTGAATACGACCCCAGACCCGCCCCCAATAGACCTGCAGGTGAGGACATTCAAAAATAACATGAGTGAGGGATCCCACAGCAGTATGGCAAGACCAGCACAGGTCCCTAGCATTTGGGTTCCATTTGGCTATTTTTTCTGGGGTATAAAAGCATCTGTGTGCAAAGAAGAAAAGAGTTTGGGTAACAGAGGCAGACCGGGAAACCCGCACTACCTTACTCCAAAAAACGCTCCATTGCACAGGGGTTATAGTAGTTTGCAGTTCGCGCTCCCAGGCTTGTTGGGCTCTAAAAGTGTCCGTATCTGTACCCTGACAAAGTATTTTATAAAAATTAGAGGCTACCCCATGTGTACTACTAATGGAGTGAACCATCTCTAATAGCCCATCCTCAGTAGGGGCAGAGGGCGGCATGATTCGAGCACTTTTGAGGCAGTGTTGAAGCTGCATCAATTGAAAGTAGTGTTTCGCTGGTAACGCAAATTCCTTTTGTAAATCCGAAAAGGTTTTCCAATGAGCTGCAGAGAAAAGCTGTTGGGGTGTCCAGATCCCCCTGGAGTACCAGGGTTTCCAGACTATGGTTCTATTTAGGACCTGAATTCTGGGGTTATTCCATAGCGGGAGTCCGTCCAGAGGACATACATTCGGGCCCAGCGCTAGAATGAGAGTGTTAAAGGCCGCAAGAGTATCGACAATCATTGGTGGATGGCGGGTGTCTACTTGATAAGACATACCGGGGAGATGGGTCAACGGAATTGGGCTACTGAGCTCCTCTTCTATGTCCAGCCAAACTGGTCGGCGGTCTGTTGAGGTATCTAGCCATCGGGCACCTTGCTTAAGTAAAAAGGCTTGATGATATCTAAGAAAATCAGGAAATCTAGTACCCCCTCGTTCCTTTGTAGACTGCAGTTTATGTTTAGCTATCCTTGGTGGCTTGCCCTGCCAGAGATAACGGACGAGAAGGCCCTCAATATCTTTATAAGTACGTAACGGAAGTAAGCATGGCAGCATTTCTAAAATGTAGTTCACTTTGGGGACTATCATCATCTTCACAGTGTCTAAGCGGCCCCACCATGTGAGATAAGGGAGACCAACGATTTGTGAGTTCACGAACTTTGGAGACTACCTCTTTGGCATTAAAACTGATAGTATCTTCTAAAGGAGAACAGTAATGGACCCCGAGATACTTCACCATGCGGGATTGCCAAAGGAAGGGAAAGGTCTGCATGTCAGCCTCATGTACCCAGCGGTTCAGTGGGAATGCTACAGATTTGGTCCAGTTGATTTTATAGCCCGATAATTGTGAATATCCGTCAATCAGATCCAGGACAGCTGGAACCGAATCGAGGGAAACGAAGAGCATAAGGTCATCTGCGTATGCAGAAAGTTTAATCTCCCTATGGCTAAAGGGGACACCTCGAATACGTGCAGACTGTCTGATTAGGAGGGCTAGGGGTTCAAGAGCGAGATCAAAAAGCATTGGTGATAGGGGGCAACCTTGACGCGTGCCTCTTTGGAGGTGAAATGGCTGAGATTTGATGGCGTTTACACAAATACTGGCGACGGGTTGAGTGTACATGACTTGGAGATATCGGAGGAAGCCCTCTCCAAAGCCATACCATCGGAGAACTGCGAATAAGAAGGGCCATTCTAGACGATCAAAGGCTTTTTCGGCATCCAGGGAAAGACCCACCCATGGATGGTCAAGATTGGCAGCACTAGTTAACACATGGCACAAGGTCCGAGCATTGTCAGCAGTTGATCTGCCGGGTATAAAACCACATTGGTCGGGGTGAATTAAGGTAGCCATCATGCCAGATAGCCGGGTGGCCAAGATCGTTGCGAAGATCTTATAGTCGGCATTAAGTAGGGAGATTGGACGGTAGTTGGCGGTCAGTAGTGGGTCTCTGCCTTCTTTCTCAAATACAACCACATTAGCTGCCGAGAAGGATCCCAAAGAGGATGTATCTAACGCAAGGGCAGTAAAATAGAGTTTTAAGTAGGGAACTAAGTCTGCACTGAACGTTTTGTAGAATTCGGTCGGGAGACCATCGGGCCCAGCGGCACGGCCCGAGGCTGTTCGTTTTAGGGCAGATTGGAGCTCTGAAGTAGAGAAAGGTGCATCCATCACATCTCTATCATCTTCAGAGAGGGTCGGCCGTTGAATGCCAGAGAGCAATCGCTCAAATGTCTCTGAAGAGAACTCACATTCAGATTTGATATAGGCGGGTATAGAAATCCCGAAAGAGCTCTACAATCTCGGAGTCTGTGGTCACTATACCCCCTCCCTGTGGAACTCGAAGGGCCGCAACGCGTTTGGCTTCTTTTTGACCTTTCAAGGCATTGGCTAAGAGTCGACCGGCTCGGTTATTTTCACGATAATATGTCCCTCGCTGAAGCTCAATACTCTTAGAGGCTGCAGTTGAGAGGATTGAATTATATTGAAAACGGAGACGTTGTAATCGAATTAATACACATGGGTCAGTACGGGAAGTTAGAACTCGCTCGCCTGCTTTTATTTGCTGGTCTAGTATGAGCAGCTGCTGTTTACGTTGTTTTCGCAAGCGGATTTGATAGCTAGTGATCGTTGCCCGAATGGCCGCTTTGAAGCCCTCCCACCAAGCCCAATTCGCAGTATCTTGAGGTAGATTAAAATGGAAGTAATCCTGTATGGCTGCTCGAATTTCTGCCTGGAATTCTGGCTGAGCTAACAGGGCTCTATCAAAGAACCAGGCTCCCGAGTTGCCCTGGGGTGCAGTAGTGTGTAATTGAAAGGAAACGGCCGCATGATCTGAAATATGTTGGGAGTGAATCTTTGCAGTGTCCACCTGAGGAACTAACAGTTTTGAGATTAGAAAGAAGTCTATACGAGACTGAGATTTATGAGGGGAGGAGAAGAAGGTGAAGTCAAGCTCATTGGGGTGTAGTAATCTCCATAGATCAACTAAAGCAAGATCCTTGATCAGAGAGGTAAGCGTGGCGTGACTCTTGGGGGGACCACTCGTCCTAGGCGGCTGTTTGTCAATCAGGGGATCAAGGACTAGATTGAAATCCCCCCCAATGATCAATGAGGTATTAGCAGAAGCCTGCGCAACCTGAGCAATGGTAGCAAAAAAGGCAGGGTCATCAACATTAGGAGCGTAAAGGCATATACATGTAACTTCTAGACTACCTATCTTAAGGTGAACTCTAGACCATCTACCTCCTGTATCTGCGCTGGTCGCAATAACAGTAGCATGCAGAGATTTCCTAACCAGTATGGCAACCCCACATTTCTTAGAAACGGCTGGGGAATAAGCGGCCACCATGTAAGGTTTAATATTGAGTTTAAGAGTTTCCTTTGAATTTAAATGCGTTTCTTGGAGAAAAATCAGATCCGCTGCTTCCTGATTGAGGTAGCTTAGGATTTTCTTCCGTTTTATCGGATTATTGATGCCTTTTACGTTCAATGAAAAAATCTTACATGGTGCCATCAATCGGTAGTAAACATATTAAGTAAGGGCACCTGATAACATGGAACATAAGCAGAATCTGTACAACAATGTCACAATCACCGAGTATTCTGGCTAATACACCCCATATTGAAAAGTATGTACCAACGTATCTTAGAGAAGAAGCAAACCCCCCAAAGAAAATGGCGACCATGTGTCTGCGGGAGGAGGCCCTGGAGAGGAAATAAAAGACAGGTAAAAGGAAAGAAACACCAGAGTCCATAATAACACTGTCTCTGATACTCATCGAGGCTACTGTGGGTAGATGAAGTCGGGTCACAGGTACCATCAAGAGTAAGGCAACAGACTGCCCACGCCAGACTCTTCGCTAGGCTGCGGCAGATCCAATATAACAGGTACAGCGGATATAAGGAGACTTGCAAGAATATTCTGGAAGTCAGCGCATCAAGTCGGCTTCTTTGGAATCCAAAAACTCCGCTAGTAGATCAGGGTCCTCGAATGTTCGTGTCTGATTGTGAAGCGTGACTCGGAGCTTGGCCGGGTACATCAGGCCGTAGCGTGCTTGTAGTTGTTGAAGCCTCGGCCGGAATTCCAAAAGGCGCTTTCGACGGTCGACGGTGGGTTTAGACAAGTCAGGATAGAAGGAGATCTTGTGGCTCTCAAACTCCATATGGCCCTTTGCCCGAGAGGCACTTAGAATTTGCTCCACGTGTTGATATCTCAATAGTCGAAAAATGATAGGCCGCGGCGTCTTCCTGTTGAGCGTCATGTTTGTGGGTACACGATGAGCGCGATCAATCTCCAGATCTTTGGTAAAGGTGATTTGGAGCAAGGAAGGGAGGATTTTGCATAAAAACTTTTTCATGTCTCCCGATTCCGCTCCCTCCGGTATGCCCACGAGTCGTATGTTGTTGCGACGCGCTCTATTATTGCCATCTTCCACCTCTTTCTGCAATGCCCGCACCTGTCGTTCAACTTTGTCAAGTTTGGACAACCGGGCCGCATGGGAGTCCAATATGCCCTCCATTTTGTCCTGACGCGAAGAAAGCCCTTCTAGTTTGCTTTGCAGCACACCAAAGTCGTCCCGCAGCGCTCGAAGTGCTTCACCGTTTGCCTGCACAAGGTTTTTGACCCCTCTGATCTCTACGAGGATTTCCTGCTGCATTTCGGGGGCCTCGCACGAGGCCGGCCCCTTCTGCGGAGACGGAGGTTCAGTTTTGGAACGTTTGCCGTGAGAAGCCGCTGGAGACCCAAATTCCAGGCGCATAGGTTTGGTCCCCGCCATCTCACCACTGCGCCCCGGCAAGGTCAGAGTAGAAGTTCCAAAATATGAGGTGTTAATTCAGGATTCTGAGTAGGCCTCTCGGGAGCCTCAGCGTTATGCGACCATCCAGCTGGACATCAGGCTCCGCCCCCCCGTATTAGCAGAACTTTTGCTATATCCATAGGAGCACATCACATTGCCTGGCTCCAAGCTTCAGACTTGGAGGAATGGGTGCAAGATAAGCTGGGAAACATTCCTTGCACAGGAGAAAATCTTTGGCAAGGATTGGCAGTGCAAAGCTAATGAAATTGACACTGATAATACAACTTTAGACAGATTGTCAAAATCTACAGCTAACCCAGCCAAGAAAAAAGGTTTTCAAGAAACCTTTTTTTCTCTAAAAAGAAAAAGTTCTATCCGTCTTCCACCCAGCAAACACATGTTCCCCAGAAGGGACAACAACAAACTAGACAAAGACACAAGCTCAGCAGACCCAGCCTCCCCAGGGTCTTTGACTGTTGTCTAGAGAACTTAGCCATTCTTCCTATTCTAAACCCAGAACCTTTAAATATTCCAGGCCGTATCTGCCATTTTGCCAAGAGATGGGAGCAAATCACATCAGAAGATTGGACTCTATCTTTCGTGAGTCTGGGATACAAGCTTCATTTCCTCAGCTTTCCCCCATCCACGCTAATAAAACAGTTCAAATCTCAACCACCGGTCTCAGACCTGTTGTGGCACGAGGTCACCACTCCTCTGGCTCAAGGGGCTATAGAAGAGGTTCCAATGGCCCAGCAGGGCACAGGATTCTATTTCCCCTATTTTCTCATTCCAAAGAAGTCAGGGGGACTAAGATCAATCCTGGACCTCAGAGAACTGAACAACTATTTAGTCTGAGAAAGGTTCAAGATCTCCCTCGGCACTCTTCTTCCATACCTTCACGAACAAGAATGGCTATGTTCTCTAGATTTAAGGGATGCTTACATGCATATCCTTATTCATGCAGATCACAGAAAATTCCTTCGATTCCTAGTCAAGGGAAGACATTTTCAATACAGGGTCCTTCCTTTCGGACTGGCCTCTGCTCCAAGGGTCTTCACAAAATGCATGGTCGTGGTAGCATTTGAGGACTCTAGGAATTTTTGTCTTACCTTACTTAGACGATTGGCTCATCCGAGCACCGTCAGCTCTAGAGGCAAGTCATGCTCTTTCCCGAGCAATGCACATACTGCAGTACTTGGGATGGATCATAAAGCTTCCAAAGTCCCAGCTCACCCCATCTCAATCCCTCGAGTTTATAGGGGCTTGCTTGGAGACACAGCAGTCAAAGGCTTTCCTGCCTCAGCCTCGCTGTCTGTGCATCATCGAACTAGCATCTCAACCAGTGCTACAAACCTTCCTCACTGCCCGACAGATGCTTCGACTTCTAGGGCACATGGCATCTACAGTCCATGTGATTCCTTATGCACGCCTTCACATGCGAGCAGCCCAGTGGACCCTAGCTTCCCAGTGGTCCCAGGCCTCAGGATGCCTGTCGGACAAGATCAGAGTTACCACACGCCTGATTGTGTCTCTGCATTGGTGGCAATCTCTGGAAAACCTTACAGTAGGCTCTCCTTTTCAGCAACCCCTACCTCAGGCTGTCCTGACGACGGATGCATCCAAGTTGGGTTGGGGAGCCCACTTGTGCGATCTGTCTACCCAGGGTCTTTGGACCCCACAGGAGGCTACTCTTCAAATAAACCTCCTAGAACTAAGGGCCATTTCCAATGCTATTCGAGTCTTTTTTGCTTCCATCTCGTAAACAAAACAGTTCTGGTGCAAACTGACAATCAAGTGGCCATGTTTTACCTAAATAAACAAGGCGGAACAGGCTCTCTGCAATTATGCAACGAAGCTTTGCAACTGTGGACCTTTGCCAGAGAGCATCACATTCATTTATTGGCAGTATACCTTCCAGGCATTCAAAACGTTTGGGCGGACAGGCTCAGCCGAGTCCTGTTGCCACACGAGTGGTCTCTCCACTCATATTATCTTGCTCGAGTATTTCAAGTTTGGGGAACACCAGACATAGACCTCTTTGCAAGTCCACAGAATGCCAAACTTCCCCGGTTCTGTTCCAGACTTCCAGCTCAAAATTGTCAGGCGAGGGATGCATTCCTGCTCCATTGGGGCCAGGATTTTCTCTGCCTTCCCACCAATTCCCCTAATTCCCAAAACCTTATTCAAACTCCAGAGAGACAAAGGTCGCATGATACTCATAGCTCCCTGTTGGCCAAGGCAAACATGGTATCCTCTTCTCTTAGGTCTCTCTCGAGCCACTCCTCTGGAGTTGGGGAGTGCTCCGGATCTTCTGTCCCAGAACAACGGATCCCTGCTGAACCCCAATCCCCAGTCCCTTCATCTCAAGGCGTGGCTACTCAAGGCATAGAATTTCAAGATCTAGGCCTTTCACAACAAGTGAAGGATATTCTTCTAGCTTCCTGAAAACCTTCCACAAGGCATTCTTACGGTTTTAAGTGGAGGAGGTTCTCAGTCTGGTGTTCCCAGAGGGGACTTAGTCCAGAAGGGACTCTACCGGTACCAAGAGGGGATTATCTCCTTCACTTATCAGCTTCTGGTCTCAAGACCAATTCTGTTAGAGTCCATCTTAGTGCTATTGCTGCATCTCGTAAACCCTTCGATGGACAACCAATTTCCTCTCATCCTCTTGTTTCAAGATTTATGAGGGGTCTCCTTTTAACAAAACCTCCCATCAAACCACCTCTGGTGGCATGGGATCTTAATCTTGTTCTGGGTCAACTCATGAAGCCACCCTTTGAACCTTTAGCTACTTTGGAGCTAAAGTTTCTTTCATGGAAAGTCATTTTCCTAATTGCTATCACTTTTGCAAGGCGCATTAGTGAACTGCAGGCTTTAGTGGCTGACCCGCCTTATACGAGGTTTCATCATGATAAAGTAGTCTTGAGGACTCATCCTCATTTTATGCCAAAGGTGGTATCACCTTTTCATTTAAACCAATCAGTTTATCTCCCAGTCTTCTTTCCTAGGCCTCATGCCTCCAGCACGGAAAGAAATCTTCATACCTTAGATTGTAAACAGGCTCTGGCTTTTTATCTTCACAGAACTCAGCCATTTAGAAAGTCTTCTCAGCTTTTTCTGGCTTTTGACTCTAGTCATTTAGGACTTCCAGTCACTAAGAGAGCTCTCTCTAAGTGGATTGCAGACTGTATTTCCTTTACCTATCAGAGTAAAGGAATCCCTCTTGAAGGCCATGTCACGGCTCATAATGTTAGAGCCATGGCAGCCTCAATAGCTAATCTTCGTTCAGTTGCTATTGATGAGATCTGCAAAGCAGCAACTTGGGCTTCTGTACATACTTTCACTGCCCACTATTGTTTAGACAAGGACTCCCGTTGGGATGCCTTGTTCGGTCAGGCTGTTCTACAGCATCTCTTCCATTCCTAGATCAACTCCTTCCCACCATCCACTCTTGGATGCCTGAGGTCCCTGGGAGGAAGCATGGCCCATCTTACTTAGATCTGCAACATGCTGGGGTCATCCCGAGGCATTTTTAGCTGGGGAGTCCCCATATGTGAAGACTACATTCCTGCTTGTTCCTGGAGATAGCAAAGTTACTCACCTGTAACAGGTGATCTCCAGGAACAGCAGGAATAAGTCTTCATAACCCACCCACCTCCCCTAGGAGTTGTCTTTCTCTCTCTTTCTATTTTTCTTTTACTTCTCTTCTTTGGTCTCAGCTTTCAACTCAACTGAAGTGAGAGAGGTAGTTGGGTGAGAAGGCAGCACGCATGGGTGGTGGGATGCTCCCAAAAGCTTTCCTTTTGGACGCTGGAGAGCGTTCCCGCGCAGGCTCTGTCGGTGTCGATGGTACCCATATGTGAAGACTTATTCCTGCTGTTCCCGGAGATCACCTGTTACAAGTGAGTAACTACGCTTTCTCCCACCCGTCCTCCAGTTAGATTATTCCAGAGAAAAGGGCCAAAGAAATAAAAAGCAGAGGGACGTGTGGATTCTAAGTGTGCCTGGGGGGGGGGGAGAGAAAGATGGTTCATACGAAAGGTGTGGAGGGAATGATGAGTGTGCAGTATGAGGGAGGACAAGTATTGCAGAAGACTGGTGTGAAGTGTTTTGCGAACCTGAGTGAGAATCTTAAACGGGATGCAAAATGGAACCGGGAGCCAATGTTAAACGGATGAGCAGAGAGTGATATGGTCGAAACGTGAAGCATTGAAAATTAGTCTTGCTGCTGTATGTTGAATAAGTTGGAGGCAATGAAGTTTGTGTTTAATGTTTGTGTGAAATAATATAATTAGTGGCTGATTCTGTGCTTTTTTTTTTAATAGGTTGAGTTCCCACCAGATCTCTGCTCTCGAGTCACATTTGTTAACTTCACAGTAACACGCAGCAGTTTACAGAGCCAGTGTTTGAATGAGGTCCTGAAGGCTGAAAGACCCGATGTAGATGAAAAACGATCAGACCTCTTGAAGCTCCAGGGTAGCTATAATTTTAATTTAGACAGCAACAAACTTTCAGAATATCTGCATTTTGTATGTTCAGCATAAAAAAATGTGATTAAATCTGTATATGATAAATACAGGATGCCGATTTTATTGTTTCAGTAGCAGCACATAAAAGTATTGCTACTTAAATTTTCCCTTTATTTTAGGTGAATTCCAGCTGCGCCTGCGACAGTTAGAGAAATCTCTGCTTCAAGCTCTTAATGAAGTCAAGGGCCGTATTCTGGATGATGACACTATTATCACCACTTTGGAGAATCTGAAGAAAGAGGCAGCTGAGGTCACCAGAAAAGTGGAAGAAACGGATATTGTCATGCAAGAGGTGGAGAGTGTCTCTCAGCAGTACCTACCGCTCTCTACAGCTTGTAGCAGCATTTACTTCACAATGGAATCCTTAAAACAGGCAAGATTATGAAAAGCAAAGGAAATCTTGACAGGGCTAAATACATCATTCAGATCAGTGTATTATTTAGAAATTAACCTTAAAATGTAATTTCAGAAAAGTTAACATTTTACTACAGCCTGTTAAGTTTGTGTATCAGTACATAGAAATAAGGTTTTAGAAACTCTTCTCTTAGACCAGTGGCTCCCAGCCCAGTCCTTGGGTACCCCCAGGCCAGTCAGGTTTTCAGGATATCCACAATGAATGTGCATGAGAGAGATCTGCATGCACTGCTTCCATTATATGCAGATCTATCTCATGCATATTCATTGTGGATATCCTAAAAACCTTACTGGCCTGGGGATACCCAAGGATTGGGTTGGGAACCACTGTCTTAGACTGAGGTGTAATACATTTGTGACAGGCTTTCAAGAGTTACAATCCCTTTGGGTTACTGCAGAACAAACACAGGCTAAGGATGTCTAAATATACCTATAAATTATAGTTTGGGTTGCATCATTGGTGTTAGCTTACTTTACAGCTTTAACATTCTGTAAGCAATAAGAAGCCTATTTTTTTTATATTGCATTAATATAGATGTGGAAACTATCCTGGTTTGCCTTTATGTAGATTAATGATGTAGCTCTATCCTGATAGTACTTTTGTCTGTTTTTGGTAGATACACTTCTTATATCAGTACTCGCTCCAATTCTTCCTGGATATCTATCATACAGTTCTGTATGAGAACCCCAACTTGAAAGGGGTTACAGACCACACTCAGCGTCTCTCTAGGATTACAAAAGACCTCTTCCAGGTGCAGTATGAGCTGTAGTGGCATTCTGTTTACTTATGCAATACTGTAATAGTGTCATGCAGTTACGGGTGGTTAGTGTTTGGGAGTGGCTTTAATCATCTGAATTTGGAAGCAAGTGGTGGTCAGTCACAGCCCACCAAACTCCAGATAGGGATCTTCAAACTACTTGATTGCTTGCATCTCCAGGAACAAGCAGGAATAAGTCCTCACATATGGGTACGTCGGTACCGACGGAGCCCGTGCGGGAAAGCTCCCCAGCTTCTTAGAATAGAAGCTTTTGGGACCTCCCACTGCACATGCGCACTGCCTTCCCGCCTTCCTGAACAGCTCTCCTCAGTTTCTCTTTTTCCGCGGAGCCAGCAGGTCGTGTTCCTGTCACCGCTGAAGAAATTGTTATTTTATTTGTTTCTTTAGACCGCGTACCTGCCTTCCCCATACCGATACCGGTATCGCCGGTCTTTTCTTTCTTTCTTTAAAAAATTATAATTCTTTTTTCTTATTTTTTAGCTTTTTGGTCACTTCAGAGAGGCCTCTCGGCCTACTCAATTTCTCCTCATGGAGAAGCCAGCCCCTGGATTTAAGAAGTGTACCAAATGTAATGCTGTTATTTCAGTCACAGACACCCATGACTGGTGTCTGAAATGTTTGGGGCCTGACCATTCCATACCGGACTGCCCATCTTGCTCCCACATGTCTAAACGTGGGCTGCAGAACCGGGCCAACAAATTCCATGTGCTGTTTGCTTCAGAGAATACAGCATCACAGTCATCCAGGTCTTCTTCTCCGGATGGATCTCAGGTAACCAAACCTTCTGTGGGCAAGTCCTCAAAGAGCAAATCTCCTTCAAAGCATCGAGAGGCTCTTAGCTTAGAACTTGAGGACCCTGCCCCAGCCAAACAACCCCGGCGGGAAGTCCAACTTCCAAAAACGCCAATTCAGGGGTCTCAGGTTGATATCGATGCTACGGCCTCGACAGATCACCTGTTAGCCTGCTCTGGGGTACCGGGTCACTCCGGTACCGACATCCAGGCAGCTATGGCGTCCATGGGCGATACTGTACAGTCCATGCAGCAGGCCGTCATGGCTTTCATTAAAGCTGCAACGCCATCGGTTCCGCTTTCAGCGGTTCCGGGCCCGATACCGGTATCGTCCGCCATGCCGGTATCGAGGCCGTCCACCTCTAAACGCAAGTCGGTACCGTATGGGCTTTCGCTCCATACCGGTTCCATACCCGATACGCCCGATATCGATACCGATCGGTACGCGTATCGTGCGTTAGAGGAAAGCACCGATTCCTCTGAGGATTTTCACTCCTCTGATGATTCTGCTGAGTTTTCACTCAACTTACCTGAGGAGCCCTCTTCTCCTAAAAGGAGAATGTCCCCTCCAGAGGATTTGTCCTTCCAGGACTTTGTTTTAGATATGGCTACAGCCCTTTCTATTACCACATCCTCTGAAAAGGAACCCAGATCCAAAAAACTGGATATTTTGGGATACTCAAAGGCCCCTAAGGAGGCAGTTACCCTGCCTATCCATGAAATCCTTCAAGAACAACTGATGGATTTCTGGGAAAATCCTTTGACTTTGTCTCCTTATTCCCGTAGGTTGGACACCATGTATAGGGTCCCTCCTTCTCCTGGTTTCCAAAAGACTCAATTGCCCCACCACTCTATTGTGGTGAAGTCTGCAATGAAGAAGATTAGGAGTACCAAAAGGCACTCTTCCACCCCTCCAGGACGGGAATGTAAGACTTTGGACTCTTTTGGTAGGAAAATTTTCCAGGCTAGTATGCTTATAGCCAGGATTAATTCCTACAGTCTCTATATGGGCATGTTCCTGGAGGAACTTGCCAAAAAGGTGCGGCATTTTGCCCCCTTTATCCCTGAGGATAAAAAGCAGGGATTCCTTTCCCTAGTGAAACAACTCTTAGAGGTTTCTAAGTTCTCTAATAGGGCAGCATATGATTCCTTTGAGGGAGCCAGTAGGGCTTCGGGCATTGCTATTGCAGCCCGACGTCTTGCTTGGCTCCAGGCCTCTGATCTGGAACCTTGGGTTCTAGATGGCTTACGGAATCTGCCCTGTACAGGTGAGAACTTATTTGGGGAAGAGTGGCAAATCAAAGCCACCCAGATGGATGCTGAAAATGCCACCTTGGAAAGACTTTCAAAGTCCACTTCAATTCCTACTAAGAAAAAGTCTTTTAAAAGGCCTTACTATAAGAAGGCCAGAGTTGCTTCAAATACTGGCCAGCAGTCTTCTCAACCTCGCTATACTGCTAAGCGTCAGCAATCCAAACAAGCACGAGCTAAGCCTGCAGCAGCTACTGTAGCTCAGCAGGCTCCAACCCCTCAGGGGTTTTGACTTGCTCCTAGGGAACTTGCCACTTCTGGTTCTAACACAACCAGAACCTCTCACCATACCCGGAAGGTTGGTTCACTTTGCTCCCAGATGGGAACAAATCACAACAGAACAATGGACCCTCTCTATCATTCGAGAGGGTTACAAACTTCATTTCTCCAGCCTTCCTCCCCATCATATGGTGAGACCATTCAATTCTCCCCCATCTCTCCTAACCCTGTTGGGTCAAGAGGTTTCCTCTCTTCTTGCCCAAGGGGCCATAGAAGAGGTTCCTCTTCCTCAACAAGGGTCCGGTTTCTACTCCCCTTATTTTCTCATTCCAAAGAAGACAGGGGGATTCAGACCAATCCTAGATCTGAGAGAATTGAACAAATTTCTCTTCAAGGAGAAATTCAAAATGCTGTCTCTCGGCATTCTCCTTCCTTACCTCCAGGGTCAGGACTGGCTTTGTTCTCTAGACCTACAGGATGCGTATACACATATACTCATCCATCCATCCCACAGAAAGTATCTTCGCTTTCTGTTTCAGGGAAAACATTTCCAATACAGAGTACTCCCCTTCGGTCTAGCCTCTGCTCCAAGAGTATTCACAAAATGCATGGCAGTCGTAGCCGCATTTCTAAGAGGCATGGGAATCTTTGTCTTCCCATATCTGGACGACTGGCTCATCCGAGCTCCAACTCAGTCACAGGCCCAGATTTCCCTGGACCACACAAGGAGCCTTTTGCAGTATCTGGGACTGGTAGTAAACCTTCCCAAGTCCCAACTCATCCCTACTCAATCTCTAGAATTCATAGGGGCCCAGTTGGACACCATCACTGCAAGGGCCTACCTTCCACATGTTCGAGGCCAGCGCCTCCTGAGTTTGGCCTCCCAAGCTCAGTCCAGCACTCACTTGACAGCCAGGGAAATGCTACGCCTACTGGGTCATATGGCCTCCACAGTGCATGTGGTGCCCTATGCTCGTCTTCATATGAGAGCAGCTCAATGGACCCTGGCCACTCAGTGGACTCAGGCGTCAGGAGCGCTCTCAGACCAAATACAAACCTCCGATCGTCTGTTTTGGTCCCTCCACTGGTGGACTTCCACCAAGAATCTGTTGTTGGGGGCTCCATTTCAACCATTGCTACCCCAAGCAACCCTCACAACAGATGCCTCCCAAACAGGGTGGGGAGCCCATCTGCAAACTCTCTCCACTCAGGGCACTTGGTCTCTACAGGAGACCACCCTTCATATCAATCTTCTGGAACTGCGAGCAATTTACCTTGCCCTCAAGGTCTTCCACTCCCTCCTAGCCAACCTCACTGTCCTAGTTCAGACGGACAATCAGGTGGCCATGTTTTACATAAACAAACAAGGAGGGACGGGCTCTCTGTCGCTTTGCAACGAAGCTCTAAGACTATGGGCCTTCGCCAGAGAGCATCAGATTCACCTGCTAGCAGTGTATCTCCCAGGAGTTCAAAACTCTCGGGCAGACAGGCTCAGTCGAGTTCTGCTGCCACACGAATGGTCCCTACATTTGGACCAAATAAACCGAATCTTTCAGGAATGGGGGACCCCGGACATAGACCTCTTTGCAAGTCCGTGGAATGCCAAACTTCCCCGGTTCTGTTCCAGAACTCCGTGTCAGGGAGCTCAGGCTACGGACGCCTTTCTCCTGAATTGGAATCAGGCATTCCTATATGCCTTTCCACCCATTCCTTTGATTCCCAAGACTCTGTTCAAACTCCAGAGGGATCATGGAACTATGATCCTCATAGCTCCACGCTGGCCACGCCAAGTGTGGTTCCCTCTACTTCTACAGCTCTCCCAGAGATCCTACTTGGATCTGGGAGCTGCGCCAGACCTCCTGTCTCAGGAGGAGGGGACTTTGTGGCACCCAAACCCCAAATCCCTTCACCTCAGTGCTTGGTTACTGAAGGCTTAAGCCTTCAAGACTTTCATCTTTCCCAACCAGTGAAAGATATCCTTTCTGCCTCTAGGAAACCCTCTACCAGGCGTTCCTATGCTTTCAAATGGAAATGTTTTTCCATTTGGTGTGCTCAGCAGGGTCTTGACCCTCTGGCACTTCCTTTGAATTCTCTTCTTGATTATCTCCTGCATCTATCCAATGCAGGCCTCAAGACGAATTCGGTAAGAGTCCATTTAAGTGCTATTGCAGCATCCTTGAAACATATAAATGGACAACCTATCTCCTCTCATCCTCTTGTTGCAAGATTCATGAGAGGCCTGACTCTCACTAAACCTCCCATCAGACCACCCCCGGTCGCATGGGATTTGAATCTAGTGCTCGGTCAACTTATGAAGCCACCTTTTGAGCCAATGTTTTCCACCTCCTTGAAATTTCTTTCCTGGAAGGTCATCTTCCTCATTGCAGTCACTTCGGCTCGCCGCATCAGTGAGCTGCAGGCTTTAGTGGCTAATCCACCTTACACAAGATTTCATCATGATAAGGTGGTCCTTAGGACGAATCCCCACTTTATGCCTAAAGTGGTCTCGCCTTTTCATCTTAATCAAGAGGTATATCTACCTGTCTTTTTTCCAGCTCCTCATGCATCCAATGCAGAGAGGAACCTTCATACTCTGGATTGTAAAAGAGCTCTCGCTTTTTACCTTAATAGGACTCAGCCACATCGAAAGTCTTCTCAACTTTTTGTGGCCTTTGATCCTTCCCATTTGGGACTTCCAGTCTCCAAGCGTACACTTTCCAATTGGATTGCTCAGTGTATTTCTTTTGCTTACCAGAGCAAAAACATTTCTCTGGAAGGCCATGTCACTGCTCACAATGTGAGGGCCATGGCAACTTCTATGGCTCATCTGCACTCTGTTTCCATAGATCAGATCTGTCGAGCCGCTACCTGGGCCTCGGTTCATACCTTCACAGCCCATTACTGTTTGGACAAGGACTCCCGCCGGGATGCCTTGTTTGGCCAGGCTGTCCTCAAGCACCTGTTCCATTCCTAAACAACTCCTGCCCACCTTCCCAGAATGGATGCCTGAGATCCATACGAAGATGGCGAACCTTTACAGGGGATCCCATGCATCTAAGCTAGGGAGTCCCCATATGTGAGGACTTATTCCTGCTTGTTCCTGGAGATAGCACAGTTACTTACCTGTAACAGGTGATCTCTGGGAACAGCAGGAATTAGTCCTCACAACCCACCCACCTCCCCTAGGAGTTGTATCTTTTATCTATCTATCTTCCTGTCCTCTCTCTGTTGACTCAGCTATAAACTCGAAACTGAGGAGAGCTGTTCAGGAAGGCGGGAAGGCAGTGCGCATGTGCAGTGGGAGGTCCCAAAAGCTTCTATTCTAAGAAGCTGGGGAGCTTTCCCGCACGGGCTCCGTCGGTACCGACGTACCCATATGTGAGGACTAATTCCTGCTGTTCCCAGAGATCACCTGTTACAGGTAAGTAACTGTGCTTTATAGTGGAATAGTTTTGAGGACACTTGTTTAAT
Source organism: Ichthyophis bannanicus (assembly GCA_033557465.1). Taxonomy (NCBI): domain Eukaryota; kingdom Metazoa; phylum Chordata; class Amphibia; order Gymnophiona; family Ichthyophiidae; genus Ichthyophis; species Ichthyophis bannanicus. Next base: position 85,627,234 of record CM066037.1, read on the forward strand.
GCATACTTTAACGCTAATGCTTTACAAAGGGTGGGACAACTGATGGTTCAAGAAACCTTCATTGACTAGATTAGTTATTTGTTTATTTACAGTTCTTCTAAACCGCGCTTTTTAGTATCAGTGCGGTTTACAAGTAACAAAATATTGCCACAGACAAACGGCCTTAGGCTTACATTGTAACAGGATGGATAACTTGGGGATGTAACTTGGGAAACTATGTACAATTGCAGTATACAAACTATATACAAATACAAAACAGTAGTGGTTGGGAGGCTATTTACAATTTATAATACATGGTGGAAGGATGTGATTTATGCTTTGTCTAGGTCAGGTTATGGGTATTTTAGGGGCTTCATGAGTGAGTTGTGGTGTGGGGAGTGGTTGCATTGGGGTAGGGTGGGCAAAGTATAGGAGGAACAAGTGATGCTTAAGAGCTTTCCTGAACTGAGCAAGGTCCCTAATTGTTCTGATTTATTTATTTATTTTATTTATTTAATGGTATTTATATACCGCCTTATTCAATCAAAGCGGTTTCCACGGCAAACAATCAAGGAGGCAAGTGTTTTCATGCAGTGTACAGAGTGGTGTGTATGTGTTGGCGGGAATGTGATTAGATTTGGTTTATCTACATAGTGCACTATTACACATCATGAGCTATTATACAGTCTTATATACAGTCTTGGGGTGGTGGGGGGGGTTGATGATCTGACTTGTATGCTGGTTCAGGGGGTATGTCCATAGTAATCGATGAACAGGGTTGTCTTCAGCTGTTTTCGGAAGTCCTTGATTTCTGTGGTTAGTCTCAGATCATCTGGGAGGGAGTTCCATATGGAAGGAGCAGCCAGGGAGATTGCTCGTTGTGCGGTGTCTTTGCGGGTCTTGGTGAAGTCTTTTGGGGTGTTAACCCGATTGGAGGTGCCTCTTCTTCTTGGCCGTGTGCTTGTGTCGGGTTGTATGAGTGTGTGTAGGCTTATGGCGGAGGAGTGTTGTTTGATCTTGAATATGTTTATGATAGTCTTGTATTTGATGCGTGAGATGATTGGGAGCCAGTGCAGTTCTTTCAGTATGGGTGTGATGTGATCGTGTCTTGTAGTACCGGCTATTATGCGGGCAGCTGTGTTTTGGGCCAGTTGTAGTGGTCTGAGGGACTGCTTTGGTAGCCCGTTGTATATTGGATTGCAGAAGTCTAGTAGAGGGGTTATCAGCGCCTGGCAAATGGTGCGGAAGTGCTCTGGGTCGAGGAGGGGCTTGAGTCTTCTGATGAGTCGCATTCTTTGGTATGCACTTTTGGTTGCTCTGCCTATGTGTGCTTGGAGGTTAAGTTCTTTGTCCAGGATGACTCCGACGTACTTAACTTCTGATTTTATGTGTATGAATGTGGTGGGAGGTTGTTCCAGCATCTCGGGGCATAGAAGGCAAAGGATCTATTTCTGGTTGTTTGTGTGCATTTTGTCGCTTCCAAAGGTATAATTAGCGTGTTTGCAGCTACTGATCTTCTTAGCCTGTTATTGGGGGTGGCAGTGAGGAGAGCAGTTAAGGATGAGGGGGCTATGAGGTTGATTGCTTTGAAAGTTAATAATAATGCCTTGTAGGTGAGTCTGCTGTTTAATGGTAGCCAATGTAACTCCATAAGTATGGGCGTGATGTGATCTCTTCCAGATAGGCTGCAGAGAATGCGGGCTGCTGCATTCATCGCCATTTGTAATGGATTGAGGGTGCTCTTGGGGAGACCGTGCAGGATAATGTTTGCGTAATCGAAATGTGGTGTTACAAGCGACTGGAATATTGTTCTAAAATCGTCTTGTGCTAGCAGAGGTCTCAGGTGCTTTAACGTCATGATTTTATTGTAAATTGCCTTGGTGGTGTTCTTTATGTGTTCCTTAAAGTTGAGCTGTTGGTCGAGCGAGATTCCCAAGTAACGTATCACAGATTTGCATGGAAGCTCTGCATCTCTCACCTTCAAAGTAGTGGGGGGAGAGAAGCTCTTGTTTGTGATAAATAATACCTCAGTTTTCTTAAAATTTATGCGTAGGTTCTGAGTTAGGAGCCAGTCGGTGATTGCGTTGAAGCAATCTACTAAAGGGGAGAGGTCAGGCTGCATAATTTTGATTTGAGTGAACAGTAAGACATCTGCGTAGAGCAGACTGGAAATGTTAAATGAGCGGATAATATCACATGGGTTGCATATATACGTTGAAGAGTAAAACGGATAGGGAGGAGCCCTGGGGTACTCCCTGCTGTTGCTGGAATGGGTCAGATGTTGAGGAACCTATCCGAACGTGTTGCCATCGGTCTGCTAGATAGGATTTGCACCATTCCCAAGCCAAGGCTTGGATTCCCTTTTCCTGGAGTCGGATAAGGAGTTGCTCGTGATTAACGGAATCAAATGCGGCGGCAATATCGAGGAAGATAAGTACTGCGGCGCTCCTGCCCGGCCTTGGGGCTAGAGACAGGAGCGGCGGTCTGATGCTTCGTGAGGAAGGAGAGTAACCTGTATCCAGGGGATACTGGGTATTGTAGTTCCTGCTCCTCTCGCTCCGAAATAAAGAGTTGTAGTTATGGGGTTTCCAGTATATTTATTATAGTAAAGGATATTGTTCCATCACATGGCAAATAAATGCAAACAAAATAGGTGCTTCAAATGCTAACAGGAAAACTTAGGAAAAAGGCAACTTAAAGTATAACTGCTTCTTTTCACTTCTAAGCAAATTACTCACTTTGCCCCAAGAGGTCAGTTAGATTCACTGCAGCCTCTTTCAGCCACTGTTACCTTCACAGTGCTGGGGAAAATCAGGTGCACATAATTAGAGCTTTCTCAGCAAGGCAATACAACAGCTCCGTAGCATTCAATTCACATACGGTAAAAAGCAGTTTCCTTCAGCTTGGCATCTCTACACAGCAGACCGTGCAATCCATGCTCTCACAATCTGGTAAGTCTGTATTATATTGTGTTAATTCTTCAAGCTGTATGGAATTACTGGCTTCTGGTAACACTGGCTGTCTTCTAGCTTGCAACTCTAAAAACTGCTTAAAACTCTGTAGGAGCAATTCAGCCTGCTGTTTGTGAGATAGGGAATTGCTATCAGCTATACAACTTCCCTCTGGCTTAAGGCTGTTTATTTTCTCCTCTCTTAGATTAATTGTATCAGAGTAATTGCTAGTCTCTTTTGCTATTGTTTCACACACAGGAGAGTTAGCTTTACGTTCAGCCTGGAAACTTTGTGGCCATTCACTTACTTGTTGCCATGCCGTTCTGACTTCAGATGGCTCCAACGTTCTCCAGCTGTTAGAATGTTTGTTGCTCTCTGGCTCAAACGGTAGTTCACAGAATGATGGTTTTCTTTCTTGTGCCTGCCTTGAAGGCTTCCTTTCCCAGGGCTGTGCCTTCCAACGGTTGTCTATTTCAGGGCTAGGTCCTCTCTCCTTGGGACTTCTACTCACTGCCTCTGAATAGAACTTTGCAGGTCTCCTTCCAATGCCAGGTTCCCAAATATCAGCATACTGTCTTCTGGACTTCCAATCATTCTCCTGCTTCTTCTTTATCCGTCTCTCCTTCTCATGCTCCTTCTTAATCCTAATCTCCCTCTTCTCCTTCTTCCTCTCACTAGCAAAGCCATGCTCTGGTTTAAAACCACGTTCTCTCCTGGACACGCCCCTTCCAAGGGCAGGGTGTGCCCAATCAGGACTGCAGGACTCCTCCCCTGGGCTGGTCTCCATGCTCAGCTCTGTGGAATAGTCTCTCTTTCTTCCTTGGTTTCTCAAATAGGCATAAATCCTGCTGAACCTCAGGATTTTCATCCGTTTCCATAGGCTCAGGAGGGCGCTGTTCACCACAGATCCCCCCCCCCTTAAGATATCATGGGCTGGCTTCTGACCAGAGGCACAGCACGTGATTCTACTCAGGGCATCTGTGCTCTGGTGGAGCCGTCCGGCTCTATGTTCCACTTGAAAGTTGAACGCTTGGAGGGCCATAAACCAACGAGTTAACCTCGCATTATGGTTATACATCTGGTTTAGCCATTTGAGTGGTGCGTGGTCGGTAATCAAGGTGAAACGTCTCCCCGTGAGATAAAAGCGCAGCGCGTCTATGGCCCACTTAATAGCCAGACACTCACGTTCAATTGTTGAATAGCGCTGTTCCGCTGGGGCCAGCTTCCTGCTGAGGTATAATACGGGGTGTTCCGTACCATCATGGCGCTGGGACAGCACTGTGCCGAGGCCCGTCTCTGACGCGTCAGTCTGTACCAAAAATGGTTGGGAAAAATCCACACCTCTGAGAACCGGTGCTGCACACAACTTATTCTTTAACAGGTGGAATGCTTCTTCCGCCTCTTCCCGCCATCTCAGTTGGTTAGGCGCGTTCTTCTTCAACATTTCAGTTAGAGGGGCACTCTTCTCTGCAAATCCTGGAGCAAACCGTCTGTAATACCCCACTAACCCCAGGAAGCTCCTTAACTGCTTCTTGTTAAGTGGTTTGGGGAATGCTTGAACAGCGGCTATCTTATCAGTAAGGGGCTTCACCACCCCATTACCCACCAGGTGACCCAAATATTTAACTTCCCGGCCTCCAAATAAATATTTAGCCGGGTTTAATGTAAGGCCAGCATCCCTAAGTGCTCTAAGAACGGCTTCAACTCGTGGGAGATGTTGTGTCCAATTGTCACTGTGAATGACCACATCATCCATATAAGCTACAGCGTATGTTTGATGCGGTCGCAAAACCAAGTCCATTAGGCGCTGACACGTGGCAGCAGCTCCATGTAGGCCAAAAGGCATTCTTTTGAACTGGTACAGGCCTACTGGGGTGCTGAACGCAGTCTTCTGTCTGGCATCCCTGGTCAGTGGGACCTGCCAGTATCCTTTCGACATGTCCAATGTGGTGAGGTATTTAGCACGGCCTAGGCGATCAAGGAGTTCTTCTATTCTGGGCATCGGATATGTATCGAAACGAGATATTAAATTAATTTTCCGAAAGTCGATACAGAACCTTATGGACCCGTCTGGCTTGGGAACTAGAACAATTGGGCTGTTCCACGGGCTCCGCGACTCTTCTATAACGCCCATCTGTAACATTTCCTTACCTGCCGCACGACCTCCTCCTTCTTGGCCTCCAGCAACCTATATGGACGTTGGCGCACTATTTCACCAGGCGGCGTTATGATCCCATGGGCGATCAGGTCCGTCTTGCCTGGCATCGGTGTGAGGACATCCTGGTATCTGGTTAGTAGCTGAACCAACTCCTGCTTTTGTGCCCAAGACAAGCCTTCATCTACTCTGGGTGGCTTTTACATACTGCGATTTGTGGCCCCAGGTCTTCCTCTTCCTTTTCTTCTACTACTGCGGCTAGAGCTTGGAAACTGGTACCCCCTGTTGACCCGAATCCACCTGCTCCACGAGCCGTTGTTGATAGGCTGGATACTTCTTCCAGCGGAGCAGACCCACACGCTCGCAGATTAGTTGAGCTACTCGATCTCCAACCTTGACTTTAAAGTCCTCCTTGCCAAAGTTAAACATAAGAATTTTAATAGAACCTCTATAATCCGGGTCTATCACTCCGGCTCCTATATCTAGAAAACGCTTTACAGCGAGTCCCGATCGTGGGGATATCCGGCCGAACAGCCTAGTGGCATTTCCATCTGTAGAGCGGTATCTATCAATGCTTTCCCTTGCTTAGGAACTATGACCTCCTCAGCACTACAGAGGTCATAACCTGCTGAGTTACTTGAAGCTCTCTTAGGGGGTTGAGCATTAGGGTTCATCTTGCAGAATCTTAGTACAAACACTGGTTTCTTCCCTATTTCCTCTCTTGAAGGCGGTGTTTTCCCTTTTTGCTTTTTCAGGTGGGCAAACAAAGGACTAGGCACTATACTTTTCTTGTTGGCTTGGGTTAGAGCTTCTACCGGGGACTCTCTGGTAACTTCTTGCTCTTTTAAGAATAAGCCTTGTTCCACCCCTTTATGGAAGTGTGGCCAGTCTTTACCCAAAACTATATTATGAGGTAGCTTGGGGACCACTGCGATGGGAATTTTCTTAAGCACACCTAGCGCTTTCACCTGAAGGTTGTATACAGGGTATAGTGATGTACCTCCGTGAACGCAGCGGATCTTCACATTACGAACAGGCTGAATTGCTACCCCTGATGCTTGGACTTGCTGCCACAGCGCCTTGGAGAGCATTGTCTGCTCCGCGCCAGAATACAATAACGCGGTAGTAGCAATTCCCTGCACCTCTACCTCAATGAGAAATCCTTCTCGGGTTTTTTGTGCACTTTCTGCTACTAAGGCAGTCTTAAAACAATTCTTCTGTATATGCCCTTCTCGCCCACATTTAAAACATTTCCTAGGCGGTAACCTAGCCTTCACAGTTGGCATACACATTTTGCTTGCTTCATTCTGAAATTTCCACTTCCTTTCTGACTCAGGTATTGCTGCCCCCTTTAAATCACTACTGCTTTCATGAGCCATTACCATGGCCTCTAAGAAGTGTTCTGTGAGGTCTACTGCCTCCTGTGGGGTTTTGCAGCTTTGCAGAATCAGGAAGGTTTTTATTTCATTGGGTACAGCATTCATGGATTGCTCTACAATTAAGCTTTCCAATATAGACTCTTTAGTCCTATTCTCTGGATTAAGCCATTTATTTAACAACCTGCTTATCCTGTATACTAAGGCTTTCGGTGTCTCACCCTGTTTTAATTTAACCGCTCGCAGGAGATTATGGTAGGCTAGCGGTGTAAGGCCTAGCCTTTCCCGGACCGCTCTTTTCACCTCCTCATAATTTCCGGCAAGGTCGGGTGGCATGCTCCTATAGGCAGCCATTGCTTCTCCAGTAAGGGAAGCTGCAAATCTGATGGCCCAACATTCTTTTGGTCATGCACTTAACTGTGCCACTCTTTCAAAACACTCAATAAAATTATCAACATCCTCATTGTCCTTTAACTGGCCAAAATTAAACATAGTCCCTGCGTTTAGACTATGCGCAGCTGTAGCAGAAAAACCTGGGGGAACAGATGGTTTCTCCTGTGGCGTCTTCTGCTCAGCTACCCACGCTTGTAGCATGTCCAGTAGGGGTCGCTGCTGAGCCTGCAGGGCAGCAGCACTCTTTTGCTGGAACTCTAGACTCAAGTCTCGCTGTCTCTCGAGTTGAGCGGCCATCCATTTAAATACCTCTGCTGGATCCAGAGACATCTTTAGTACCTGTGAATACAAACAGACAAAAAAAAACCAAGTGCGGTACCTCACACTTTAAAAAAAAACAACAAAAAAAAAAACAACTTTTCCTTTTTTTTTTCAACTAGCTAGCAAACACTCTCAGCCCTGTATCCTTATCCTTTCCCAGGTGGACACTTATTACCTGGCTCAGGTGTTGCGTCACGCTTCCACAACCTCGTTGCAGCTGGCACTCCGATGCTGGGACTCTTTCCTTCCTTTCAGGATGGTCTGCACTCGGGGTCTTTCTTGCAGTTGCTTTTCTGTAGTTTTCTGCGCGGCACCTTGCGCATGCGTGGAATATCCTGCCAACTACGCCACTTGCGGCGCTCCTGCCCGGCCTTGGGGCTAGAGACAGGAGCGGCGGTCTGATGCTTCGTGAGGAAGGATAGTAACCTGTATCCAGGGGATGCTGGGTATTGTAGTTCCTGCTCCTCTCGCTCCGAAATAAAGAGTTGTAGTTATGGGGTTTCCAGTATATTTATTATAGTAAAGGATATTGTTCCATCACATGGCAAATAAATGCAAACAAAATAGGTGCTTCAAATGCTAACAGGAAAACTTAGGAAAAAGGCAACTTAAAGTATAACTGCTTCTTTTCACTTCTAAGCAAATTACTCACTTTGCCCCAAGAGGTCAGTTAGATTCACTGCAGCCTCTTTCAGCCACTGTTACCTTCACAGTGCTGTGGAAAATCAGGTGCACATAATTAGAGCTTTCTCAGCAAGGCAATACAACAGCTCCGTAGCATTCAATTCACATACGGTAAAAAGCAGTTTCCTTCAGCTTGGCATCTCTACACAGCAGACCGTGCAATCCATGCTCTCACAATCTGGTAAGTCTGTATTATCTTGTTAATTCTTCAAGCTGTATGGAATTACTGGCTTCTGGTAACACTGGCTGTCTTCTAGCTTGCAACTCTAAAAACTGCTTAAAACTCTGTAGGAGCAATTCAGCCTGCTGTTTGTGAGATAGGGAATTGCTATCAGCTATACAACTTCCCTCTGGCTTAAGGCTGTTTATTTTCTCCTCTCTTAGATTAATTGTATCAGAGTAACTGCTAGTCTCTTTTGCTATTGTTTCACACACAGGAGAGTTAGCTTTACGTTCAGCCTGGAAACTTTGTGGCCATTCACTTACTTGTTGCCATGCCGTTCTGACTTCAGATGGCTCCAACGTTCTCCAGCTGTTAGAATGTTTGTTGCTCTCTGGCTCAAACGGTAGTTCACAGAATGATGGTTTTCTTTCTTGTGCCTGCCTTGAAGGCTTCCTTTCCCAGGGCTGTGCCTTCCAACGGTTGTCTATTTCAGGGCTAGGTCTTCTCTCCTTGGGACTTCTACTCACTGCCTCTGAATAGAACTTTGCAGGTCTCTTTCCAATGCCAGGTTCCCAAATATCAGCATACTGTCTTCTGGACTTCCAATCATTCTCCTGCTTCTTCTTTATCCGTCTCTCCTTCTCATGCTCCTTCTTAATCCTAATCTCCCTCTTCTCCTTCTTCCTCTCACTAGCAAAGCCATGCTCTGGTTTAAAACCACGTTCTCTCCTGGACACGCCCCTTCCAAGGGCAGGGTGTGCCCAATAAGGACTGCAGGACTCCTCCCCTGGGCTGGTCTCCATGCTCAGCTCTGTGGAATAGAGTGTCTCTTTCTTCCTTGGTTTCTCAAATAGGCATAAATCCTGCTGAACCTCAGGATTTTCATCCGTTTCCATAGGCTCAGGAGGGCGCTGTTCACCACAGTACAAACCCATTTTCTGTTTTGTCTATGCCTCTGGTTAAAGTGTTGGTAAGCGTGGCAAGTAGAGTTATGGAAAGATTAGATACAATTGGCATCTTGGAGACCTGGTGGACAGATAACCAAAGGTGACACTGATTTGAGGCTACTATATTGCAATGATAGGGTAGATCACATTGATGGAGGGGTGACTCTATATGTTAGAGAGGGCATAGAGTCAAACAGGATAAAGGTTTTGCAGGAAAGAAAAAACACTGGAGAATCTCTATGGACAGAAATTCTATGTAAAAGGGGGATGGAAATGGCAGTTGGGGTGTACTACTCTCCGCCTGGTTAGAATGAACAGACAGATGATCAAATGCTAACAGAAATTAGGGAAACTAGCAAAGTTTACAACACAGTAATAATGGGGTATTTCAATTACCTTGGTATTGACTGAGTCAGTGGCACTTCAGGATATGTTAGGGAGATCAAGTTTCTAGATGAAATAAATGACTGCTTCATGGAGCAATGAACAGTCACGAGGGGAAGCTATTTTCAATCTAGTCCTCAGTAGAATGCAAGATCTAGTGTGAGACGTATCTGTTTTGGTGCTGCTTGGCAATAGCTGCTTGGCAATAGCTATCATAACATGATCAAGGTCCCTCATGAGAGACTTTTGGCAAAACTAAAGAGTCATGGGATAGGAGGCAGTGTACTACTGTGGATCAGGAACTGGTTAAAAGATAGAAAGCAGAGGGTAGGGCTAAATGGCCAATTTTCCCAATGGAGAAAGGTGAATAGTGGTGTACCCCAGGGATCTGTGCTGGGTCCGCTGCTTTTTGACATATTCATAAATGACCTGGAAAGTGGAATAACGAGTGAGGTTATCAAATTTGCTGATGACACAAAACTATTTAAAGTTGTTAAAACCCAGGAGGATTGTGGAAAATTGCAAGAGGATCTTGATAAATTGGAAGACTGGGCATCAAAATGGCAGATGAAATTTAATGTGGAGAAGTGCAAGGTTATGCACCTAGGGAAGAACAACCCAAACTATGGTTACACGATGCAAGGTTCCACATTAGGAACCACCACCCAAGAAAAAGATTTAGGCGTCCTTGTGGATACCATGTTAAAACCCTCGGCCCAGTGTGCAGCGGCGGCCAAGAGAGCAAATAGAATGCTAGGTATGATAAGGAAAGGAATGGAAAATAAAACAAAAGATATTATAATGCCTCTATATCGTTCCATGGTGAGACCGCACCTTGAATATTGTGTGCAATTCTGGTCGCCGTATCTTAAAAAGGATATAGCGATTTTAGAAAAGGTTCAGAGAAGAGCCACCAAAATGGTAAAGGGGATGGAAGGCTATTCCTATGAAGAAAGGCTAAAAAGGTTGGGGCTCTTTAACCTGGAAAAGAGACGGCTGAGGGGAGATATGATAGAAGTCTATAAATTAATGAACGGAGTGGAACGGGTAAACGTAGATCGATTGTTTACCTTATCAGAATATAGAAAGACTAGGGGACATGCAATGAAGCTACAGGGTAAACTATTTAAGACTAATAAAAGAAAATATTTTTTCACTCAACGTGTAATCAAACTCTGGAATTTGTTACCGGAGGATGTAGTAAAGGCTGTTAGTGTAGCTGGGTTTAAAAAAGGTTTGGACAAGTTCCTGGAGGAAAGGTCCATAAACCATTATTAAGAAGGGACCCAGGATATCAATGCTTGAACCAATACAAGCATTGTGGAACCTGTGTCCCTTGGGGAAACTGCTAGGTACGTATGACCTAGATTGGCCACTGTTGGAAACAGAATACTGGGCTTGATGGACCTTGGTCTGACCCAGTATGGCATATCTTATGTTCTTATGATCACATTTGATTTAATAAATGGAGGGAGCATAGCAAGGAAATTCATTGCGCTGAAAAAATGAGGAAAATGGTTAAGAAAAAGCTAAAAGGAGAAATTGCAAAGGTTAAGAGTTTACATCAGGCTTGGGCATTATTTTAAAATACTATCTTGGGAAGCCCAAACCAGATTTATTCTACACTTTAACAAAGGTGGAAGGAAGGCCAAACAGCCACATAACTTAAAGATGAGGTCAAAGGCTGTTATAGCTCTTTAAAAAAATGGAAAAGAGCCAAATGACAAAAACAAGAAACAGCATAAGTACTGGCAAGTTAAATGCAAGGCATTGATAAGGCAGGCAAAGAGAAAATTTGAAAAGCTTGCAATGGAAGCAAAAGCACATAATGTTTTAAAATACATTTGTAGCAAAACACCACTTTCCACATTAATTTTCTTCCTGATGGCGGAGCCTGACCTCCCTACCAAAGCACAGCTTCCTACCAGCTCCTGCTTTGCTTTATGCATTGGTTTGTAGAAAGGTCAGGCTCTGCCATCAAGAAGAAAATGTATGTGAAAAGAGGCAGCCTGCTACACTCATAGCCATGGTGGTGAATGCTGCACTGTGCCATAAGGAGTTTAGACTCCCTGAAACAAGAGGCAGTCTGCCACCGTTGATTGTCGCAGGGAAGAATAGTGCTATATGTCTCATGGAGCCCAAAAGTGCAGAAAAGTACTGTGATGGGCAGACTCAGATGCAGGGACAAATAGAGATGTGTGCAAAATTCTATTGGAATGATTAATTCCTGCTGGGCCCTCAACCAAGCATAGAAACGGAGGAAGAAAGAAAGGAGTGAGTACAATGATGGGAGGCGTGGAATGTGAAGGGGAAGGTTGAAATGTAAAGGAGTGTGTGAGGGGAGAGAATGCAAGGGTAAGGGGAGGTAAAGAAGATAAGATGTGGCAGGGAGAAACCCTCTTCGCACAGACTGTACCCAGAAGATGCTCCACACCCTCGTACATGCTCCAACACACTCCCATATCCCACTTGAACATATACTCATCATAGTACACAGACCCCATATATTTCCACCCAACCCCTGGCACTTTGAAATCTCTACACAGACATGACTGAGTCAATGAATGGAGGAAGGGGGAACAGCATTGTCACACTTTGTGTGCACTTTTGAGGGTTTTTTAACCAGATTTCTTCCCTACTATATAATCTGTTTTTCCTAAATAGCTGATTCTGAGCATGTCCCTGGGAATATTTTCATTATTTATCTGTGTTGAATGTATCCAAGTATAGATGTATACTTGGATTTTAAATGCCAATGAAGAAAGTTGAAAACATTTAGTTTTCACACTCATTTTGAGGAACATGGTTCTGAAAACATTTAATGGGATTGAATAGATAGAAAATCATCTTGCTGGTCAAATTTGCCATTGTTGCTTCATTTAGAATATCTCTTAAGATGAGTTGGCCCTGTAGCAATGCTATGCATGGTTATGAAGGCCCTGATTTGACTGCTGGATTGGACCTTCTGTAACATGTAAGCAAAAAGCCAAATTACTTAGACATAGGGCTCAGTCTGTCAGATTTGCAGACTCTAGAATGTAAATTTTGTGTAATGAGGTTTACTATGGCAGAAAATAACTCTCAACAGGCACAAATCTTGTGAGAATGCTTTCAGTTTGGTGGCTGTTTCAATAGGAAGATTTGTAAGTGCATGCTGTAAGCATTGTAAAAAGGCATGTTTCACTGATGGAGTGCATGGTAGCAAGGGCTATTTGGATCATCTTTGGTGCATTTATGTATATCTGTATCTTGAGATAGTGTATGGTGTGGGGGTGGGGGTGTCTGTAGGTGTCTGTAGGTGTACATGCATGAGGGGGGGGGGGGGTCTGTAGGATGCTATGTATACAGACAGATGGATTGTCCATCAACAATAGACTATTTTGCCTATTGTGAAACATGCCTAAAAGTAAATGAGCTCAGCTTTATTGTTTGAATTAGGACTGAGCTTGTCTCGCTGGATAGGCAGTCCATCATACCACCTCAAGGCCGTATGGTACCAAATCATTCTAGCAGCTCAGGTACAAGGCAGCTTATGTTGTCTGCCAGGCAAGACATCATGGAGTCAAGAACAGCACTCTGGGCAAGATTTGCACGGGGAACTCATTGACAGCAAGGCCTATGGCAAAGATATATTCAGTAAAAAGCAAGAGCCCAAAGTTGTTTACCTGAAACAGCCTGGAGTTTGTCGATTCCATGTGCTGAAGCGATGGACACTAGAAAAATAGCTTTCCAGGTGAGGTGCTTGCTAGATGCTTGATCCTTTAGTTTGAATGGTGAATCTACCAACTTGGATAAGGCATAAATTTGGTTTGCTATCCACCTCATTGTGGACATCCAGGCATTGAGGTCATTTTGAATCCATTATTTGAGAAGCAAAGTAGATAAGAGTACAGTCTCCAGGGGGTAAGAAAACAGTAGAAGACTGAATTATATGCGGAAATGGATCGGGAGCCAATGAAGTGTAATGACCAGACTAAAACTATAGAAGAGTGGTCCTATTAAAAATGGGGAAAAAAATCTTTAATAGCAAATGAGGGCTTATGGCATCAAAATCCCAGTATTTGTTCTGATTTAGCTGGAAGGAAAAGGAGAAAACTACCAGACCTACAAACCCTGAAAATTTTGATTGTTGGGCTACAGAACTGTCCTGTTACTCTGATCCAAAGAGCTTGTGAAATTTTAATTTATGGAGGGAATTGGATTAGCTAGCAACTTTCTTCTGATTTGGTAACAGAAGGCCTGTTTGTGCTATTGAATAGCACCTGAAGGGAGGAGGGAGAACTCTACATTGTGTTATTATTGCTCTGTCTACTATAGAACTCTGATAATCTTGTGTTTGCCAACAGGTAGCATTCAATAGGGTAGCTCGAGGTATGCTGCATCAAGATCACATAACCTTTTCAATGCTGTTGGCAAGAATCAAACTTAAGGGCACTATCGGGTAAATATTTTCTTTTCATAATGTATGCACATGGAATGGAATTGCTTGCCTGTAATGATTTTTTTTTCTGGACAGCCACTGAGCTTCAGCCATAGCCACAAGGATCAGTTTGACTATGCAGTATAATTCAGATTAATTACTGTATTTCTTCAATTCAGTCATCTGACTAGAGCAGTTGGTCAACATTTATAATCCAGAAAGCCCTATCAGGTTATTTTGTGTTTGCTTCAGCGTAGATTTTAATTTGGAGAGCTCTGAAGTGTATGTCCAGCAAGTCCGACGATGAAATTCATTCCTGTGGTTTTTAATATGTTGTAGCTTGTTATGCAAGCAGCAGCAGTACAGTAGTATTCCTGCATTCCATAGCATCCCTCCTGTCCAGACTTCTGGGTTCTGTCCCCCTTCCAGCGGATGGAGACTGAGAATTTAGGTGCAGCAGCCCCTTATTGTCACTGGTGAAGTTCAGGCAGTGATCCTCTGCAGTTGCCCGCTGGAAAAGGTGGCGATCCACTGTAGCTTCAGTGCTGCGGTTCCCCGGGAACACGGGGGGGGGGGATGTGCACAGGGAGGAAACCCCGATCAGCCACATGCTAAAGAGCTACATAGAGCCTTGCAGAAGACTCTCACACCTTTTAGACTTTGTTTAAAGAAAGAAAAGTAAAGGAAGAAAGAAAAGAAAAAAGGCCAAAATGCAGTTAGGGGTCCTTCAGAAGGATCCTTGTGATCCAATGCGCCTACCAAGCTACACTGGCTCTCCTAGCCAGGAGCTAGCTCCATAGTCACAGATCAACCAGAAAAGGGTATCTCATACACCCTCTGGGATCTAAAGTGGCAAGCTACACTGCACCCAGACGCAGACTGAGCAGGAGCTATAGGCCTCTCTAGGTCTCTGTGGAAGAAAGCACAGTTACTTACCTGTAACAGGTGATCTCTGGGAACAGCAGGAATTAGTCATCACATATGGGTACGTCGGTACCGACGGAGCCCGCGCGGGAAAGCTCCCCAGCTTTTCAGATTAAAAGCTTTTGGGGCCTCCCACTGCACATGCGCGCTGCCTTCCCGCCTTCCTGACCAGCTCTCGTCAGTTCGAGTTTAAAGCTGAGACAATAGAGAGAGAGGACAGGAAGATAGATAGAGATACAACTCCTAGGGGAGGTGGGTGGGTTGTGATGACTAATTCCTGCTGTTCCCAGAGATCACCTGTTACAGGTAAGTAACTGTGCTATCTCCAGGAACAAGCAGGAATACGTCATCACATATGGGGACTCCCTAGCTAAGATGCCTGGGAGATCCCCCTCCAAGGGTAAACCATCTTCGCATGGATCTCAGGCATCCATCCAGGGAAGGTGGGCAGGAGTTGTTTAAGTATGGAACAGGTGTTTGAGGACAGCCTGACCAAACAAGGCATCCCGGCGGGAGTTCTTGTCCAAGCAGTAATGGGCTGTGAAGGTATGAACCGAGGCCCAAGTGGCTGCTCGACAGATCTGATCTATGGACACAGAGTGAAGATGAGCCATAGAAGTGGCCATGGCCCTCACATTGTGAGCTGTGACATGGCCCTCCATAGAAATGTTCTTACTCTGGTAAGCAAAAGAAATACACTGAGCGATCCAATTGGAAAGTGTACGCTTGGTGACTGGAAGTCCCAAATGAGAAGGATCAAAAGCCACGAAAAGTTGGGACTTTCGATGTGGTTGAGTCCTGTTGAGGTAAAAGCAAGAGCTCTTTTACAATCCAGAGTATGAAGGTTCCTCTCTGCACTGGATGCATGAGGAGCCGGGAAAAAGACAGGTAGATATACCTCTTGATTAAGATGAAAAGGCGAGACCACTTTGGGCATAAAGTGGGGATTCGTCCTAAGGACCACCTTATCATGATGAAACCTAGTATAAGGTGGATGAGCCACTAAAGCCTGCAGTTCACTGATGCGGCGAGCCGAAGTGACTGCAATAAGGAAAACAACCTTCCAGGAAAGAAATTTGAAGGAGGTAGAGTCCAAAGGCTCAAAAGGTGGCTTCATAAGCTGACCTAGAACTAGGTTCAAATCCCATGCTACCGGAGGAGGTCGGATGGGAGGTTTAGTTAGAGTCAGGCCTCTCATGAAACGTGAAACAAGAGGATGAGAGGAGACAGGTTGTCCATTTATAGGTTTTAAGGATGCTGCAATAGCACTCAAATGGACCCTTACTGAATTCGTCTTAAGGCCTGCATTTGAAAGATGCAGGAGATAGTCCAAGAGGGAATTCAAAGGAAGTGCTAGAGGGTCAAGACCCTGCTGAGCACACCAAATGGAAAAACGTTTCCATTTGAAAGCATAAGAACGCCTCGTGGAAGGTTTCCTAGAGGCATGAAGGATATCTGTCACAGGTTGAGAAAGATTAAAGTCTTGAAGACTTAGGCCTTCAGTAACCAAGCTCTGAGATGTAGGGATTTGGGGTTTGGGTGCCACAAAGTCCCCTCCTCCTGAGACAGAAGGTCTGGCGCAGCTCCCAGGTCCAGGGAGGATCCCTGGGAGAGATGCAGAAGTAGAGGGAACCACACCTGGCGTGGCCAGCGGGGAGCTATGAGGATCATAGTCCCGTGATCCCTCTGGAGCTTGAACAGAGTCTTGGATATTAGAGGAATGGGTGGAAAGGCATAGAGGAATTCCTGACCCCAATGCAGGAGGAAGGCATCGTGGGCCTGAGCTCCCTGACACTGAGTTCTGGAACAGAACCGGGGAAGTTTGGCATTCCACGGACTTGCAAAGAGGTCTATGTCCGGGGTCCCCCATTCCTGAAAGATTCTGCGTATCTGGTCCATATGTAGGGACCATTCGTGTGGAAGCAGAACTCGACTGAGTCTGTCTGCACGAGAGTTTTGAACTCCTGGAAGATACACTGCAAGAAGGTGAATTTGATGCTCTCTGGCGAAGGCCCATATTCTGAGAGCTTCGTTGCAAAGCGACAGAGAGCCTGTCCCTCCTTGTTTGTTTATATAGAACATGGCTACCTGATTGTCTGTCTGAACTAGGACAGTCAGGTTGACAAGGAGGGTATAGAAGACCTTGAGGGCAAGGTAAATTGCTCGCAGTTCCAGGAGGTTGATATGAAGGGTGGCCTCCTGTGGAGACCAAGTGCCCTGAGTGGAGAGGTTCTGAAGATGAGCTCCCCACCCTGTCTGGGAGGCATCTGTTGTGAGGGTTGCTTGGGACAACAAAGGTTGGAAGGGGGCCCCCAACAACAGATTCTTGGTGGATGTCCACCATTGGAGGGACCAAAATAGACGGCTTGAGGTGAGTATTTGGTCGGAGAGCGCTCCAGATGCTTGAGTCCACTGGGTGGCCAAGGTCCATTGAGCTGCTCTCATATGCAGACGAGCGTAGGGGACCACATGTACCGTGGAGGCCATGTGGCCCAGAAGTCGCAGCATTTCCCGGGCTGTCAAATGACTGCTGGACTGAGCTTGGGAGGCCAAACTCAGCAGGCGTTGGGCCCTGACCTGAGGCAGGTAGGCCCTTGCAGTGATGGTGTCTAACTGGGCCCCTATGAACTCGAGAGACTGAGTAGGGATTAGTTGAGACTTGGGAAGGTTTACTACCAGTCCTAGATACTGCAGAAGACGCCTTGTGCGGTCCAGGGAAATTTGGGCCTGGGACTGAGAGGGAGCTCGGATGAGCCAGTCCAGGTATGGGAATATGAAAATTCCCAGGCCTCTTAGAAAGGCAGCTACGACTGCCATGCATTTGGTGAACACTCTTGGAGCAGAGGCTAGACCGAAGGGGAGTACTCTGTACTGGAAATGTTTTCCCTGAAACAGAAATCGAAGGTATTTTCTGTGGGATGGGTGGATGAGTATGTGTGTATACGCATCCTTTAGATCTAGAGAACAAAGCCAATCCTGACTCTGAAGGTATGGAAGGAGAATGCCCAGAGAAAGCATTTTGAATTTCTCCTTGAAAAGAAATTTGTTCAATTCTCTCAGATCCAGAATTGGTCTGAAGCCCTCTGTCTTCTTTGGTATTAGAAAATAAGGGGAGTAGAATCCCGTCCCCTGTTGAAGAAGAGGGACCTCCTCTATTGCCCCCTGGGCAAGGAGGGAGGAGACTTCCTGACCCAAGAGGGCCAGGAGAGATGGGGGAGAATTGAACTGCCTCACCATAGTATAAGGAGGAAGGTCGGAAAAATGGAGTTTGTAACCCTCTCTGATGATAGAGAGGGTCCATTGCTCTGATGTAATTTGCTCCCATCTGGGAGCAAAGTGAGCTAACCTTCCGGGTATGGTGAGGGGCTCTGGTTGTTCTAGAGCCAGAAAAGTTAAGTTCTCTAGGGGCAAGTCAAAACCCCTGAGGGGGTGGAGCCTGCTGAGGCGTAGCAGACGCCGCAGGCTTTGACCTTGCCTGTTTAGGTTGCTGACGTTTAGCAGCAAAACGAGGCTGAGAGGATTGTTGGCCAGTATTTGTAGAAAATCTGGACTTCTTGTAATAAGGCCTCTTAAAAGACTTCTTCTTGGCAGGAGTGGAGGTAGACTTAGAAAGTCTATCTAAGGTGGCATTTTCTGCATCCATTTGAGTGGCCTTAATTTGCCACTCCTCACCAAATAAGTTCTCACCTGTACAGGGCAGATTTCGTAAGCCATCTAGGACCCAAGGTTCTAGATCAGAAGCCTGGAGCCAAGCAAGACGTTGGGCTGCTATAGCAATGCCCGAAGCCCTACCAGCACCCTCAAAGGAATCAAAAGCTGCCCTGTTGGAGAACTTTGAAATATCCAAAAGGTGTTTCACCAAGGAAATGAACTGCTCCCTCTTATCCTCAGGGAGAAAGGGGGCAAAATGCCGAACTTTTAGAGCGATTTCACTGAGAAACATGCCCATGTAAAGACTATAGGAATTAATCCTGGCTATAAGCATAGTAGCCTGGAAAATTTTCCTGCCAAAAGAGTCTAGAGTCTTACATTCTCGCCCTGGAGGAGTAGAAGAGTGCCTTTTGGTACTCTTTATCTTCTTCATTGCAGACTTCACCACAATAGAATGGTGAGGCAACTGGGTTTTTTGGAAACCAGGAGAAGGGGGGACACGGTACATGGTGTCCAACCTGCGAGAAGAAGGAGACAATGTTAGAGGAGCCTCCCATAAGTCCATCAAGTGTTCTTGAAGGATTTCATGGATAGGCAGGGTGACTGCCTCTTTAGGAGACTTAGAGTATCCTAAAATATCCAGTTTCTTCGATCTGGGTTCCTTTTCAGAGGATGAAGCAATAGAAAGACCTTTAGCCATTTCTATGATGAAGTCCTGAAAGGACAAATCCTCTGGTGGAGACATTCTCCTGTTAGGAGAAGGCTCCTCAGGAAGATCAAGGGAGAACTCATCAGAATCATCAGAGGAGTTAAAATCCTCTGAAGAAGTAGAGTATCCTCTATGTGCTTCCAACGCACGATACGCATACCGTTCGGTATCGACATCGGGCGTACCGGGTATGGGATCGGTACTGGGCAAAAGCCCGGATCCGGCATGCGGAACCGATCTGCGTTTGGAAGACGATGGCCTCGGTTCCGGTATGGAAGCCATTACCGGAACCGGACCCGGTACCGCTGGCTGCGGTACCGAGGGCGTAGCAGCATTAATAAAAGCCAGAATGGCCTGCTGCATGACTTGGACAGTATTGCCCATAGACGCCACTGCTGCCTGGATGTCGGTACCGGTATGGGCCGGTACCCCACAGCAGTACAACAGGTGATCTGTCGAGGCCGTGCCATCGATGTCAACCTGTGACCCCATGATTGCTTTGGAGGCCGGAGCCTCCCGCCGGGGTTTTTTGGCCTGGGCAGAATCCTCGAACTCAGAATTGAGAGCCTCTCGATCTTTAGAAAGAGATTTGCTTTTAGAGGATTTGCCCACTGGAGTTTTGGTTACCTGAGATCCATCCAGAGAGGAAGACCTGGATGACTGTGATGCTTCTGAAGGAAACAGCACATGGAACTTGTTGGCCCGGTTCTGCAATCCATGTTTCGACATCTGGGAGCAGGATGGGCAGTCCGGTATGGAATGGTCAGGTCCTAAACATTTAAGACACCATTCTCTGTAAGAGGAATGACAGCACTGCACTTGGTACACTTTTTAAAACCAGGAACTGGCTTCTCCATGAGGAGAAATTGTGTAGGCCTGAAGGCCTAACAAAGTACCAAGCTGTGCTGAAGAAAAGAAAAATATATATATTTTTTTTTTAAAAGAAAGAAAGAGAGACCGGCAGTACCGGTTTCAGAATGGGGAAGGCAGGTACGCGGTCTAAAGAAAACAATAAAATTAACAATTTCTTCAGCGGTGACAGGAACACGACCTGCTGGCTCCGCGGAAAAAAAGAAAACTGACGAGAGCTGGTCAGGAAGGCGGGAAGGCAGCGCGCATGTGCAGTGGGAGGCCACAAAAGCTTTTAATCTGAAAAGCTGGGGAGCTTTCCCGCGCGGGCTCCGTCGGTACCGACGTACCCATATGTGATGACGTATTCCTGCTTGTTCCTGGAGATTGCACCATCTGCTGATGAGACAGAGAAAATATTAAGGGCTCCCTCTAGCTGTGCTAAATTTTATGCCAGTGGTGATGTCACGGCATAGTTTTACTTTCTTTTCTCTGTCTCCCATCTGCTTGCCAGGGGGAAATAACCCACTAGTCTGGATTGGTCTAGCAGGATTCCAGGAAATGAAATTAACAATAAGTAAAATGTTTCCTTCTAGGCTTTGGTGATGTCACAGTATAAACAGACTGAGTTCTTCCTTCCAAACCAGTATGCTCAGTCTCCAGCAGATGGGGAAGAACTCAGTGTAGCCTAGGCTATACTGCAGGAAATTTAATTACTTAAAAAAAAAAAAAGTTTCTTTGCAAAGGATGGTCAGACTTCAGTATTCCTCTGGTAAAGTAGTCAGGGTTAATTGGTGAGAGCTGCTGTGGTGAGATGGTCTGCCCCATGGGTACCAATGTCGTTTAGCCTGCTGCAAGGACTCTCGGGGGGGGGGGAGTGGGCAGGGGCAAGGGTCCGGTGCTTCAGGCTCCTTCTGTGTACTAGACCATTTTCCCATTGCCTCTGCAGCCTTTAGTAGTTTTGAGGCAATTGGGGGCTGTTGCTTTACATTTTCTTTGTACATCGGCTTTCTTCTTCAGCAGCAGTTTCACTTTGCGTCAAAAGGTCAGTGGTGAATCAGGTTTTCTCCCGGTGATTTTGAGAGGGTTCCTTTGGGTAAGCACAGGGTGGGGGTGTGTGCCTCAGAGGGGTTTTCCCACATTCCAGTGCCGGCGGGGAAGGCCGTGTGCATGACCTGCAGCAGCAGGCAGTCACCTGTCTGTCGCAGGGTTTTGCAGGGCCTGCACGGCCGCAAACCATATGGCAGGAAATAGTATTTGGGGGTTACCTGCTGTAATTTATTTATTTTTATTTATTTATTTAACATTTCTTCTATACCGCGCTATTAAAATCAGCGCGGTGTACATTGAACAAAACATACTGCAATGCATACAGGCAACATTGAGTTTACAAAGAACAGGGCCTTCCCAGTTTCACCTGAAGTGGCAGGATTGACAAAGTCAGGCTTATCTCCAGCTGCAGGACCACGGTTTTGATGGGAGCCATGGCCATTTTGTTCCCAGCACAACTGGATATTTTGGATCCCTCAGGATTTGCTTCCTGCGCCCAGGGGGCCTCCTGCTAGTAGGAAAAACCCTTTGTTTTCTCCAGAATTTTTATTGTTACTCCACCAGGCTTACTGCATAAAGCAGGGCCTGGGGGAGGCGCAGGAGCCAAGTTGAGCCCCTACTGCACAGCAGAAACAGTCCTTAGGGGTTTCTTCTCTCTTAGGGACCTTGGAAGACACAGCTACCAGAGTGTTGGAGGCAACAGAGCAGGACAGTGTCTCTGATCATTCGCTGGCTTCGGATGTGTGGGGCCCTGTTGAGGCCCCACAGATGACCCATTGGGAGGGTCCCTCGGGGCTAGGGGGAGGACCATTCAGCTCTAGACCTACCAGAAGGGGAACTTCCCCTGGGGGAGGACCCCAGTATAGTGCGAGTATTCCGCCGGAAGGAGCTGACGGCTCTAATTGCGCATTCTTTGGAGGCCTGAATATTCCTCTAGAAATTAAGTATATGGAGCCTCCCTTAGAAGACCCTCTCTTGCAGGGCATCAAAGTGTCAGATACTGCTTTTCCCATGCATAGAGCTCTTAAGCAGATGATTGGTTTGTAATGGGAGGTGCCTGAGGCGGGTTTGCATGGTGGTCGGGCTATGCAGTGCCTTTATCCCATTCCGGTCAGTGAAAGGGATCTCTTGAAATTGTCTAAGGTAGACACCTTAGTGTTGGCAGTGACTAAGATGACCATCTCCAGGAACAAGCAGGAATGCAGTCTTCACATATGGGTGATGTCCCCCCAACGGAGCCCGTACAGGAACATTCCCCAGCATCCAATAGGAAGTGTTTGGGAGCATCCCTCTGTGTATGCATGGATGCCTTCCCAGTGATTCTCCTCAGTCTTATCTTTTTCCAAGTCATACTGCTAGACCAGTCCAGACAAACGGGTTGTGTCCCCCTGCCAGCAGATCTTGGAGACAGAGAATTCTACCAGAGCTCTGATAGGCTGGAGTCTGGTGATATGGTCCTACCCCTAGGGGTCTCCCTCAGTATTTCTCTGTCTCCAGCAGATCTGGTTGCTTTTGTTGTTTTTCCCTCAAAATCTTTAAAATTATTTAGAATCCCTTTGGGGACTGATATTTCCACTTGCCTGTTGCCAGTATAGTTTCACTGTGCACCAGGGTGTTTGCAGCTGAGCTCCTGTTTCTGACACAGTAGAACTCGCTGACAGGAAGAATCCCCAGCATCTGGCCATGAGGGCTTGTTAGCTGGACGAAGGCCTCCCTAAAATCAGGTTTCTCTGTATCTTGAGGCTCCTGGATGCACCCAGATTTCACAATAGGTGTTACTCTGGGTTTCCCAGCAACTTGATTCCCCAGATACTTGTGGAGCTCCTGGGCCCGCCTTCAGTAGAGCTCCTGATTTTCTTTAAGCAGCGCTGAGTCTTTGCCACGAGAGCTTAGACAGCAGGAGGATCAGGTATCAATTTCTGAGAGAAACTGTAAGTAAACTGTTTTCTTACTTGCCTCAGCTGCCCTGGGTTTATTTCAACTGCATCGGGACCGGCTGTCTCTGACCTAGGGTTGCCAACCGGCCAGTTTTCAGCCGGCCTGGCCGATTTTTCCATGGCCAGGCCGGCTGCCGGCACAGATGTCAAACCGGCCGTTGAAAAGCCGTTTTTTTGCTCTGGCCGCAAGATCGGGAGCGGCCAGAGCAAAAAACCGGCTTTCCTCCCGAAGTCCGCGGCGCGAACGCGAACGCGATTCCCCATAATAGTGCAGCCGCTGCTTCTGCTTTGTACAGAGCAGCGGCTGCACTACACTTACTTTGAAAAGTAAAGAAACTGTATGAGGAGCCCTCCGGTCATGGCAGAGCCCGAGGAAGTGATGTCATGGGGGCGGGTTCCTCACAGGCTGTCTTTCCTTTCAAATTAACTTTATTGCAGCTAAATTTAATTTGAAAAGGAAAGACAGCCCGTGAGGAGCCTGCCCCCATGACATCACTTCCTCAGGCTCTGCGATGACCGGAGGGCTTCTCACACAGTTACTTTACTTTTCAAAGTAAGTGTATTGCAGCCGCTGCTCTGTACAAAGCAGAAGCAGCGGCTTGGGCAGGGCAGGAGTGTGAGTGAACCAGCAAGGGGGGGGGTGTGATGGTATTATTAAACCAGCAGGAGGGAGGGAGGGGGGGTTTGGTGTGAGTGAACCAGCATGTGGGGGTGAGTGAGTTACAGGGGGGTGGGTGAGTGAACCAGCAGTGGAAGGGGGGTGTGTGGTGTGAGTGAACCAGCAGTGGAGGGGGGGGGGTGAGTGAATCAGCATGGGAGAGGGGTTGGTGTGAACCAGCAGGGGAGCGGGGTTGGTGTGAGTGAACCAGCAGGGGAGGGGGGGTGATGGTGTGAGTGAACCAGCAAGGGGGGGGTGAGTGAGTGACACGGGGGTGGGGAAGTTAACCAGCAGGGAGGGGAGGGGAGGGGAGGGGTGGTGTGAGTGAACCAGCAGGGGAGGGGGTGAGTGAGTGAACCAGCAGGGGAGGGGGTGAGTGAGTGAACCAGCAGAGAGCGGGGGCGAGTGAGTGAACCAGCACTGAGGGGGGGTGTGAGTGAATCCTCGGTAATTTTTGTGGGTGGGTCTGGGGGCGGGGCAGGGGCGGGACTGGGGGAGGAGAATGGGTGGAGCATGGCGAGCCACAGGTGTCGGGTTTTTCTCGGTGAAAAGGTTGGCAACCCTACTCTGACCTGATTCCTTCACTTCCGGTTTCATCAGGGTCTGTTCAACTGGGGTTTGAAGTTCCTATTTTTCTTTCTTCATTTTTATTTCCTGGATGCACCCAGAGCACACAAGAGCTGTTTCTCTGGGTTTCCCAGGCTTCCCTCCTTAATAGCTGTCTTTTCTGTAATCAGCAATACAGCAGGGTTTGAGCTTCTGATTTCACTGTCTGTGCAGTTCCCCTTTTCTCCAGAAACACCTTCCAGCCCCTGCCATGAGGGTCTAAGTGGCTGCAGAGGGATCAAACTCTAATTTCCCTACCTTTCAGTCGCTGTAACTACCTTACACTGACTTTGAAAGTTTCTCTTCTCCTCCATGGGGAACTCAGCTCCTCTGTACCAGCACAGTGAATAACTGACAGTTTCCTTCTCCCCTCCGTTTCTGGTGATACAGGATTTGAATTTTTAAGTTGCTAGCAGCGCTCCTTGCCTCTTCCCCAGCGATTTTGCTGCATTTTTAAGGTTTTTAGAGCTTAGGAAACTTTTATTTTGCAGTTTTTCTGTGCCAGCGGCCATTTTGAAAATCAGGAGGGATTTCTCTTCAATGTTTTTTTTTGGAGGGAGAAGCTCGGGGCGGCTATTTCAAAACATTTAAACATGCTGTGAAGGCACAGGGAGTTTCAAAATCCCTTTTTCTTTGAAAGGCTTAGAGAAACAGAAGACTCATCTTGATTTTTGTTTACAAAAAAAAAAAAAGGGTTTAAGCCTCTGCAATGCCTGTTTCTCTGCACAGCTGTATTATATGTAATAATAAGAAAAAGGAGTTTATAGATTGCTTGTGTTCCACCTGCATGCTGCATCCAGGAGAATATTCTTCCTCCATTCCCACTGCGCTGCCAGCTGGGGACATCAGCGCCTTAACTCTTCCCTCCTTAGAGCCCCTGCAGCAGGATCTTCCTGCAGAAAGGACTCAGTCAGCTCCCATTTTGCTTCCACAGCCGCTGGAAGCCACGGCAGCCTTGGCTGACAGTGAGTTCCTGACACTCTTCCGCCAGGCATGGCACCTGTGGCGTTCTGAGTCTTTTGGTATACCTCCAGCACCCGCCTGGTAGCAGACAAGGATATGGTGGGGTCTCGCAAGCGGTCCCGAACGTCCCCAGACCTTAAAGCAGTACGTCCTTCCAGGAATGTTGCATGTGGCTTGCGGGACACTACAGATGTTCAAGAAGACTTTAAATCGTCGGAGGTGAGCCCTGACTCGTGGAAGAAAGAAAATGGGGAATATTCTCAGTCTGATTCTTCGCTGACAGTTCACGAGGGCTCTCAAGATATCAGACTTTTTCGGATAGAGGAGTTGCCGGCCCTAATCACATAGGTGATGGAGTCGCTACGCCTAGCCGACACGCCTGATCCTCAGAGTTCTCAAACCCTGTTGCAGTCTGATCCCATTTTACAGGGCATTCGTAAGCCTTCCAAAGCTTTTTCCTTTCCAGCCGAGTTACAGCATATGGTATCTCGAGAGTGGGACTCTCCAGAGTCCTCTCTACGTACGGCACGCGGTATTGGTCAGTTATACCCTTGGTCTCCCTCGGGCTTGGACCGTTGGCTGACATACCCGAAAGTTGATGCGTTAGTGACCGGGGTCACCAAGCATACCACGATTCCTGTTGAGGGCGGAGCGGCACTCCGTGACTAGCAAGACCTAAAAAGTTGAGAGTCTGCTAAAGATGGGTTTTTCGTCGTCCACTCTTTCCCTTCAAGGAGGGGTGTGCAGAGGTCTAGCAGCACGGGCCTCCCTTCGATGGATTCAGCAGCTTACAGGTGATCCCGAGTTGGCTCGTTTAGAATCCATCGCTGCATTCCTGGCAGAGGCCTTCTCTGATCTCTTGCGGCTGTCAGCTCGCTCCGTAGCACTGGTGACAGTAGCTCGGAGATGGCTCTGGCTGCATCAATGGGCAGCGGATGTTGCTTCGTTCGAAGACTCCAGCGTTTAGATGCCATTCGTCCAGTTCCACCATTGGAAAGAGGACTAGGCTGTTACTCTGTATTTCGTGGTGCCAAAAAAAAAAAAAAGAGGACGGCTCCTTTCATCCTATCTTGGATCTCAAAGGCGTCAATCTCAGTCTGCGGGTACCACACTTTCGAATGGAGACTCTGCGATCCGTTATTCAAGCGGTACGCAAGGGGGAATTCTAGCTTCCCTCCATCTTGCGGAAGCATTCTTTCACATTCCCATTCGAGAGGGGCATCAGTGATTCGTTCGATTCGCGGTACTCTGTCAACATTTCCAATTTCGTGCGATGCCCTTCGGTCTAGCTTCGGCGCCTCAAACTATCTCCAAGGTAATGGTGGTAGTAGCTGCGGCCTTACGCAGCCGCGGCATCAGAGTTCATCCTTATCTGGAAAACTGGCTCAGTCGCGCAGACTCTCTCCCCGAGGCTTGCAGCACAGTCTCGGTGGTTGTTGCCTTTCTCGAAAGCCTCGGCTGGGTAATCAACTGCGACAAGTGTTGTCTTCAGCCGTCCCAGGAGATCGAATTTTTGGGGGCTCGATTTGATACAGCCTTAGGTCAGGTCTTTTTGTCAATGCCTCGATTCCTCAAGTTAACTTCTCAAGTTCGCAGTCTCCTAGCACAGGTCTCGCCTCGAGCATGGTGTCAGAGGATTATCAAGTTTGGTTGCCTCTACTTCCGGCAGTGAGACTTTGCCTCCGTTGG
This sequence comes from Ichthyophis bannanicus, assembly GCA_033557465.1. Lineage (NCBI taxonomy): Eukaryota > Metazoa > Chordata > Amphibia > Gymnophiona > Ichthyophiidae > Ichthyophis > Ichthyophis bannanicus. The sequence goes on from CM066037.1 coordinate 85,654,043, forward strand.
TGGCTCTGGCCCCGCAATCTCCTTTGAGGGGTTCCCTTGGAGACTCCGCGCTGGGTTTTGGTAACGACAGACGCCAGTCTCTCCTATTGGGGAGCGCATTGCGGCTCACACTCGGCGCAGGAGATTTGGTCTCCTCGGGAGGCCCGGTGGTCCATCAATCGCCTCGAGACGCAAGTGATGCGCTTAGCCTTGCGAAAGTTTCAGCCTCTTCTGCGGCGTCAGGCAGTTCGAATTCTGTCCGACAACGCTATGACAGTGGCATACCTCAACCGCCAAGGAGGCACGAAAGGTCCAGGTGTATCGAAGAAAATGAGTCTTCTCCTTCCGTGGGCGGAGAGGCATCTGCAGGCGATCTCGGCGCAACATATCGCGGGGGTAGACAATGTAAAAGCCGATTTCCTCAGCCAACATGCTCTGGATCCGGGGGAGTGGGCTCTGGCGCCAGAGTCCTTTCAGTCCATTGTTCGACGAGGGGGTCTACCGGCAATGGATCTCATGGCTACGGCGCAGAATACCAAGGCACCGATCTACTTCAGCCGTTGGAGGAACAACGGGTCGCACGGGATAGATGCACTGTCTCAAGCATGGCCAACCCATCTCCTTATGTATGTCTTTCCTCCCTGGTCCATGATCGGCAAGATTCTCCCGAGTCAGGGAGCATCGCGGCCCGGTGGTCCTGGTGGCACCGGATTGGCCTCGCAGACCATGGTATGCGGATCTCGTCTGGCTGTCTCGGGTGTCTCCTCTACGCCTGGGGGCGTTCCCAGGGCTCCTGCTCCAAGGTCCAGTGGAAATGGGAAACCCGGCTCCTTACTCGCTTACGGCCTGGCTCTTGAACGCCGCAGATTAGTTCAGAAGGGATATTCGTCGAGTGTGGTGGCGACAATGCTTAAGGCACGGTGGTCTTCGACGTCGCTGGCTTACGCTCGTGTGTGGCGTCTGTTTGACACTTGGTGTTCGCTACGTCACATCTCGCCCTGACGTTGCAACATCCCGGATATTCTCTCCTTTCTGCAGGCCGGTCTAGATAAGGGTCTGGCGCTCGGGACCTTGCGCATGCAGGTTGCCGCGCTAACTTGTTTTCGAGGGCCGATAGCGGGGCGTGTTCTCACCTCGCATGTGGCCGTTTCGCATTTTCTTAAAGGGGTTCAGGCATTACGGCCCTCGATACGTCCTTTAGTTCCTTCTTGGGATCTCGCTCTCGTTCTTCTTGCCCTTGTTGCTCCTCCCTTTGAGCCCCTGAAGGCATGTTCCCTTAAGGATTTAACGCTAAAGACAGTTTTCCTAGTGGCCATAACCTCGGCACGTCGGATTTCCGAACTTCAGGATCTCTCTTGTCGAGACCCCTTTCTCTCATTTTCTTCGGCGGGAGTTTCTCTTCGAACTGTTCCATCCTTTTTACCTAAGGTGCTTACTCCGTTTCATGTCAACCAGCCTCTTTTCTTGCCTATCTTTGAAAAAGAGCAGTGTTCCGGTCGCCTTCGTCAATTGTGTGCTGTGGACCTGAAGAGAGTGCTTTATCGGTATCTTAAGATCACAAACGCCTTCCGTAAGACCGATCATCTTTTTGTCCTGTTTGTGGGCCCTCGACTGGGGTCCGCAGCCTCCACATCCACCATTTCTAGATGGTTGTGAGGAGCTATTGAGGCAGCTTCTATACTGCAAGGCAAGCAGGTTCCAGCAGGGCTCCGAGCTCACTCCACTCGGGCTCAGGCTTCGTCTTGGGCCGAGCGGTCTCAAGTAGCTCCTCTCGACATTTGCCGGGCGGCGACTTGGTCGTCGTTGTCCACGTTTGTCCGTCACTATAGATTGGACGTTCACGTTCGGCAAGAGGGCCAGTTTGGAGCTGCAGTGCTGTCGTCGGCATTGACCCCCCCCTTGAAAGCAGGTAGCTTGGGTACTGCCCGTTTGTATGAACTGGTCTAGCAGTATGACTTGGAAGGAGAAATTTCACTTACCGTTAATTTCCTTTCCTAGATTACTGCTAGACCAGTCCAGGACCCACCCTGCTGTCAGTTACGGCGCTGCTAGTGCGGTGAAGCCGCCGGCCTCTGTTCCTTCCTTGTCAGTATGCCTCACCATGTGGTGCCGATGGCTGCGTTATCGGTCTTAGCAGCCTTCAGTTCTGGGGTTACTTTCAGCTCCCTTGTACATAGTTGAATTCAATGTCCACTAAGTGTGGTCTTATGGTTAAGTTGCGTTACATGTTTTGGGTTCGCTTTACAGTCAATACTGAGGGAGATCCCTAGGGGTAGGACCATATCACCAGACTCCAGCCTATCAGAGCTCTGGTAGAATTCTCTGTCTCCAAGATCTGCTGGCAGGGGGACACAACCCGTTTGTCTGGACTGGTCTAGCAGTATTCTAGGAAAGGAAATTAACGGTAAGTGAAATTTCTCCTTTCCTTGCACCCTTCGGGGTTTGATCCTTACTGTATTTGCCTTCCCGCCATACTAGCAGTGTCTCTCCTCTGTTCCGGTGTTTTTTCTATATAAATTTTCTTTTCTTCTTTTCCTTTACCTCATGGTTACTCGAGGTACTTTTTCATTGGTCATCCGCCATTACATTTTTTGACTTGGCAAAGGCTATCTTTCCTGATTATGGACAAGCCACCTAGCAGTTTAAAAAAAAATGCACCAACTGTAACAGCACTATTTCCATGACCAACAAGCACAATTGGTGCTTACAGTGTTTGGACCCCGACCTGACCCAGGTTTCTGTAACTTTTGTCAACAAATGACAAAACAGGGCCTACAGAATTGTGAAAAGCAGCGAGAGAATCTTTTCGGTACTGACTCAGTACCCTCAGCACACTCTTCTTTGGCATCAACTTCTCAAGGCTCCGGTTCCCCATGAACGTCCTGAGACTGGAGAAAAGCATACGTCGACATCAGTGTCGAAGCAGTTTACATCGAAGACCGATGCTGAGCCTCTGGAATGATCCAATGTGCATTGATGGCATTCTGAAACTGAAGACTCAGAATCTAAACAGCCCCGGTGGGAGGTATCCTCCTCCAAAGCACAAGAGGGGGCTACAGAGGCTTCGGCCTCCAGGGCCCCTCCAGTTCCATTGTCTGGTACGGTGGCCCAGTGTTCTGATCCAAAGTCTACCCAGACATCAGACATCTCCCTCAAGCTGCGCATGCTTGGCAATCCAGGTCTTATCAAGCCTGGCTTCAGGGACCTATCAGCTAGAATTGAATATAAAGCCTTAATGATAACATACAAGATAATAAATAATCAGTCCGTCGAATGCCTGAATGACATAATCAGAAAAGTACCAAATACGCACTCAAGGAGGAAACCCCACCAAAACACTCCATCAACAGCTTCTATACCACCGAACTCCACACAAAGAGTACTCCACAGAACATCTGAATACTACTCACAAACACTTTGGAACTCTCTCCCATCCAACCTAAGAGAGATCAAAGACATTGCTGACTTAAAAAAAAAACACCTAAAAACCTACCTCTTCAAAAACCATTACAACATACCGGACACACAAACGCAGAACTGATCACAGCACTCAAATGTCCTCTCAAACAAAAGTTTATGCCACTGTACATAGTTATAGAATTGTAAACTATTAATTGTAAATAGTTCTTAGTTGTATAATGTGAAGAGTTCCTCTACTGTTTACTGTAATAATGTTCTGTTCTATGTGAACCGCTTTGATAAACTTGAAAGGCAGTATACAAAAAAAGTTAAATAAGTCCTCGGTAACCCATACCTTCGGGCCGGTACCCAGCCTCAGACTCCTGACATCGATGCCTTCAGGGTCAGTCCAAAGCTTGGAACCAGTCGATCCTTCTCAGATTTCTTTGGCCCGTCCTCTGCAGTCGAACCATCACTCCCATGAGGAGCCGCCTTCGAGCTCCTATTGTTCCAATGCTCCAGAGCACCAGCATCGAGAACAACCATCTGTCTCTGAAAAGCATCGACGACGCAATGCCAGTTGTCAGTACTTTGATTTCCTTTCAGATTCTGATTCCAGTGCATGGGCATTGGAGGCCGAATCACCTGTCTCGCAGCAGCACCGCAACGTGCCCTCAGACCCCTCACCTCCTCCGGAGCATTCTGTTCCCACCTGCAGACATGTACTTCCAGGACTTTTATTAGTCATGACTACTGCGCTCTCTGTGTCTATAGACACCAAGTCTGAACCAAGAGCTGAGGAAATCCTCCAATACCCCTCGGTTCCGAAGCAGCCAGCCACCCTACCTGTTCATCGCATCCTACAAGATCTAATGTTTCGGATGTGGGAAAACCCTCTCTTGGTAGTACAGCTCATTAGTAAGAGGCTCGATACCATCTATAGAGTTCCCGGTTCTTCTGGTTTTCAGAAACCTCGCCTTCCCCACCATTCCATGGTGGTTGAATCCTCTATATGACTCATTTGGAGTGCTAGGAATCATTTCTCGGTTCCTCCTCGGTGTGGGGGTCTTATACTCCCGATTCCTTTGGCCATAGATCTTTTCTGTCTCCGATGATAGCAAGCCACATCAATTCTGACATGCTCTACATGGATATATTTCTTAGAGACATCATGAAGGACCTCACTGAGTTGTCTGCTGCCCTTCCTTTTGATTAAGCTCAAAGCCTTCCGTGCCCTGATTAAATGTGGGAAGATTGTTCCAAATTTATCACGAGGGCCTTGATGCTTTTGAGTGTACAAGCAGAGCTGCTACAATGGGTATCAGGGCCTGGAAGATGGCTTGTCTGCAGTCTTCAGATCTTGAACAATGGGTGCAAGATAAGCTCGCTGACATCCCCTGTTGAGGTCTTTTTGTAAAGAAGCTGGAGAGAGAAGGCAGGTGAAATAGAGAATGATGATCTCACCATAAGATCCAGCTAAGAAAAATACCTTTGGCAAGAAGCTCCACATTTTTGCTCCACATTCAGAGATGAGCCACAACCTCAACCTTTCCATCGCTCCCGTCCCGTGGTCTGACCACAGCCTAATCACTTTCCATATCCCCTCGCAGCAAGATCAAGCTCCAGCTAAACACACAGACACAGCCTCTCCTGTATACACTCGCCGCTTCAGATCCCTTGACAAGGAGGAGTTCATCAAAAGTGTTCTCCCAACACTTGATCAACCCGCAAGAAACCTTGAAGATATGATTTCCAGATGGAATACTACCCTGAAAACATGGTCAGTTACCTCCCTCAAGTAAATCTTTAACATACAACAAACTGACAAGTAAAAGAAAACCAGCCCCATGGTATTCAGCGGAACTGCGGTCATCTCTCCTTCTCCTAAGGAAGCACGAAAGAAAATGGCGACACTCTCATTCCACAGTGGACCAAGCAACATACATAGACCACCTAAAACTCCACCGCGAGTCAATTTCTGTCAAAATGAGAGCTTACCACACTGATCTCCTTCGCTTGCTAAATAAACCCCGTGACCTCTTCAGCATAGCAAAATCCTTAATCAAGGAACCATCCTCTCTCCAGCCTGAACCAATTCATCCCCAGCTATATGCTGACTATCTCCAATCTAAAATCCTCAAATTAAACACTCCACCAAGACCCACTCCCAGTCATTCTCTCGTTCTACATCCACCGTTGACAGAGTTCATACACCCCCAGCAGAGGTCCTATTTATCATAAAGAACAAAGATTTCTCCCCTCCAACCACCTTAAAGGTGAGAGATGCAGAGCTCCCATGCAAATCCACGATACGCTACTTGGATATTACGCTTGATCAACAGCTTGACTTCAAAGAACACCACCAGGGCTATATACAAAAAATCAAAACCCTAAGGAACCTAAGACCTTTGCTTGCTCCCGATGATTTCAGGACAATATTCCAGGCGCTGGTAACGCCACACTTCGATTATGCGAACATCATTCTGCATGGCCTCCCCAAGAGCACGCTCAATCGTCTACAACTTGCGATGAATGCGGCAGCCCAAATTCTCTGCGGTTTATCCAGAAGGACCCACATCACACCCATCCTTAAGGACCTCCATTGGCTACCGATAAACTGCAGGCTCACATACAAGGCACTACTCCTAACATTCAAAGCAATCAACTTGATCTCCTCCTCGTCCCTCACAGCTCTCCTTAGATCCACCCCCAACAACAGGTCGAGAAGGTCAGTAGCTGCCAACACGTTAATTATCCCTAAGGAATCTACAAAATGTACACAAACAACCAGGAATAGAACCTTTGCTTTCTATGCCCCAAGGTGCTGGAACAACCTCCCCCCACACATCAGATCAATCAAGGACCTGTCTCAATTTAGGAAAGCTCTTAAGCATCATCTGTTCATCTTACACTTTACACAGCCAAATGCCACACTACCACATTCCTCACCCCAACCCACTCAAGCCGCACCCAACTCATCCACAACCTGATTTAGACAAATCAAACAACTGTTCCTTCCATCTGGAAATTTAATAATATGCAGATAACCCATGATGTAATCATATGCTGATAATCCATAATGTCTACTGTAATAACTGTCAAGACCCAGTCCTAACCTTTCAGTTGGGTCTAATAGACAACCTGTAAATAGTTACCCTACCACAACTCGAGTGGCTGGATATGTAAATAGTTCACCTAGTTGCAGCTCCAAGTTATTGACCCTGTTTCAATGTATGCACAAGGCTGTTCCCTTTGTCTTTGCAAGAATTTGTTATTTGTAAACCGCACTGATATTGAAGAGCGCGGTATAGAAAAGCTGTTAAATAAAATAAATAATATAAAGCTCTTTTACACCAAAGAGAGAAAATATTATCCTCCTTACCCTTCTTACTTGATCCATCAGGCTCCTCAAGTCAGCAAAAGGCACAACCTTGAAAACTGAAGAGGGCCAAGCAGCCTAAGCCTCATCCAGCCCCGCAACACCAACCGGGGACTGTTTTTTGACTGTTTTCTAGAGAACATGGCCACTCTTCCTCTCAAGGACCCACAGCCCTCTCATATAGCAGGCCGACTCGTCCTTTTTGCTGATGACAATGACTCCCTCATTACATCAGAGCCCTGGTGTATTGCCAAATTTTACGCTTTTCCTTCAACCCTGTCACTCACTAGCTCACTGACTAGGCACAGATACTTTAGCAAATACAATATGAGTTAACCCTGTCATTCACTAGCTCACAGACTAGGCACAGACACTTTAGCAAATACAATATGCTTTTATTAGATTGAGTCCTTTTAGAATAATAATTAAGCACAAAGGTAAGCATTAATACTTTACCGGATATTATAGCTCATCACTCCAGGTGGGGGACTGTTCAGCAATCACTCTCAGGAGGAAAATCTGGGAAAAAACTACAGAGACACGTCTGCCTCGTATATCAGTTGCAGTCCCATCTTTTCCTTCTGAGAGTCCCCCTAAAGTACCTAACTAAGATCGTGCCTGCTGCATACTATTACAATTCATTGGTTAGCCTACAGCATGCTCAGATCAGGATTGGCTAGGGTTAATTTTGTGCACATGGTTCATACCAGGATTGGTCAGGGTTAAATTTGTGCTCGTGACCAGCAGCTAAAAAAAAATGGCAGCTGCTGAGTCACTGTGTGAGTCACTCATCCAGTTTTATCCTGCCAAAGTTGCTACCTGCTCAGAGAATTTGTCCTAAAGTAACCCCCAAGCTCATCTATCAGCTCCTGGGCTAGCAAGCTAATTCCTAATTCAGCATGGCTCAAGAATACAACATTCTTTGCTGATCGAACTCTCACATGAAATATTCTATGTACAATATTCTTTGCTGATCCAATAATCCAAATAAATCTTTAATTAGTAATACACCTGGCCTCTGCAGGTCATCCTCAAGGGCTTTCTACTAAATTTTGCCCAGATACCACCTCCTTCCTCCTGAAGGAGTATCCACTTGCTCCCTTACATCGCGCGCTCCTACAGCAGGAAATCACCACCCTCCTGGCAGATGGTGCGATCGAACTAGTTCCCTCCAGACAGGAGAGCTTAGGTTTCTATTCCTGCTATAGGAGTGGAGGAGTAGCCTAATGATTAAGAACACTGGCTTGGGAACCCAGAGTACCAGAGTTCAATTCCCCACTAGCATTCCTTGTGGTGTTGGGCAGGTCACTTAACCCTTCATTGTCTCAGAAAAATCCAAGTTATCAATGTCCCTGTTTAATATACTTTACCAAGTTTAAGGTTCAATGTAAACTACTTTGATTGAAATGATAAAGCGGTATATAAAACCTGTTAAAATAAAAATAAATAAATATTTCCTTGTCCCCAAGAAAACAGGGGAGTTCGTCCCATCTTGGACCTCATAAATCTCAACAAGTTCCTTATTTGAGAAAAGTTCAAGATGGTTTCTCTGGGAACCCTACTGCCATGCCTTCAGAGAAATGATTGACTCTAGATCTGAAGGCTGCGTATACACACATTCTCAATCATCCATCTCACAAAAGATACCTACACTTCATGTTTGACAGCAGGCACTATTAATATCATATCCTGCCCTTTGACCTGGCTTCTGCCCCAAGAGAGTTCACCAAATATCTAGCAGTTGTCCCGGCCTATCGCCACATTCTGGGAGTCTGTCTTCCCCTGCTTAGTTGACTGGCTCATAAGAGGCGAAACACAAAGCATTGTCAGCTTGTCTATCGCACAGTCTCGGTGCTCCAACACGTGGGATTCGTCGTAAATTTTCCAAAATCCCACCTGTCTCCCTCTCAACAGTTAGAATTCATTGGAGCCCGACTCGACACCACTCGGGCTCAGGCTTTTCTACCCAAGGACCGACTCAAGCATCTCATAGAACTAGTTAGCTTCATTCAGCAAGCTCATTATGACACAAGTTTCACCTCTCGGGTCGCATGGCCTCCACAGTCCATGTAGTTCCTGATGCCCGTCTTCACATGTGTATGGCTCAGTGGACCCTCTCTTTACAGTGGAAGCAAGCAACCGGCCATATCTGGGACACAATGATAATCACATCCCTCCTGAAGAACTCCCTAAAGTGGTGGTTCTCGCCCAGCAACCTACATGTAGGGTTACCTTTTCAGATGCCTCTGCCTCAATAGATACTAACCACCAATATGTCCAAACGGGGTTGGGGAGCCCATCTTGAACTACAAATGCAGAGCGTCTGGTCCCAGCAGGAGACTTTGTTTCAAATCAACTTCCTGGAGTTGAGGGCAATTAACAATGCCCTTCAGGTTTTCCAAACTCAACTATCGAATCAAACTGTCTTGATTCAAACAGGCAACCAGGTCAACAAAATACGTTCTACGTCAACAAACAGGGCAGCATGGGCTTGCGTCTCCTCTGCTCCGAGGCTCTCTGCCTGTGGACCTTTGCCCATTCACATGGCATAGTACTCTACCTGCCAGGCGACCAAAACATCTTAGCAGGCAGCCTCATTCGAATTCTTTTGATCTCACGAATGGATGCTTCATCGATGGACAGTCTATCGTGTTTTCTGATTCTGGAGGATGCTGCGGATTGACCCCTTTGCTTCCCTGCTCAGTGCGCAACAACCTCGGTTTTGCTCCAGAGTGCCTTCTCCACATTGCCAGGTGCCGCAGATGCTTTCCTCCTCCATTGGGGAACAGGTCTGCTGTATGCTTTCCCTCCCACTCCTCTGATCGTGAAGATGCTCTTAAAATTATAATCCAACAAGGGCACCATGATCCTGGTGGCCTCCTTCTGGCCTCACCAACCATGGTTTCCCCTGCTGCTTCGTCTAGCGCAGCGTCAGCCCCTTCACTTGGGATCTGCCTCAGACCTGCTTTCGCAGAATCAGGGAACGCTGTTCCATCCCAATGTCCATGCCCTGCGCTTGACAGCTTAGATGCTGAAAGGGTAGTTCTTTCCGAACTTACTTTGTTAGATCCTGTTACTGATGTCCTCTTGGCTTCCCGGAAGGACTTGACACATTGCACCTATGTGTTTAAATGGCCCTGTTTAGCCCTTTAGTGCGCTCCTCGCACCCTTGACGCTTTCTCATGTCTAGTGGAATCTTTTTTGCTTACCTCCTGTACTTCTCCTCAACAAGCCTTGTGTCCAATTCCATTCAAAACCAGCTGAGTGCCATCTCCGTGTGCCACCATAGCCTTGATGGAAAGCTTGTATCTACACATCCATTAGTAGCCCGCTTCATGCATTGTCTCCTTTTCACGAAGCCCCCAATCTGACCCCCACTGGTCGCTTGTGACCTTAACGTGGTTCTTGCTGAACTCCTCAAACCTCCTTTTGAGCCACTGGCCACAGCCTCCCTCAAGTTCCTCACTTGGAAAGTTTCCTTCCTGGTTGTTCTCACCTCGGCACGCCAGGTCAGCGACTTGCAGGCCCTAGTGGCTCATGCTGCTTACATGAGATTCCATCACGATAGAGTAGTCCTTAGAACGCATCCGTGTTTCCTTCCAAAGATTCTCTTTCCACCTTAACCAATCAGTTATTCTCCCATCCTTTTTTTCTAAACCTCTAGGGCGCAGGATGCACTCCACAACCTAGATTGTAAAAGAGCTTTAGCTTACTACCTTGATAGGACCAACATCCACAGAAAATCCTCACAGCTCTTCATTTCTTTTGATGCTAACAGACTTGGTCTTCCAGTCACAAAATGGGACCATTTCTATCTGGATAGTAGATTACATCTCCTTTGCTTATACTCGGGCAGGGCTGACATTGGAGGATCAAGTTACCACTCACAATGTCTGTGCCATGACTACCTCCATGGTCCATTTACGCTCTGTCTCCATAGCGGAGATCTGCCGAGCTGCCACTTGGTCCTCAATACACACATTTGCAACTCACCATTGTCTGGACAAGGACCCTCGTAGGGACTGACTTTGGCCAAGCCGTACTCTGTCATTTTTTTGGGCCTTAGCTACATTTCCTTCTCGCCAGCCCTCTATCCTTCCAGTCTACCGTCCACTTGACTCTGATGAGTTGTGCTGGGGACACTAAATTCCAGCCCCTGGATTCCCTCGTTGCTCTTCAGTGATTTCCCATTTTCAACGGGTCTGTCCCCTATGGTTCTGGTAGCCTGGAGCTAGGGAGTCCCATATGTGACGACTGCATTCCTGCTTGTTCCTGGAGATAACGTAGTTACTCACCTGTAGCAGGTGATCTCCAGGAACAGCAGGAATCAGTCTACACAATCCACCCTCCTCCTCCCCAAGGAGCTGTAGATTTTTTTCCTCTAAACTATATACTTCACCGAGGAGAATCACTGGGACGGCAGGCATGCATGCACAGAGGGATGCTCCGAAACTCTTCCTATTGGATTCTGGGGAGTGTTTACGCATGGGCTCCATTGGGGGACGTCACCCATATGTGAAGACTGAGTCCTGCTATTCGCAGCAATCATCTGTTACAGGTGAGTAACTACACTATCCCTGTGGAAGGGGATGTGGCTTTAAAAGATCCGCAGGATAAAAAGTTGGAGATATTATTGAAGTAGGCCTTCAAGGTTGATGCCTTGGTTTTACAGGCCTCAGTTTATGGCACTTACATAGCCAGGGCTTGTATGCGTTGGTCTCAGGCTCTGTCGGGCACGGAGGCAGAGGTCTTGCCAACTCTACCTGAGACAGCTTGGCTGGAGTCGGGGGCAGCATACCTGGCAGATGCGTTTTATGATTTATAGTTGACCTTGGTGGCAGCTCGACGGCTACTGTGGCTGCGCAACTGGTCAGCAGATATGTCCTCTAAGCATCATTTGAGTAAGCTTCTGTTTTGTGGCAAGCTCCTCTTTGGAGATGCCCTTGAGAAATTGGTGAAGGAGTTGGGGGAGTCTGAACCGGCCAAGCTGCCGGAGGATAAACCAATGACCAGCAAGTCAACTCCAGCGTCTAGAGATCAGAACCAAGACTTCTGGTGCTTTCAAGTGGCATGTTTTGTTCCCTACCAGAGGATGCAGCATCCCTCTCAGTATCAGACCTTTCGGGGGGGTAGAAGGGCCAGCCGGGATCCAGAGCCGGCCCCAAGAAAGTGCAGTAAGATGAGGTGGGCTCAGGCAGTGGTCATGCTAGTCGAGGGTTGCCTTTGCCAGTTTTATCCTGCCTGGGTCCAGATCACCTCGGACCATTGGGTCCTGGAGGTCATCTGTAGTTTGCTCATCCCCTCGTGGATGCTTCTCTTGTGTCACCGTGCAAAGCACCTGCCAAGCAACAGGCCATCAAGGAGACCTTCCTATTGCTGCTTCAGTTACAGGCCGTGGTTCCAGTTCCTGTAGACCAGTTAGGTCGAGGTTGATACTTCATTTATTTTGTGGTCCCCAAAAAGGAAGGGTCCTTTTGGCTTATCCTCAACCTGAAATATGTCAACCGGTCGTTGCAGATACTGTATTTTTGGATGGAAACATTGTGCTCTGTCATAGTAACCATGCGGTGGGGAGAATTCTTGACAGCCTTGGATGTGATGGAGGCCTTTCTTCATGTTCCGATCTGGCTGAACCAGATTTGCCATCCTATGGGCCATTTTCAGTTTCAGGCCCTTCTGTTTGGCCTTGCAACAGCTCCCTGCATTTTCACAAAGATTATGGTGGTGGTTGCAGCGACTTTGCGGAGTGAGGGAGTGTTGGTGCATCCCTATCTGGATGACTGGAGGACTTCGCAAAGGAGAGGCAGCCTCTAAAACGTTGCCAGATGGTTAAAAGAGTTGATAACTTCTGCCATCCTGTTATGCAGTAAGCCAGTTCTGGTGGGCTTGTGTGCCCACTTGATCAGGGTGCAGATGGTGTCGTGGGTGTAATGCGGCCTCGTTCCGTCAGTGGATATTTGCAGAGCTGCGATGTGGGCGTCTTTGCATACCTTTGTACTATCTGTTAGATCTTCAGGCGCGTTCGGATGCACATTTTGGCACTCGGGCGTTGCAGGCTGGACTTGCCGGCCCTGCCTGTGTCTGAGTACTGCTCTGATACATCCCAGGAAATGTACTGGAGGGATGCTGTGGAAGGTGAAATTAGAATTTACCTGCTAATTTTCTTTCCTGTAGTCCCCCCAGTCCAGAACCCACCCCTTTTCTCTCGGGTGTTTGCAAGCCTGGTTAAGATTGACAGCAAATATCAGATTTCGTGATTTCCTCTGGTTTTGTTGGAGAGGTCACTTTCCAGTGCCTATGGATTTAGTTCTGGGGTGGCCTGGGATTGGCTGAGGCAGAGTGGGTCTCTCGGGCTGCACTTTCACTCACCACACTTCCTTTATGTTGAGGGTTGTAAATAGTTGTTACAAAATAGTTGGCCTATGGATGGGGGTTCTATGCTTGGTTAGAATTCTTTCTGGGACTGCTTTGACATTGGAATACTTGCTTGGAGGGAGGAGCTCAGTCTCCTTATATTGTGACATCACTGAAACCTAGAATGCTCATCTGATGAAGGGGGACAGAACCCAGTAGTCTGGACTGGACCGGATGGACTAAAGGAAAGAAAATTAGCAGGTAAAGTCTAATTTCACCTTTTTTCCTGTATTTATTTTTAGGGAGCCTACTTATGATGCAGAATTCCAGCACTTCTTAAGAGGAAAAGAAATTGTGCTTGGTGCTTCCTCTGTTCCCAAAATCAGTGGCCTCAGTGAGGAACAAGTAGAGGCAGTTCTGAGATTAAGCAGCCTTCCTGAGTTTAAGGACTTGCTCTCAAAGGTCCAAGCTGATAATGTAAGTTCAGAAATTCTGCATACTCCAGACTTGAGATGTGTTTATCTACTATGTTCTGCTATTAAGTTGCATGGCATGAAGCTTGTGATGCTTTGTACTAGTTGCCCAGTAAGTAAAGATGCCAGATTAAGTACTGCTAAACGATTTTTTTATTCTATTAATGGGACGTCAATAATTGCTGCTGTTACTTCACTGCTCTTTGCTGTAGAAATTGACCTAGGGACATGTTTGCTAAAGTGTGTTAAGTTAGCATGCACTTGGGGTGCAATTCTATCATGATGGTCCATTCTTACCTCAGGCAGCATGTGCATCATCTTGCTGCTGTTAGCGGGTCACAACCACATTGCACTGCTCTAATTAGCATGCAAGTCCTCTTGCCAATCACAGAGGTAGCAATAATTATACCTGCCCTAACTGCTAAGTCGGTTATCGTGTGCCAAAGCTGCATGCACTAATGCCGCTTTGCCATCAAAACCCATGTATTGCACTTAGCGCACAGCAAACCCCATTTTCATATCATCCTGCGAGAATAGTCCAGATAAGTGGGTTGTGTTCTCCTTTCAGCAGATTGGTGGAGTCAAAGAACCAATGAAAAGCCCAGATTTCAATGACATCACTCATGTGCCTCTATCCGCCTCAGCCACCAGAGGTTCCTTCAGTATTTTTGTCTTCAGCAGATGGTGGATGGATTTTCTCCCCTCTGTAGAAAATCTGAAGAGATTTTTTAAAGGCTCGTGAACGACCATCTTAAGCCCTAAAAAGACACACACACAGTGCATTATGGAAGGCTCCACTAGACTGCCATCTTTTTGGTAGCGATAGGAGGAGGGAAAATCGGTTCAGCTCCATGCCCTTATGATATGGGCCTGCTGAGCAGCCACAAATTGAAAGGATTTGGAAGAATCTGGAGGCAACTTTCACACAGTGCTGTTAAGTTTAAACCCAGCCAGTGAAGCAGGGGGAGTAGAGCTGAACCTGGCATGGATCCTACGCTTGGGACTCTCGGGGGGGGGGGGGGTGAATACCAAGGCTTCACATTATCATCTTTGTTGAGGACTTCAGGTTCTGTGTCTGAGAGATGCAATATGGGGTGGACTGCTAGTGACAGTTGGCACTGTGTGGGGGTTTCTCGCTGTTTTCTTCATGCTTTGGTAACATTTTTACCTACTGTGCGCCCCTGGGGTAGCATGGTATTAACACACGTTCCACCCATGCGCTTCTTCAACATGTGTTTATGTAAAAGTGCAGTTAATGGGTACAAAGAGAGCAGGACAAAGGACCAATCTTTGAAAGAATTTTTACTGAAGTGCAGTTAACGTACACTTGCAGGCCGATGCAGCCTTAGCACGCGCTCTTGTGATACTTTCCGTAATTCTCTGCCGCCTTCTAGGAAACATTTGACCTGTGGCTGGTGAGGAGCCTCTTCCTTGGATTCTGGACTCTGCTTTTCCTGTATGGCAGCTTCTGAGTCATCCCTGGAGGGCATGCTTTCCCCTTCTCAGCCGGGAAATACACTTAGTCTGCCCATGCCTGCCTCGAGGCAGGAGATGCAGGATTATTCTAATGGAAGGATGTTCAGCCGGCTGGTGGCTCCAGCAACCATGTTGTGAGCCACTCATCATCCTCTAGGAGGGTCTGTGATGGCTATGCTCCCTGGTGTCGGGGAGCCTTTTCCTAGAGGAGGACATCCGGAGTCCAGATTCTCCTCCCCAGAATTCTTTTCCTTTTTTGCAACCAGACTGATCCTTCTGGTGTGGAAATTCAGACCCTGTGGCCTCTAGGGTGCCCTTAGACAGTCTTGTGCCAGGCAGTATGAAAGTAGAAATCCTGTTCAATTACCTTTGGCTAAGTGTCCCCAGCACAGGACACTTCGAAATAAGGAACAGTTGGGAGCTATCAGAGATGTTGACTATGCCTCAGACCCAGATGAATCAGTATTGGGCTCCGATGTAGATGAGGACCTACTTTCACCTTCAGAAGACTATGCAGAGGCCAGCGTGATCCACCTGTTCTGCAAGGAGGAACTATTGGCATTGGTTTCCAGGGTCTCATTTGCCTTGAACTTTACATATACTTCCATCACAGAGCAGAAGCCAAAAGTAAACCCACTTCTTCAAGGGGTGCAGAAATCTACTACTGTCTTCCCGTTCCTGGAGGTGGTCAGGTCCAAGTGAGACTCACGTGACTCTCTGTCTAAAAGATTAAGGGGACTATAAGATGATCTACGATCTCTGGAGGAGGAGCATGGTGAATGGTTTGACATTCCCAAATTCCCAAGGTGGATGCACGTGTCATGGAGGTTAGAAGATGGGACCACCTTTCCCATGGAAGGTGGATTGGCCTCAAAGAATGTTCTGCACCACACGGTTGATTCCTTGCTGAAGAGCCATTTTGCCGTGGCAGCTGCTATTCTACAGCTGGGGGTATGTACCAGCTTGACGTCTCGAGTCCTGCTCCAGTGGATTTGGTCTCTTCCACCTGATGATGATTCTTCTCTTGGAGTTGGCTATGGCATTCCTTTCTGATGGCATGTATGATCTGGTGTGCTTGGCGGCCAGGGATGGTGCCCTGACTGTCACAGAGTTGGATTTGGCTCAGTCACTGGGCAGTGAACACATTCTCCAAAGCCCGTTTGGCTCAATTGGCCTTTAAAGGGAAGCTCCTGTTTAGAACAGATTTGGAGAAACTGGAGAAGGACCTAAGCGAAACAGTCCTAGCAGCTCCCGGAAGACAGAGCCAAGGAGGTCTGTGAAGTGGGCCAATGCCCCTTTCTCGTCAGCCTCGGCTGACCACCAAGGGCACGCTAGCTGGATTCCTGGGGGTCTCTGGACTATTGTCACTACCAACCTGGAAAACCTTTTTTCCTTTGTTTCAGGGTCTCGGGCTCATTCTCCATCCTTTTGTGGAGCACATGGACCCAGGGATGTGGCCCCATCCGGATGAGGACTCTCCCGAGCCACACGGTGAAGATTTGGGGGCCCATTCCCTGTTGCCTCCAGTGGGTAGCAGGCTTCACCTCTTTCAGGAATAGACCCGGGTTACCAAGGATTGCTGTATGCTAGACACTATTCAATTCAGCTGTGTCCTGGAATGCAAGTAGCTGATTCCTGATGCTTTCATAAACTCCCCTTGTGGGTCTGCGATCAAAGGTGCCGTGGTGCAGACCACCTTGGATAAATTGCTTCCCCTAAAGGCGGTGGTGCTTGGCCTCCCAGACAAGCAAGGCAAGGGCAGATACTCAATCTGCTTTGTGGTGCCAAAGAAGGATGGCTCCTTCCAGCCCATTCTGGACCTCAAAGGAGTCAATGAGCACTTGCGTGTCCTGTGCTTTTGAATGGAAATCATATGCTCTGTGATTCAGGCAGTGTGCCGAGGGGAATTCTTGGCTTTTCTGGATCTGGCTGAGGCATATTTTCATATCCTGATCCAGATGGGTCAGCAGAGATATCTGCGTTATGCCGTGCTTGACTCTGTTCTCCGCCCTTTCAGGCTCTCCACCACTAAGGACGTTCTCCAAGGTCATGGTGGTGGTAGCTGCAGCGCCAAGGTATCTGTCCATCCCTATCTAGACAACCTGCTCATCTGAGCCCATTCCCTGCCAGAAGCATCTCGTGTGATGTCCTGAGTGGTGTCCTTTTTGGAAAGCCTTGGCTGGGTGATCAATCAGGAAAAGAGCCAGCTTTTACCTTCCTAGTCCTTGGAGTTTCTGGGAGCACGTTTCGACACTCGAATGGGCATCTATCTCCAGGAACAAGCAGGAATGTAGTCATCACATATGGGTATCATCGGTACCGACAGAGCCTGCGCGGGAACGCTCCCCAGCGTCCAATTAGAAAGCTTTTGGGAGCATCCCACAGCGCCTGCGTGCTGCCTTCCCGCCTTTCCCAACTGCCTCTCTCTAGTTCTTCTTTTTCCGTGGAGCCAGCAGGAGGTCGTTCCTGTCACCGCAGAAGAATTCTTCTTCTTTCTTTTTTGTGGTCGCGTCTGCCTTTCTCGACGCTTTACCGGTACCGCCGTTTTTTTCTTCTTATTTTCTGTCTTTAAAAAAAATAAATATATATATATACTAGGATTTCTCTTATTTTTTCTTCAGGTGCACGCGCCTTTTTGGGCCTTAGGCCCAAAAATGTTTTCTTACAATGGAGAAACCTGCCTCAGGTTTCAAAAAGTGCACCAAGTGTGGCGGTACCATTTCCTTCACCGACACCCATGAATGGTGTCTAAAATGTTTAGGTCCTGACCACTCCATCACGGATTCTATGTCCTGTGCCATGATGTCTAAAAGAGGTCAACAGAACCAAGCTGCTAAGCTCAGTACCCTGTTTCCCTCTGATGCAGCTTTGGTGGCATCGACGTCTTCCAGGGCTTCCTCTTCCTCCCGTGGATCTCAGGTAACTAATAAGTCCAGCCGGTCCTCAAAGGGTAGATCTCTCCTTCTAAGCATCGAGATGCCTCTGGCGTTGCCCTTGAGGATTCTGCACTGGCAAAATTGCCCCGGCGGGAGGCTTCGGCTTCCAAAGCATTATCGAGGCTCCAGGATGTTCTCGAGGCCTCGACCTCGGCAGAACTACTGGTGCCATGCTCTGGGGTACCGGCGGTCTTCTCCGGTACCGACATCGGCAGCGTCGATAGACCAGAGATTCCTAGCTATTGAGCGCAGTCTGGTGGCTCTCCTTGCGGCATCAACGCCCTCGGAACTGCGACAGACAATCCGGTCGGTACCGGCTCAGGTATCGGTACCGGTACCAATAGCATCGGCATCGGTGCCTGCTTTACCGGTATCCAGTCATCCGATGCCCTCGGGTACCGATACCCCGGTTCCGATTACTCCCGGTACCGACTACTCCCGGTACCGACTTCGGTCGGTACGGGTATTGGGCTCTTCAGGAGCATCTGGACAGATGGTACTTCGAGTCCTCAGAAGAATCTGAGGATTCTGATAGTTCTGTCGATGCTGGAATACTTCTCCCAGAGGAGCCCTCCTCCCCTAAGCGCAGGATGTCTCCTTCCAGGATTTTATCAGGGAGGTGGCTCGGGGTCTTGTCCATTACTGTGACCCCTGAAACAGAGCCCAGAGCTAAGGAGTCGGAAATTTTACAATATCCCAAAGCTCCTAAGGAGGCAGCTACCTTGCCCATTCATGAGATTTTATATGATCTCATGTTAAGGATGTGGGAGACACCTCTTACCACCTCTCCTCATTCTCGCAGACTGGATACTCTGTATCGAGTCCCTCCTTGTCCTGGTTTCCAAAAGACTCAGCTTCCTCACCACTCTATTGTAGTGGAATCAGCTATGAGAAGGATCAAGAGTGCAAAGAGGCATGCTTCTAATCCTCCAGGACGTGAGTGCAGAACCCTGGATGCTTTTGGACGTCGTGTCTTCCAAGCTTCCATGCTTTCTGCCAGGATCAGTTCCTATAGTCTCCACATGGGAATTCCTGAAGGAGGTCGCTGATGATTTAGAAGCTTTAAGTCCTTTTCTTCCTGAGGATAGAAGACAGGATTTTCTCACTTTGGTCAAACA
The DNA here is from genome assembly GCA_033557465.1 of Ichthyophis bannanicus. Classification (NCBI taxonomy): domain Eukaryota; kingdom Metazoa; phylum Chordata; class Amphibia; order Gymnophiona; family Ichthyophiidae; genus Ichthyophis; species Ichthyophis bannanicus. The sequence continues at coordinate 85,673,157 of CM066037.1, forward strand.
TGCCCAAGATGTTTCTAAATTTGTCAACCGTGCAGCCTTTGACTGTTTTGAGTGCATAAGCAGAACCTCTGCCATTGCCATAGGTGCACGTAGAATTGCTTGGCTCCAGGCATCCGATCTGGAGCTCTGGGTACAAGACAAATTGGGAAATATCCCGTGTACTGGTGAGAACCTGTTTGGTAAAGATTGGCAGGAAAAGGCCAACGAGATGGATGCTGACAACTCCACCTTGGATAGGTTATCCAAGTCCACAGCTGATCCTGCTAGAAAGAAATCGTTCAAGAAACCATTCTTTGCTAAGAAGAAAAGATATTATCCTGCTTATACTCAGCAGGGACGTTCTGCAGGTCAGCTTGTCAGGAAAGGTCAGCAACCACCCAAACAGAAGAAAGCAAAGACTGCTAAGCCTCAACTGTCTCAGCAGTCTCAGCCTCCACAAGGCCTTTGACTTACAGCTAGAGAACTTAGCCTTTCTGGCTCTCATGGGACCAGAGCCTTCCACCATTCCAGGAAGGTTATGTCACTTTGCTCCCAGATGGGGGCAGATAACAGCAGAGCATTGGACACTCCATCATAAAGGAGGGGTACAGGCTTCATTTTTCAAGCATGCCCCCTCCCACAATAATAAGGCAGTTCAATTCTCCGACACCTCTCATCAACCTATTGGATCAGGAGGTCACTATCCTTCTTGCCCAAGGGGCAATAGAAGAAGTACCCACTCCTCAACAGGGTGTGGGGTTTTACTCCCCCTATTTTCTTATCCCAAAGAAAACAGGGGGATACAGACCTATCTTGGACCTCAGAGAATTGAACAAATTCCTTGTCAAAGAGAAATTCAAGATGATTTCTCTCGGAATTCTGCTGCCATACCTTCAGAGTCAGGATTGGCTTTGTTCTCTAGATCTCAAGGATGCGTGTACACCCATGTTCTCATCTATCCAACCCACAGAAAGTTCCTTCGGTTCCTTTTTCAAGGAAAGCACTACCAATACAGGGTGCTTCCTTTTGGCCTGGCCTCAGCACCAAGGGTGTTCACGAAATGCATGGCCAAAGTAGCAGCATTTCTCCGCACTCTAGGGATATTTGTCTTCCCCTACTTAGACGACTGGCTCATTCGAGCCCCAACAGAGTCAGAGGCCAGACTTCTCTAGCCTGCACAATGTGTATCCTTCAGTATTTGGGTCTGGTCATAAACATCCCAAAATCCAGTCTAACTCCCACTCAGTCTTTAGAGTTCATAGGAGCTTTGCTGGATACCAGAAAGGCAAGAGCCTATCTACCCCAGGCCCGCTGCCTTCGCATGGTGCAGTTAGCTTCTCAAGCAGTGCTAAAGTCTCATCTCACTGCTCGAGAAATGTTACAACTACTAGGCCACATGGCATCCACCGTGCATGTGGTTCCCTATGCTCGCCTCCATATGAGGGCAGCCCAGTGGACTTTATCCACTCAATGGACCCAGGCATCAGGATGCCTGTCAGACAAAATAGCAAACAGAAGTCGCCTTATTTTGTTCCTCCAGTGGTGGAAGTCCACGCAAAACCTGTTGCTGGGCTCCCCTTTTCAACAGCCCTCACCCCAAGCAACTCTCACATCAGATGCTTCTCCGATGGGTTGGGGAGCTCATTTGCAAGACCTCTCCACTCCAAGACACCTGGTCTCCACAAGAGACTCATCTACATATTAATCTCTTGGAACTCAGAGCAATCTTCCTTGCTCTTCGAGTGTTCCACACCCTGCTCAGCTACAAGACAGTCCTCATTCATACGGACAATCAAGTAGCCATGTTCTGTGTGAACAAGCAGGGGGGAACAGGCTCTCTGTCGCTTTGCAATGAAGCTTTGCGACTATGGGCCCTCGCCAAAGAGCATCAGATTCATATCCTGGCAGTGTATCTTCCAGGCATACAAAACTCTTGGGCAGACAGACTCAGTCGAGTTCTGTTTCCACACGAGTGGCCTCTGCATGCGGACCAGGTGACCAAGATTTTTCAAATTTGGGGAACCCCGGACATAGACCTCTTTGCAAGTCCACTGAATGCCAAACTTCCCCGGTTCTGTTCCAGAATTCCGGCTCAGGGGGCTCAGGCCAGGGATGCTTTCCTCCTTTACTGGGGTCAAGACTTCCTGTATGCCTTTCCACCCATTCCCCTAATTCCCAAAACCCTATTCAAGCTTCAGAGGGACAGAGGCCATATGATTCTCATAGCTCCACATTGGCCACGGCAAGTGTGGTACCCTCTGCTTCTACATCTCTCTCAAGCTCCCTCCCTGGAGTTAGGGTCTGCTCCAGAACTCCTATCTCAGGAGGACGGAATGTTATGGCATCCCAATCCCCAGTCTTTGCATCTCAGGGCTTGGTTGCTGAAGGCCTAGATCTTCATAGTCTTAATCTCCCTCAGCAAGTAAAAGATATTCTTTTTGCTTCCAGGAAACCTTCCACAAGACGTTCTTATGCTTTCAAGTGGAAAAGGTTTGCCATTTGGTGTTCGCAAAAGGGTCTTAACCCCCTTGCGATACCTCTGGAATCATTGCTGGAGTATCTCCTTCATTTATCCAATGCAGGACTTAAGACTAACTCAGTAAGAGTCCATTTGAGTGCTATTGCAGCTTCCTTTAAGCCTCTAAATGGACAGCCTATTTCTTCTCATCCTCTTATAGCAAGATTTATGAGAGGCCTTCTTCTAACTAAGCTTCCCATTAGGCCACCACCGGTGGCTTGGGACTTAAACCTGTTTCTTGGGCAGCTCATGAAGCCACCTTTTGAACCTTTAGCTACTACCTCCTTGAAGTTCCTTTCTTGGAAGGTTATCTTTCTCATTGCAATCACATCAGCACGTCGCATCAGTGAGTTGCAAGTGCTAGTAGCTAATCCACCTTATACAAGGTTCCATCATGACAAGGTAGTCCTTAGGACTCATCCACACTTTATGCCAAAGGTGGTCTCGCCTTTTCATCTGAACCAAGCGGTCTACCTACCTGTGTTTTTTCCAAGGCCTCATGCATCAAATGCAGAGAGGAATCTTCATACTTGGACTGTAAAAGAGCTTTAGCTTTTTACTTACAAAGAACACAGCAATATAGAAAATCCTCTCAACTCTTTGTTGCTTTTGATCCTTCTCATTTGGGACTTCCATTCTCCAAGAGAACACTATCTAACTGGATTGCTCAGTGTATTTCCTTCGCCTATCAGAGTAAGAATCTTTCTCTGGAGGGCCATGTCACAGCACACAATGTGAGAGCCATGGCAGCCTCAATGGCTCATCTGCACTCTGTGTCTATCGACGACATCTGTCGAGCAGCCACCTGGGCCTCGGTTCATACCTTCACAGCCCATTACTGCTTGGACAAGGACTCCCGCTGGGATGCCTTGTTTGGTCAGGTTGTTCTCCAACACCTGTTCCATACCTAATCAATGCTGGGAAGGGAAAAGGACCCCACCCTTACAATCATCTCCTACCCACCATCCCTGGTAGGATGCCAGAGATCCATGGGGGGAAGTGGAGCCCTGTTCAGGGACACAACCTCCGGGGCCTCTCCCTGGCATCTAAAGCTAGGGAGTCCCCATATGTGATGACTACATTCCTGCTTGTTCCTGGACATAGCATGGTTACTCACCTGTAACAGGTGATCTCCGGGAACAGCAGGAATTTACTCCTCACAACCACCCACCTCCCCTAGGAGTTGTATCTCTCTGTCTATCTCTTTCCCTTTCCCTCTCTCTCTCTTTGTCTCGGCTTAAAACTCAACTGGAGCGATGCAGTTGGTAAAGGCGGGAAGGTAGCATGCAGGCGCTGTGGGATGCTCCCAAAAGCTTTCTAATTGGACGCTGGGGAGCGTTCCTGCACAGGCTCCGTCGGTACCAACGATACGCATATGTGAGGACTAAATTCCTGCTGTTCCCAGAGATCACCTGTTACAGGTGAGTAACCATGCTTTCCGCCAGAGCAGAAAGTCAGAAGACTTTTGAATTGCCTGGTGATCTGTGCGCAGCAGGCCTCCGGAGTCTAGGATTATCTTTAGCTCCTTGGATTGATGGCAGCGACCATAGAAATAGTCCCATGGGTGTGTGCTCACATGCAGCTGCTCCAGTGGTCCTTGTTGACTCGATGGTCCCCACGGTCTCAGGAGTTCAAGCACAGGGTTCTACTCACAGTGAGGATGAGGACCAGCCTGTTGTGTTGGTAGCAACCCTGTCTTCTGAGGAAGGGCATCTTGAACGATTTCTCCTGGATTCTATCGTCTACGGATGCCAGTCTCTCGGGCTGGGAAGCCCATTGAAGACTGTATGGCTCAGGGCCGTTGGAACACCAGGGAAGCAGTGTGGTCTATCAACCACCTTGAGGTGAGGCCATCAGGTTGGCTCTTCTGCGTTTTCGGCCCCTGGTGGAGGGCCAAGCAGTTCGAGTGTTTTCAGATAATGTCACGGCGGTGGCTTATGTCAATCAGCAGAGCGGCACAAGGAGCGCAGGCGTGGCCCTGGAGATGGATCTCCTGTTGGGCAGAGAAGAATCTTCTAGCCTTGTCGGCTCAGCACATTGCTGGACAGTGTGGAAGCGGATTTCCTCATGTGGCACTCCCTGAATCCTGGTAAGTGGGAGTTGAATCGAGGTGTTTCAGTTGATTTTGCACTGCTGAGGTCATGCTGAAATGGATTTGATGGCAACTCGCTCCAATGCCAAAGTGTCGCTTCTTCAGTCTTCAAATGGAGATGGGGTCTGAGGGTGTGATGCCCTGACCCAGCCTTGGCCCAGTTAGTGGCTGCTGTACAGGCTTCCTTCATGGCCCATGGTGGGGTATGTGATTCGGCGTATAAAGTGCTACCTGGGCAGGATTGTTCTGGTAGCTCCAGATTGGCCAGAGAGTGTGGTTCAGAGACCTGATGCGGCTTCTTCAAACGGCTCCTCTTCGGCTGCCTCCATCTTAGGGGCTATTGTGGCAGGGACCAATTGTCCTGGAGGACCTGGCTCCCTTCTCGCTTCTGTCATGGTTTTTGAATGAAGATTACTGCTGGAGAGTAACCCTTATGCGCTAGCCAATTTCTACCATACTTGGTGCCCAGAGGAGGTTTACCAAGCTAGCATACGTACAGATATTGTACCTCTTTGCCCACTGGTGCTGCATGTGGCACTTGGCTCCATAGGCAGCCAAGATATCTTCCCTGTTGGCCTTTCTGCAGGATGGCCTAGAGAAGGGCCTCTGACTTGGCTTCCTGAAGGTTCAGGTGTCAGCTTTTGGCCTGTTTTTGTGGCCAGTGGCGGGTAGGTCCTTGGCCTTGCACTTGGACATCTCATGTTTTCTTCAAGGCGTTCAACGTCTGTCTCTTCCTTTTCAGTCTGTGATCCCTTCCTAGGATCTGTTTTCTGGTGCTCAGGGACCTAATGTCGGCCTCCTTTGAGTTGTTGAAGCGCGCTATCTTGAAGGATTTGATGCTCAAGACTGTTGTCTTGGTTGTAATTTGTTCTGCAAGGTGAATCTCCGAGCTGCAGGCTCAGTCTTGCTTTTAGACTGAGATGGTTTCCATTCGGCCTGTGCCTGCCTTCCTTGCCTAATGTGCTGTCTCTCTTTCATGTGAACCAAGTGGTTTGCCTGTCCTTCTCTAAGGAGCCATGTTGGGGAAGGATAAAGATCTTCACCTTGTGGATGTTTGGAGGTGCTTCTACTACTACTACTACTACTACTACTACTAAGCATTTATAAAGCGTTACCAGGCGCACGCAGCGCTGTACAATGAAAACATACAAGAGACAGTCCCTGCTCAAAAGAGCTTACAATCTAAAAAAGACAAAGCAAGAAAAGGAGAAGAATAAGAACAGCAAAATCAAGAACCAAAGGCACAGGCGAAAAGATGAGCTTTTAACTTAAGTTTGAAGAGGGACAAAGAAGATGCCTGGCGTAAAGACAAAGGAAGTTTATTCCAAGGGTAAAGTGCAGCAAGGTGAAACGAGTGGAATCTGGAGTTGGCAGTAGAGGAGAAGGGCATAGCAAGAAGCAACTGGGTAGAAGAACGGAGTTCACGAGGGGGGAAGTAGGGAGAAATGAGAGAAGAAAGGTACTGAGGAGCCACAGAGTGAATGCACTTATAGGTCAGAAAGAGAAGCTTAAAGTGAATACGGAAATGGATAGGGAGCCAGAGAAGAGATCTGAGGAGAGGAGTGATGTGGGCAAAACGAGACTGATGGAAAATCAAACGGGCAGCGGAGTGCTGAATAAGACTGAAGGGTGAAGAGATGAGACTGAGGGAGACCAGCAAGAAGCAGGTTACAATAATCAAGACGGGAGGTGATTAGGGAATAGATGAGGGTTTTAGTAGTGAGCTGAAAGAGAAAGGGGCGGATTTTGCCAATGTTGAATAGAAAGAAGCGACAGGTCTTAGCGATGAGTTGGATATGAGAGGAGAAAGAGAGCAAAGAGTCAAAAATAACACCCAAATTGCGAGCAGATGAAACAGGTTGGAGAACAGAGCCATCAACAGAGACTGAAAAAGGAGAAAGGGAAATTTTAGGAGAAAAAACGAGAAGTTCATTCTTGGCCATGTTCGGTTTCAGGCGACGATGGAACATCCAAGCAGCAATGGCAGAGAGACAGCAAGAGATACGGGACTGCAAAGCAGGAGAAAGATCAGGAGTAGAGAGAGAGAGATCTGGGAGTCATTAGCATAGAGATGGTACTGAAAACCATGAGAGGAAATAAGCGCACCAAGGGATTGGGTATAGAGAGAAAAAAGAAGGGGACCCAAGACAGAGCCTTGGGGGACACCAACAGAGAGCGGGATAACAGAGGAGGAGGAACCACCAGAACATATACACTAAAGGAGCGATGGGAAAGATATGAGGAGAACCAGGAAAGAACAGTGTCCCTAATGCCAAGCGAGGACAAAGTGTCAAGGAGAAGATCACAGTCAACAGTATCAAAAGCAGCAGAAAGATCAAGGAGGATAAGGACAGAGTAAAGGCCTTTAGATTTAGTCAGGAGCAAGTCACTGGAGACTTTGACAAGAGCAGTTTCAGTAAAGTGCAAGGGACGAAAACAGGATTGTAAGGGATCAAGAAGAGCATGGGAAGAGAGGAAGTCAAGGCAACGGCGGTAAACCGCATGTTCGAGCAGTTTGGAAATAAAAGAAAGGAGAGAAATGGGGCGATAATTAGAAGGACAAGAGGGATCAAGTGAGGGTTTCCTAAGGAGAACTGTGACCACAGCATGTTTAAAGTCAGCTGGGACAGTAGCAGTGGAGAGCGAGAGGTTGAGAATATGAGAAATGGAGGGGACAACGGTAGAGGAGATAGAGGAGAGGAGATAGGATCAGAGCAGCAAGTGGTGAGCTTGGAGGAGGAGAGAAGAAGAGCAGTCTCATCAATAGAAATCATAGGAAAGGAAGAGAGGGTAGGATGAGAAGGGGGGGGGGAGATTGAGAACAGGAAGGGGAAATCGGGGATGTAGAGGGAAATTGGGGATTTAGAGGGAAATTGGAGAGTGATCTTATGGATTTTATCATGGAAGTAATCAGCCAGGGTTTGGGCAGAAAGAGAAGGAGGGATCAGAGGCGGAGACGCTTTTAGGAGAGAATTGAGAGCAATGAAGAGACTGAGGATCAGAGGCATGAGAATTAGTCAGGCGAACAAAGTAATCTTGTTTGGCAAGAGCTAAAGCAGATTTGAAAGAGAAGAGCATGAATTTGAAATGAAGGAAATCTTCAGGGGAGCGTGATTTGAGCCAGGCACGCTCAGCAGAGTGGGTACAGGAGCGAAGAAAGCGAATAGTGGGAGAGAGCCAGGGCTGAGGTAAGGAACGCCTCTCCGGTACTTGGAGGTTACGAATTCCTTCCGTAAGTTGGACCATCTTTTTGTGCTGTTTTCTGGCTCATGCAAGGGTGAGACGGAGGCCAAGCCAACTTTAAGGTGCTGGATTAAGGAGGTTATTGCCTCAGCCTATCTGTTACTGAACAAGCCAATTCCAGAAGGTCTGCATGCCCATTTTACCTGAGCACAAGCATCCTCGTAGCAGTGGAACTTGGTAGCCCCTGCAAATATTCTTTGGGTGACAGCATGGGCATAGTTTTTCACTTTTGTCAAGCATTACTGTTTGGATCCATGCGTGGGCGGACACAGCCTCGGCTCAAAGAGTTTTGCGAGCTGCTGTCTTCCCACTCAGTAGTGTTGGTGCTTTGATACATCTCACTTGTCTGGACTGGTCTAGCTGGACGATATGAAACATACTTACCAGATATTGTCCTTTCCTTGAGTCCTGCTAGACCAGTCCAAGGCCTGCCCCTGAAACTGTATTTGCTCTGTTCTACTGCTGTGGTACCATTAGGTTTGCCATGATTCTATATTTGTCTCTGCAGGCTCCTCTTCTACTGATAACCTTCTATTTCTATCTTCCTGTACATAGTTCTCTACTGTTTACTCGTTGTTGCCCACATTGAGGTTGTGTGAGGCTTGCTCTGTATCTCACATTTGCTTTGGATGAATACTGAAGGGACCTCTGGTGGCTGAGACGAATAGAGGCATGGAAGTGATGTTGAAACCTGGGCTTTTCATTCATTCTTTGTCTCCACCAATCTGCTGGTAGGGGAACACAACCCCCTTGTCTGGAATGGTCTAGCAGGATTCAAGGAAAGGACATTATCTGATAAGTAAAATGTCACCATTAGCAGTTTAGTAAACGTGCTCCCTGGTGTCTACAATTATCAGTGGAATATGCCTGTGTTCTGTCATGTATCATAGTTATTTCATCTTTTCACTGCAGCAATTCTGCATTTGGTTGGATAGCAATTCACCAGAGCAGACTGTACCATATCTTTGGGTGGAAGAGAAGCCTTCAAGTAAGTGCAGTACAGCACAGCTCATCCCTTTCCCACAGCAGAGTGAATCTGGAGCATTATATGTCTCGGACTTCCCCTTATCTAATCGTGCTTAGAATTTATATATAGCTTGTTGAAATCTTTTAATACTGAGCAAATTTAAATTTTCAATCATTCTTAATGCTGAAGAGAAGGGCAGTGTTTTCCCCTAAAATTGTATTTTTTTTCTAGTTTTTAAAATTGGATAAAATTACTAATGATTGCACAGGCAAGAAATTTGATTAGTTTTTATTTTTTCATGAATTTTCAGGTGTTTCATGCATGTATTGCGATGACTTTTCATTGTAAACTGGAAGGTCCTGGAACCGGGAAGGTAACAGAGTTTTTAAATCTTTTATCTTCTCAGCACCTATTGGGCAGGCTATACATCGTTTGCTTTTGATCCAGACCTTCCGCCCAGATCGTTTACTAGCCATGGCTCACACATTTGTCTCAACAATTCTTGGTGAATCCTTCATGTCTGTCATAGATCAACCCTTAGACTTGGCAAGCATTGTAGAAACTGAGGTGAGTTAATGGGATGTGCTAAATGTGGGTATTTATAGATATTTGGAGTCTGCAGTGACTTCTTGTTCGTTTGAACTGGGGGGAGTTTATGTTGCATTGGTAGCAAGTTGTCTGTTTTATAAAATAAAAATCTAAGTAACATCCATATTTTCAACGTTTAAGAAGAGGATAGAAAATTATCTAAAAGTAATTGCACTAGTAAATCTTAATATAAACAACTTTGATTTTTGATACGCTTGTGTTTATGAACAATATATCCTTGATTGCTCTGTTAACTGGAAACACCTTAGTGGGCTTTCAGATTCCCTGAACAAAGGGTTATTTGAACTAAGGCCCTCTGCAGGATACTGCTCTGCAGTATTCAGGACTGCAAGCACCTATCTCTAAAGCATGTTGCAGCTTTGTCTGGAACATGCCATGTGCTAGGTCTGAAAATTTGCAGTCTTATATGTCCCTGCTGCTGCTGCATTGCTGGTATGAAGATTTGAGGGGTTCCACTGCTAAGTTAAATGTGGCGAAAAACAATTTCAAGCAGTAGCAACAGACAGCCAATGCATTTCTTTTCTACTCAATTTAAGTGTGCCCCAGGTGAGAGGAAAGAATTAACATACCTTTTGCTGGGAGGGTGGCATCTTCCCCTAGAACAGCGGTTCTCAACCTTTGGGTCGCCACCCCATGGCGGTCGCCACAGGATTTAGCAGGGATTGCCTCACTCCGCCATTTAAAAAAACAAAAAAAACTACACAAGTTGCTGCCGCTGCCGAGTCTGCTTCTCGGCAGCGGCAAACTCACTGCTTCCCTTCTGATGCAGGTGCGGCTCCCTGTCTCTTAGGGAACCGCAGCTGAGCCTGTGAAACCATTGCGGAGCCGTCTAGTCTCTCGACGGGCTCCGTGCATCATTGTCCCGCCTCCAAAAGAAGTTGTTTACCACTTCCTTAGGAGGCGGGACAATGCTGCACGGAGCCCGTCGAGAGACAGGAAGGCTCCGCAACGGTTTCACAGGCTCAGCTGCGGTTCCCTAAGAGGCAGGGAGCCGCGGCTGCAGAAGAACAGGGCAGTAGCAGGCAGACAGGGAGAGGGGAGAAGGGGGCAGGGAACCTGCAACGGGGCTAACATGAGGGAGGGATTGGGGCTGACATGGAGGGGGGCTGACATTGATGGAAGGATGGATGGAGGGGGGCTGACATGGAGGGAGGGAGGGCTGACATGGACAGAGGGGGGACTGACATGGAGGGATGGATGGAGGGAAGGGGGCTGAGAGGGAGGGAGGGAGTGCTTACATGGAGAGAGGGGAGCTGACATGGAGGGATGGAGTGAAGAGACGGGGATGTACTGGACAGATGGGATAAATGCTGGACAGAGGGGAGAGACAGTGCGGGTTAGGATTATAATGGGCAGATGAGGGGGGGCTAGGACTGGTAATGGGTTGATTAGGGAAGGCTAGGACTGGGAATGGACTGATCAAGGGGGGGTTAGGATTGGAAATGGGCTGAGGAGGCTAGGACTGGTAATGGGCTGATGGGGGGTTGGACTGTTAATGGGCTGATTAGGGGAGCCTAGCACTGATAATGGGGTTGAGGAGGGACTAGCACTGGAAATGAGCTGATTAGGGGAGGCTAGGACTGGTAATGAGCTGATTGGGGGGGGGGGGGGTAGGACTGGTATTGGGCTGATTAGGGGAGCCTAGCACTGGTAATGGGGTTGAGGAGGGACTAGCACTGGAAATGAGCTGATTAGGGGAGGCTAGGACTGGTAATGAGCTGATTGGGGGGGGGTAGGACTGGTATTGGGCTGATTAGGGGAGGCTAGCACTGGTAATGGGGTTGAGGGGGGACTAGCACTGGAAGCAAGCTGATTGGGGGGCTTCAACTGGGAATGGGCTGATTGGGGGGGGGATAGAGCTGCTGGCCTTGGAAGAAAACTGGGGGCTAAGGCTAGGGCTGATACGAGGGAATGGGAGAATGGAACTGGAAGGGAGTGGATCTGAGAGGGGCTGCCATGGTATTTGTACTAGAAGGGACTGGTCAGTGGGGAGGGAGGGGGACTGGAAGGGAATGGACACCAGTGGCAGTCATGGGAATGCAGATGGAGTGGAGGAGTAGCCTAGTGGTTGGGGCAAGGTACTTCAGGCCGGAAGGTCGGGGGTTCAAATCCCACTAGAGGACAGCAACCTAGGGCTGGAAGGACTGGGGTTTCTAGTCCCACAGGTGCTCCTTGTGGTCTTGGGCAAGCCACTTAACCCTCCATAGCCCATGTTCCCTGTAAAATAGTTTTCTCCAAGTTATAATACCCTGTTCAATGTAATTTCAGTTTGTTCAATGTAAACCGTGCTGATGCAGAATAGCGCGATATATAAGAGAATGTAAATAAAAAATAAATAAAAATAAAGTTGACATTGGAAGGTACTGAGAGGGAGGACTGGAAAGGGGCTGATACTGGGGAGGGTTATTGGGACTGGAAATAGGCTGATGGAAAGAAGTGAAGAAAACGAAAGAAGAGATAAGAAATGGCAGATGGACCATAGACCACAGAAAGAATGCTAAGAGAAGACAGGAAAGCAGAAGCCTCAGATCGGGACCAGCATGATCAGAGAATAAATTGGTCAGACAACAAAGGTATAAAAAATAATTTTATTTCATATTAGTGATTTGACTACAAAATCATCATAATTTTGAAATCAAATATTGTTGCTTGTTGTGATTATTGTGGTTTAAATAAGTAAATTTTATAAATAAAAACATATTGCAAAGGCCTATAATATATTAATAATTCAACAAATGATTACAGCGACAATGCGTTAACGGTAAAGGAAGAGAGATGCATTTGATTTTATCATTGGGGGTCACCACAAGTGGACCAATGTTAAAAGGAGTCATGGTACAAAAAAGGTTGAGAACCACTGCCCTAGAGGTATCTTGCCGCCCTCCAGGGACTGCACATCCAGCTCTAAAGGCCCTTCCAGAAGATCTTTCATAGACTCCAGATGGTTCACAGATCCCAGAGAGCCATCCTCCTTGGTCTCCCAGCGCATGTGGTGAGGACACATTAGTCCCTGAATGATCTTCTCCTCTAGCTGGTTCTTTACATTTTTTGTAAAGAACTTTTTCTGTCCTGCTGCTACCAGACTTTTCACAAAGGTTGGAGAGAGGGGCAGAGCGACGAGGGGCAGACCCAAATGCCAATGTAGAAGGGAAAAGGGGGAAGACAGTCTTTGGAGGAGAGTGGAGGGAATGAGTTAGATGCATTGGGTTCTGCACCACTGAGCCCTAAGGACAACCCCAGCCGATCCTGGCCCTCTTATTTGTTTTTTAGATATGTCTCAAAACGTGAACTCAAGGCAAACCCAGATTCTATATCAACAAGCAGGAATAAGTCCTCACATATGGGTGAAATTACCTACGGAGCCCCACGAGGGAATGCTCCCCAGCTTCTTTTGGAAGCTTCTGGGAGGTTCCACCACGCCTATGCGCCTCTTTAGCACCAGCCGCCATAGCGCCATCTTGATTCAGTCTTATTTTCCGCAGAGTCCCGTGGACATGTTCCAGACATCTCCCTTGGTAAACTTCACTATTTTTCTCCTCAAGGGTTTTTTCGCCTCAGGATTTTTGCCCCATTCGCCTGCTGTTCTGGTTCTCTCCTACCTTTTATTTTTTTCCTCCTTTGGTTAATTTTATACTTCCTGCAGCACCTCGGCCCGCCTGGTGCCAGTGCTCTGGTGGGCCTCGTCATTGAGCCATTCAACTTTGCCATGGCTCTTTTTCTGGATGACATATCCCAGAAACTCACCAGCAGGTTCAAAAAGTGTTTCACGTGCTCTGGGACCATAGCAGTCACAGATACTCGTAATTGGTGCCTTCAGTGCCCAGGACCCAATCATCAGCCCTCCTCTTGTAATCTGTGTTCTCCAGGAACAAGCAGGAAGTTAGTCCTCACATATGGATGACGTCGGCACCGATGGAGCCCTCGCAGAAGCATCCCCCCCAGCTTTCAAAGAAAGCCTTTGGGAGATGCCACCACGCATGCACGGTCCCCTTCCACCCAAGGGTGCCATCTTGCTCAGTCTCCTTTTTTCTGCAGAGCCCTTTGGATGCTGTCTGTCTTCCCCTGGAAAAAGTTGATTTTTTTCGTGCTTGAGTTTCCTACTCTGCTCCGGTCTTGCACCGGTACTCTTCCCGCCACAGTCCTCATTGCCTTGGCATCGAGTTTGGTACTTCATTTTTTTTTTATTATTGTTTTTCTTAATTTCCGGCATCTTCGTGCCTTTTTTCCCCGCTGGCAGCCCGGATGTCTTCGACCTCGCAGAGGTACTTTTTCCCCCATGGCTACCAGTGGCTTTAAAAAGTGTGATTGGTGCTCTAAATTAATGTCTTTAACCGACATGCATGACTGTTGCCTCCGTTGCCTTGGGCCAGACCACAACCCGGCAGCTTGTGGCCTTTGCAAATGGATGTCCAGCAAGGCCCTGAAGAGCCACCAGCAGCAGCATAAGTTCTTCCCCGAATTCCCTATGCTTCCGAAGGCCAAGGCCTTGTCCGAGGCCCCGTCACCCTGGGAGGAACTTTCCGAGCCTGAGCTTCATTGTGGGTCCTCAGGGAGGGGGGGTCTCCTTCAAGAGAGCACAGGAAGAAGAAACAACCCTCGAAGGTGGCATCCTTGGATGATTCCAACCTGCCGGGTGCCGCCCGGGCCCGGTCCCGCAATCCGAGGCACTTGTCCGAGGCGTCTGAGAAGGAGAGACCTGCCAAGGTCCCTCAGAAGGACCTGGCCGTGGACTGGCCTCTGTCCCCAGACACTATCCTCATCGAGGATTCCACCTTGGGGGAACCGACGCTGGGCCCGAGTCCCTCAGGGCCCGCACCGAAGGCTGCAGAACCTTCTGAGCTGGAGTCCAGGATGGCGGCCTTGGAGGGCAGTTTGTCTGCCTTCATCGGCCAGCAGCGGGCACTGTTGTCCGGCACATCTGATTTCATTCGCCCTGACCACCAGGCACTCGACGTCTAAGACGTCCCTGGAGGCCGAGCCGATCCTCAAGGTCTTGAGGCCTCAAGTCGATCCTCGGCCGAGGTCATGCTCGGCGTTCCGTTCGACAGGAGCTCAGTCATCCCCGGCCAGTTTTCTGGGTGTCAACCGCGGGACCTCAAGTACCTCGAAGCCCACGGAGCAGCCCACCTACGAGTCCTCTTCGGATTACTCCGATTGGGAGACGGAGGAGTCTGCTGTTACCCATCACCACCGTGACGTCCCTTCCGACTCCCCATTCTCAGAACCTCGGAAACGGTCCCCGCCGGAGGATATGGGCTTCTTGTCCTTTGTCAAGGACATGTCCAAGGCCTCGGCATTCCCGACCAAGTTGGAGGAGGACCCTCAGGCTGACGAACTGGAGATCCTCCAGTACGAGGCCCATTCCCAGGAGTCACTCACGGTGCCCATTCCTTCTATCCTGGAATGGCTCATGCTCCGCATGTGGGAGACACTGGCGTCGGTGCCGTTGGTGAGCAAACGGCTTGACTCGATGTATCGGGTCCGCCGGCGCCCCGGCTTCCAGAAGTCACAACTACCACACAATTCCATGGTGGTGGAGTCGGCCATGCGTCGGCTGAAAAGCCAGAAGACGCACTCCTCGGTGCTTCTGAGTAGGGAGGCCTGCACTTTAGATGCCCTCGGCAGGAAGTGCTACCAGGGCTTGATGCTCATCTGCTGGGTCCAAGCCTACCAGCTGTACATGGGAATGTACTTGAGAGACCTGGCGAAGGAACTCGCCGGGTTCTCAGCTGGTCTCTCTGAGGAACTTTTGCAACAGTTCAAGAGTTTGTCCAAGGCCATCTGTGAGTGCTCCAAATTTGTCTCGCGCAGCCTATGACTGATTCGAGTCGGCGGCCCAGGTAGCCGCGGCAGGCATTGGTGCATGCCACCAGGCTTGGCTCCAGTCCGATCTCGAGCAGTGGGTTCAGGACAAATTGGTCGTCGTTCCATGCCAAGGGGAGAACCTCTTCAGCAGACCCATGACTGACAAGGCCGCCTAGCTGGAGACTGAATTCATGAACTCAGACCAGGCTCTCCAAGAAAGACCACTGCCCCTCCCCGATAGAAGGGCTTGGGTAAAAAGTCCTTTTACCCGAGGAAGGGAGCTGCTTACCATAACTACTCACCTTACCAGGTCTCCCCAGCTCCCCAACAGGGTCAGCAGGCCAAGGGATACGGACATGGCCCGCGTAAGCAGAAGGCTCCCAAACCCCAGGCACCAGCTCAGGCTCAGCCAGGAGGGAGCTTTTGACTCTCCAAGCATAGCCCCTCTACGCCATGGAGATCGGCAGCCTACAGGGGGATGCCTGACACTCTGACTCAGACGCCTCCCCCTTATTTCCCAGGAGAGCCCCTCAGGTCTCCCCTCCACCGAGACCTTCTCCTGAAGGAGTTGGCAGGTCTTCTCGATGACAGAGTGGTGAAACCGGTGCCCCACCACCTCATGGGCAGAAGGTTCTACTCCAGATATTTCCTCGTCCAAAAGAGTACAGGTCCATCCTCGACCTGCGCAACCTCAACAAATTCCTGGTGCGGGAGAAGTTCAAGATGCTCTCCCTTGGATCATTGCTGCCATACCTCCAGCAGGGAGACTGGTTATGCTCCTTAGACTTCCAGGATGCTTATACTCACATCCTTATCCACCCCAACCACAGGTAGTACCTGTGGTTCTTAGTGGGGGGGGCAGGCACTTTCAGTACAGGGTGCTCCCCTTTGGCCTAGCCTCTGTCCCAAGTGTTTTCACAAAATGCCTGGTGGTCGTGGCTGCCTTCCTCCAGCTCCAGGGGATCTTCGTCTTTCCCTACCTGGACAACTGGTTTATAAAGGGAGGCACAGCCTCAGAGGTGCAGCAGGCCACCACACGCACCATCCAGGTTCTACAACACTTCGGCTTTGTCATAAACTATCCCAAGTCCCACCTCCTCCCGGCACAGTGCCTGGAGTTCATTGGGGCGAAGCTAGACACCCTCCAGGCCAAGGCCTTCTTGCCCAAGTACTGGACCGACCCTCTCAGGACTCTAGTTTGAGACATGTGGCACTGCCCCTCGGTGCCTGCCTGGCGCCTCCTGTGCCTCCTTGGCCACATGATCTCCACAGTTCACGTCACCCCAGACACTCACCTGCACATGCGGGCAGCGCAGTGGTGCCTTTGGGACCAGTGGTCTGAGGCCACAGGATGCCTCCGAGACAGGGTTGCGGTGACCCGCCAGTTGGCGGATTCCCTCGTCTGGTGTCGGTCACCCCAACACCTAGAAGCGGGCATGCCTTTCCAAACTCCTAGCCACTCAAGAGTCCTAACCACGGATGCCTCCCTGCTCAGCTGGGGGAGCCCATTGTGGAGCCCTCCTTTCTCAGGGCACCTGGTCGCAGGCCGAGAGCACCCAACAGATCAACCTCCTGGAGCTTCGAGCGATACATCAGAGCCTGGAGAACGCTGACCCTGCAAGCCGACATGAGTGCCACGAGAGAGGCAACCTTCTAAGAGAGGGTACTGCAGGTGGCAAGTAGCCAGAGGCTTGAACAGTGGCTTAGTGAACTATGAGAGCACTACATTTGAGATCCCACTCCAGTGTTGGTGGATGGATGGGGGGGTTTGGACAACATAAAGCCCCACAGGAAATGAGAGATAAGAGGCTGAGCCAAGAGGGGCTTGCCCTCGACAACGTGGTGGTGCGCCACAATAGCGCTCAGGTGCACTCTGAGTTGGACTTCAGTCCCACCTGGGACAGGTGGAGTAGGTACCGGAGCACCAGCTGCACTGAGCAGGAGAACAGGTTCACCTGCCTCTTGACGACCACACCAAAAATAGACGCCACTTGAAGGTGTATGCACTTCTTATGGAGGCTTTGCAGGAGGCCAGAAGGACCTCCCCTACATCATGTGGGAGGTTGAGGGGAGCTAGAACTACCCTTTCAGCAACCAAGCCGTGAGCGACAGGGACCCCAGGTTGGAGTGCAGGAGAGAGCCTCCCTCCTATGAAAGTAGTCCTGAAGCACAGCCAAGGGGAATCGGAGGTGCTGCCAACAGATAGAGCAGCAGTGGGAACCAAGGTTGCCTGGGTCACCGGGGGGCTATCAGAATCAGAGGATGTAGTAATTCCAAACGTTTTTTCATAAAGGTATATCTTTAATGTCTTTTTAAACTGTCAAAAGTTTAATTCCATGCTTACATTAGCTGGTAGAGAGTTCCATATAGCTAGAGCCATGGCAAAAAAGGCTAATTTTCTAGTAGTCTCATAATTGATGGTGATGGGATGTGAAGACGAAAGCCATGGAGTGATCTCAGAGCCCTAGCAGGGGCATAAAGAGTAACCAAAGATGCTAAGTATTCCGGCACCAAGTCATGAATGGCTTTAAATGTAAAGGTTGCAACCTTGAGAACTCTAGACACTGCAGAAAGCCAATGGTGCTGCATAAGAAGAGGCGTTACATGGTCAAATCGCTTCGCTTGAACCAATGTACGTATGGCTGAATTCTGCACGGTTTGAAGGCATTTTATCTGATGTTGTGGAATAACCGTTTGCAGTAAAACTAATATTTGGGCTGCCTGGTCCAAAAATGGTTGAACCCCATGGAAACGTCACAGTGCACAAAAAAAAAATAGGATAACAGGCCAAGTATGGAGATAATGAAAGCTGGGAGTATAAGATGACCCCAAGGTATTTTTAGTGTTGGTTGTAGTGTATATAGTTGGCCAGCCAGCCGGTTGCCATACTGCAGTTGAGTTTTGCCCTGGGCTTCTCGGTGATCTGTTTTCTGTAGTCTGTAGCTTGGGAGTCCCATATGTGAGGACTCATTCCTGCTTGTCCAGGGGGGAAAAAAGTAGTTACTCACCTGTGGGAAGCACAACAGGAGGATGGATCTCTGCAGAATACAAGCAAGTCCACAGAAAGCGGTGGAGGGCACAGCCACACCACTGATATTAATGATAAAAAGAGCCTTTATTTCAAAACCTTCAAGGTTCAAGACCCTGAAGGTTTTGAAATAAAGGCTTTTTTAAACATTAATATCAGTGGTGTGGCCGTGCCTTCCTCCGCTTTATGTGGACTTGGTTACTCACCTCTAATAGGTGTTCTCCATTGACAGCAGGAATAAGTCCTCGTGACCCTCTGACCTCCCCAAAGAGTTGCCGCCTTCTACAGCTATGTTATACTGAATGAAGATGGCATTGCCGTAGCAGGTGGAAAGGAAGCGTGCAGGTGTGGTGTAGCCTCCCAAAAGCTTCCAATAGAAGCTGGGGCGCATTCCCGAGCGGGGCTCAATTGGGGACGTCACCTATATGTGAGGACATATTCACCTGTCTACGGAGAACATCTGCTACAGGTGAGTAACTACCTTTTACTGCCCCACCTAAGGGACACCATAATCCAGTGAATCCCCCCAGCCTATCCAGCCAGTTGCAGACTGCACAAGTTTACCTCATTACCATTTGCTGGAGACTGAGGAATACTGGCTTGGATGTGGCTTGCATAGGACCTTGTATAGAGGGAGGTCATCAAACCAGTGGTTCTCAGTCTCCATCTACTGATAGAGCATAAACCCATGTGTTTGGAGTAGTCTGGAGGGACGACTAGGAAACATGGTCTTCAGGAACAAGCAGGAAGTTGGCCCTCACATATGGGTGACATCAGCGCTGACGGAGCCCATGTGGATCCACTCACCAGCTTTCAAAGAAAGCTTTTGTGAGATACACCATGCATGCGCAGTCACCTTCCTGCTCAAAACTGCCATCTTGCCTCAGTATGTCTTTTTCCACGGAGCCCTGCAGACGTCCTGTCTGTGCACCGTGGTAAAAGCTGATTTTTTTTTTCGATCCTACTCGTGTTTCCTTTACTGTTACCAAGTGCTCAATTCGATCACCTTCTGCGTCAGTGTCTCACCTCGGCGTCCTTGTTTTCATTCGAGTGTCCTTTCCTTTAATTTTTGCTTTATCAGCGCGCAGGATTTTTTTCTCGCGGCCTACCTGGTCAAGACATCAGAGTTTGACCACGCGGGCCTCGTTTTCCCCCCTATGTCCTTGACCAGTGGTTTTAAGCAGTGTGCCAAGTGCAATCACACTGTCTTGCATGGACCGCCACTCCACCTGCATCGAGTGCCTTGGGGCAGATCATGACGGGGTCCTCCTGCCCACTTTGCTTCCTCATGGCTAAAACCCAGAGGGACTGTGAAAGGCGGCAGGGGGAGCTGTTTGGCAAGTCTGGCTCTGGCTCAGCATCGGGGAGGAATCCCTTCCTTCGACACAGGCAACACAGCATTGCATACGCCGGGGTTCGGTCGGAGCCCAGGGGGCACTGGATGTCGGCGGCGTCAGACAACCACCTGCATGCGTCGACGACTCCCTTGAAGTCAACGCCAAGGACCAGCTCGGCCTTGTGGGACGATGGAGATGGATGGGAGCACCCGTCGAAGCAGCCCCACAGACAAGGCACCAGCATCAAAGGAGCGGTGGGTCACTCCCGACTCTATCACTATCTGGGACTCCCCGGCTAGGGAGTCTACTCCAGCCCCGGTGCTGTCTAGGCCCAGAGCAGCTGTGGAGCCCTCTGGCATCGAGGCACGCATGGCTGCCCTCAAACATAGCTTTACAGCTTTCCTTGATATGCAGTAGCGGGGCCAGACTCCCAGTCCCTCCGTGTCGTCTGTGCCCCACACTGGAACCTGTGATAAGGAAGCTTATCATAGCTCAGGTAGGAGCTATAGAAAAGATGATGTGACTCTGAACAAGCAACCTGTCAGTTCTGGTAGAAGCAAGAAAACAGAGTTTTCACATAAAAGACTACCAGTCCCAGAATGCACCAGGTTTCCAGCAGCCATGAGAGGGGCTGAAGTGAGAAAACGTGTGTGCAATCAAGAGAGCTATGAGGTAATCCCTAAGCACTCATCTCAAAGGGCAGGGCCTGATTCAACACAGCTGCGCTGTGTTAGGGAGGAGCACACATTAGGACAGAATAAGAATAGAGCTTATTCTACAGACAACAGTTTCAGGAACAGATACAGCAACAGCTTCAAGCTCAAGCACCAACATCATCTCGAGAAGCAAAAGCCAAGCCAAGCGGATAGAGAGAGAAGGAAACTCTCTGGAAGGAAGAGAAGAAAGGCCATTGGAAGGTCTGGGAGAGTCCAAGGCAGTACCCATACTGGGAGGTATTCCAAGTGCCAGCAGAGTCCATTGGACTGGAGTCAGCCAGAGGAATGGAATGGCAGAGATAGGAATCACCAGTGGCTACCTGGGAGAGAGAAGACTGCACGTGGAAGGGACTTTCAGACCTATGCCAGAAGGTATGTGAGAGAAGATCCAGTGTCCAGGGATCAAGATTGGAAGGCTGGACATCAGAACTGGATTACATACTGGCCAGGCTATACAGAGAGGAATTATGATAGCAGGAGAGGCTCAGGTATGAACACTGATCCAGACCCTATCTATAATAGTGAATGGCAGCAAGGGAATAAGCATTCTGATGATAGTGCCTTATTGAAAGACTCATCTGTGCCAATGTATGATAGTGACCCTATGCTGATTGATGAAGAGGAAATTACAGCAGATGAGACTATTAATTACATGGACTGTTCTCTATCCCAATGCTATTGCTAGCTTTCTGTGAGCAAACACATCAGCCATCACAAAGAAACCTAACTTTGTTCTTATTTCCACTGCAAACAGCTCTTAAAGCAGGATTTTGGGTTCACACAGTAGCAGCCAGCCAGCTAAAGGGTTTCAGCTGGACAATTGATAGTAATTAAAGCTGCACCTGATTGTGTGTGTGAGCAAGGGAGAATCACTGCTGGAACTGTGTGGAAAATAAGCAGAAGTTAACCTAACAAGCAAAGTTCATTCATTTCTTTGTGCCTTTTTATTTGGTAATTATTTGCTAAGAAAACATTAGCTAATTGCCTGACAAGCTGAAGGTTGTTTTCTGATTTGCTTTGTGACTTTATGTTATCCATTTAAACACTGCAAGCAAGTAACCTCATTTATATTGCTTCCAAGCATACTTGTGCTGGGTGAATTAAACCCCATCAATAAAATAAGTATTTTATTGGCTTTACCACTGGTTACACAACTCAATTATTGTCTTCAGCTGTGTTTGGAGTGAAAGAACTACATTACCCACAATACCTTGCAAGAATCATATGAATATATGCATCGTCAAGATTGTGTAAGTTCTCACCCTAGGCAGCCGTCTGACAAACCACCTCACTGAGGATGTCCCTGGAGCAGGCACCTCCACTCCTGGAGTGCCTTGCTCGGTCAATGTCATCCCTTGATGACAGACATGACTCTGTCAGACCACCGATGTTGGGAGTTGTGGATACAGAGTCTGTCTGGAGACCACGGTGCACCAATCGACTCCTCAGGGTCGGAATTGGAATGAGAGACGGATGAGGAGTCACCTGATACTGTGCTCCATTGTGACATTCCCTCTGACCTTTTTCTGCCGCACCACCAGTGGCAGTCACACTGGAGGACTTAGCCTTCCTCGAATTCATACAGGAAATGTTCCAGCCCCTCGCCTTCATGGCAGTGCCGGAGGACAAGCCTTGTGCTTAGGACCTACAGATCCTGCAGTATGAGGCCCCTCCTAGGGAGGCACTGACGGTGCCGGTGCCCCCCATCTTCGAACACCTGATGATCAGGATGTGGGAGAACCCGTGATGGTGCTGATTGTGAACCGTCAACTCTATTCCCAGTATCGAGTCGGCAAGAGCCCAGGATTCCAGAAAGCTCAAATCCCACACAATTCCATGGTGGTGGAGTCAGCTATGCATCAAATCAAGAGCCAGAAATCGCACTCCTTGGTGCCCTCAGGCAGGGAGGCCCGCACCATGGATGCGTTTTGGGAGGAAGTGCATCCAGGGCTTTATGCTCACAGCCCAGATCCAGGCCTACCAGCTGTACATGGGCATGTACCTGAGACCTGGCAAAGGAGCATGCCGGGTTCTCAGCTGGTCTGTCAGGTGAGCTCCTTGAACGCTTTCGGACTCTGCTTTCCTTGGTCAAGTAATGTTCCAAATTTCAGACTTTGATGGCTTCGAGTCAGTGTCTCGTGTGGCCACGGTGGGCATTAGTGCCTGCCACCTTGCCTGGCTGCAGTCCTTGGACTTGGACAATGGGTTCAGGGCAAGCTAGTCATTGTCCCTTGCCGGGGAGATAGCCTCTTCGGCAAGCTCATGACAGACAAAGCTGACGAGTTGGAGAAGGAATTCATGACCAGGACCAGGCTGTCCAAGAAGGTATTGGACCCTTCCCGGATGAAGGCTTTGGGGAAAAAAACCTTCCACCTTTCACCCAAAGACAGAGAAGGCTTATGGAAACTACACCAAGTTCCAGGACTACCCCGCTCCCCCCCCCCCCCAGGGCAGCAGGCCTAGGGCACATCACCCATAAGCCCAAGGCTTCCAAGCCTCAAACAGCGGCTCAGCCACAGCCTGGGGGGATAGCTTTTGACTCCTTGGGCATAGCCTGCCTCCCTCAAGAGAGGTACCAGGACCAAGGTTCACAGGGGGACTGTTTGTCCATTTCACACACTGGTGACCGGCCATCACAATGGGACACCTGAGTACTGCAGGTGGTCGTGGAGGTGTACCTCCTTCACTTCACCCAGCTGCCTTGCCAGGAGGTCAAGCTGCTCCAAACAGAACTCGAGGTATTGCTCGAGGACTACGCGGTCGAGCCTGTCCCTCTTTATCTGCAAGGGCGGGGGGTTCTACTCCTGCTACTTCCTGGTCCCCAAGAAAACAGGGAGCTTCAGGCCCAACTTGGACTTTTGGGACCTCAATGGCTTCCTGGTAAAGGAAAAGTTCAAAATGTAATCCATTAAGTCGTAACTATCAAAATACCAAAATCTAAACTAGTAACTGCCCCACTAAAGGACACCAAACCAAACTATGAACCCAATCTTCTGAATTGCACCCTGGGTGCTTTGGTCACCTGGCCCTTCCCTGTGAAGGATTTTGACCTCACCAACCCCCCCCCCCCCCCAAACCCTACCCTGAAATAGACACCTCCAGAAGGGCAGCAAGACAGGGAGGGGGGAGGGAACAGGCAGGGGGTAAAGTAGAAGATTTAAAATCACCGGAAAAGAAAGGTAACCAGAGCAGCCTAGCTCAACACCCCTTCCCCCCCCCCCCCCCCCCCCTATCATTAAGACCACTTTCAAGAAACGTCAATAGTTTGGTTTGGTGTCCTTTAGTGGGCAGTTACTAGTTTAGATTTTGGTATTGGGATGGTTACTACTTAATGGTTGCTCCGGTGAGTCTGCTTTGTCAATAGGTAACTGGTGAAGAGAGGCGGCTACCAGGCTTATATACCAGTGATGTCACAGGAATGGCACTTCTCAGTCTCCAAGCTGCTGGAGGAGGATCACAACCTTAGTGCCGCTTCAGGCCGTAGTGTACTCATTTACAGGGCGGGATGCAGGACTAGACCTGGAGTTCCTCCAGGAACTACAATTAGCAGGTAAGTCTAATTTCATCTTCCTGATCATTCCTCCAGTCTAGTCCCGGAATCTCTGGGGATGTGACGGAGCAGTGAATAGATTCAACGGGAGGGTCCTGCTAGACCAGCCTGAAGCACCGCAGATCCAAAACAGGTGTCCCTCTCTGCCTGAACGTCCAGACGGTAATGCCTCACAAAAGAGTGCAAAGACGACCAGGTCGACCACTTTCAAGAAACGTCCATTGTAGGAGTTTTTCTTTTTTGCTTTTGTGTTTTGCCATCTTGTGCTATAATATTATACTGAGGCAAGATGGCAGCTTGTGTGGGAAGGTGACTACGCATGCGCGGTGTATCTTCCCAAAGCTTTCTTTGAAAGCTCAGGAGTAGATCCGCATGGGCTCTGTCGCTGCCGACATCACCCATATATGAGGACCGATTCCTGCTGTCCCCGGAGAACACCTGTTATACAGGTGAGTAACTATGCTTTTGTCCCAGTATAAAAATCATCTGTAATACCTGAAGACTGGAGGATCGCCAATGTAACACCAATTTTTACAAAGGCTTCCAGGGGTGATCTCGGAAACTACAGACCAGTGAGCCCGACGTCAGTACCGGGAAAAATGGTAGAAACCATCATAAAGAACAAAATTACTCAACATGTACAGTAGATAATCATGGCTTAATGGGAGACAGCCAACATGGCTTTAGCCAAGGAAGATCTTGTCTTACTAATCTGTTATGTTTTTTTGAAGGTGTGAATAAAAGGTAGACAAAGGTGAGTCGGTTGATATAGTGTATCTGGACTTTTAGAAAGCCTTTGACAAGGTCCCTCATCAGAAACTTTTGGCAAAACTAAAAAGTCATGGGATAGGAGGCAGTGTACTATTGTGGATCAGGAACTGGTTAAAAGATAGAAAGCAGAGGGTAGGGCTAAATGGCCAATTTTCCCAATGGAAAAAGGTGAATAGTGGAGTACCCCAGGGATCTGTGTTGGGTCCGCTGCTTTTTGACATATTCATAAATGACCTGGAAATGGGAATAACGAGTGAGGTTATCAAATTTGCAGATGACACAAAACTATTTAAAGTTGTTAAAACCCAAGAGGATTGTGGAAAATTGCAAGAGGATCTTGATAAATTGGAAGACTGGGCATCCAATTGGCAGATGAAATTTAATGGGACAAGTACAGATTTATGCACCTAGGAAAGAACAACCCAAACTATGGTTACACAATGCAAGGTTCCACATTGGGAACCACCACCCAGGAAAAAGATTTAGGCGTCATTGTGGATAACATGTTAAAACCTTCTGCCCAGTGTGCAGCGGCGGCCAAGAGAACAAATAGAATGCTAGGTATCATAAGGAAAGGAAGGAAAATAAACAAAGGATGTTATAATGTCTCTATATATCCATTCCATGGTGCGACTGCACCTTGAATATTGTGTGCATTCTGGTCCATCGTATCTTTAAATAGGATATAGCGTTATTAGAAAAGGTACAGAGAAGAGCCACCAAAATGGTAAAGGGGATGGAAGGATACTCCTATGAAGAGAGGCTAAAAAGGTTAGGGCTCTTCAAATTAATGAAGGAGTGAACGGGTAAACGTAGATCGATTGTTTACCTTATCAGAATATAGAAAGACTAGGGGACATGCAATGAAGCTACAGGGTAAACTATTTAAGACTAATAAAAGAAAATATTTTTTCACTCAACGTGTAATCAAACTCTGGAATTTGTTACCGGAGGATGTAGTAAAGGCTGTTAGTGTAGCTGGGTTTTAAAAAAGGTTTGGACAAGTTCCTGGAGGAAAGGTCCATAAACCATTATTAAGAAGTGACCGAAGATACCAATGCTTGACCCAGTACAAGCATTGTGGAACTTGTGTCTCTTGGGTTAATTGCTAGGTACATATGACCTAGATTGGCCACTGTTGGAAACAGAATACTGGGCTTGATGGACCTTGGTCTGACCCAGTATGGCATATCTTATGTTCTTATGTAACGTGGAAAAGAGACAGCTGAGCAGAGATATGATAGAAGTCTATAAATTAATGAATGGAATGGAACGGGTAAACATAGATCGATTGTTTACGTCATCAGAATATAAAAGACTAGGGGACATGCAATGGAAGCTACAGGGTAACCTATTTTAAGACTAAAGAGAAAATAATTTTTCCATTCGACGTGCAATCAAACTCTGGAATTTGTTCTACCGGAGGATGTAGTAAAAGCTGTTAGTGTAGCTGGTTTTAAAAAAAGGTTTTGGACAAGTTCCTGGAGGAAAGGTCCATAAACCATTATTAAAAGGGACCCAGGATATCACTGCTTGACACGATACAAGCATTGAGGAACCTGTGGTCTTTTGGGGAAACTGCTAGGTACTTATGACCTAGATTGACCACTGTTGGAAACAGGATACTGGGCTTGATGGACCTTGGTCTGACCCAGTATGACATATCTTATGTTTTTATGTATAGATGTTTTTGAAAATTCTCTACCTCTCCCTACGTATTACCAGTTTCTGTTGATTTATATTAAGGAGAAAGGCATGGATTTTTTTTATCCATTTCTTACTGGGATGGTCCATGGAGACTCTTACATTGTGAAGTTCCCAAGAAGCTCTGCGATATTTTTATATCTGATGGTTTTGAACCCTTTTTATTGGCTTTACTTTGTTTCATTTTGTTTCGCATAGAATATTTGATATTTATTTTGTCCATTTCCTTTTCATCTAAAGGTGAAGCCCAGTACTCCAGTGCTTATGTGTTCAGTACCTGGATATGATGCTAGTGGACGTGTTGAAGATCTTGCTGCTGAACAGAACACACAGATTTACGTCTATTGCCATTGGTAGGGGAAAAGGAGAGACTTCAGCTTCTGGGTTGATACTTAGAAGGGTTTATCAGTTTAGCAGGAACCTGATGAACCTGATTATTCCTGTGGCACTATCTAGATGATGCTGCTGAGTGTGCTCTCTAACTGCCACAGCAACTCTCCATAAAGTGCTGAAGTGATCAGTGGTCAGGGCAAGGACGCGCAAGCACTGAGCTAGTTAGCAAGACCTTTCAGTTCACTAATTGGATAAGTGATGACATAAAGGGAAGGCCAAAAAATGGCCTAACTTTGTTGGTCCTGGTTATTCAGATATTGGCTGAATATAGCCCCTATCCAGATAGCCAGTGACGGTCACCACTGAAATCAAAATTCAGTGGAAGCCACTACCTGGGCATGTTCAGCTGAATATATGGTTTCAATTTTGTCCACAGCAGCCAGCATTTAAAAAATGCTGACCACTGCAAGCTGAATATTGTCACATTTACTTCTAAGGTTTTTTAATTCATGAATGATTTTTTTTGTGTAAATTAATATGAACTTGTGAAATACCATGCATTTGTAGTAAGCTGTGTTTCACTTTCAGGTTCTGCTGAAGGTTTCAGTCAAGCTGAAAGGCAATAAATACAGCAGTAAAGTCAGGCAGGTAGGTCATGCTCCTTTTTAGATTTTCATAGATTATTATTTTTTTTAATTACATGGCATGTAATTGAGGCCTGCTTAAAGAGTAAGCTATAACGCACCATCCTGGCATCCAGGCTTAGGGTGCCAAATGCCTATGGCACGTTTTGCTCTGGCAGGGGCCTGATACAGATGCAGGAGTTTGCTGCCAGTACTGCCCCCCGCCATAGCATGCTGCAACTCAGTAAAACTTGCAGTTTGTTATGCTGCTGCCTGCTGGTGTGAAGATTTGAGAGAGGACCACTCCTGAGCCAAATGTGCTGAAGAGCATTTTCAAGTCACAGCAACAGGGGCAGCTAGGCTTTTCTGGTCCTACTCAATTTAAGTGAGTCCACAGGTAAGAGGGACGAGTTTATATAACTTACGCTGGGAAGGAAGAGGCGGGGATCTGATCCTGGTGTTGGGGTGAGCGAGAGAGGGGATGGGGGAGAAGGGAATCTAAATGTGTTTGGGAGGGGGTGTAGCACGCATGACATACCTTCATCAGCAGAACCCAGAAAGCTTACACCTAACTGCCTTCAGCAGACATCTATTTCTGTGGATAACACTATACTCCCTAGACATTGTACTTAATAGGCAGTATATCAAATAAAGTAAACTGTAACGCCTCCCCATTTTCTTTTCTTGTCTTGCAGTCTTGGTCATCTTTGACTCCTCTCTTTCTCTGCACATATCCAATGGATAGCTAAAACCTATTATTTCTCTAACATCAGCAACTTTTGCCGCTTCCTTCTCTTTCTCCATGGTCTGGAAGGATATAATCAGCCATTCTCCAGGACCAAGCAGGCAGTCAGTCCTCACATATGGGTGTCATCGCGCCGATGAAGCCTCAGCGGAGCATTTCCCCAGCTTTCTATGAAAGCCTTTGGGAAATGCAGGCCACGCATGCGCGGTTCCCTTCCTGCCTAAAGGTGCCATCTTACCTCAGTCTCTTTTTTTTTCGTGAAGCCCACAGACGTGTGGTCCAGTTTTTCCCGGTTAAAATTAGATTTTTCAGCGATTTTTGCTCTTTTTTTTCTACCGGTTTCGACGCCGGTTCCCCTCCCCGCCGGTTTTGGTACACCGGTATCGAGCCCAATTCTTCTTTTTTTCTTTTGCGGTTTTTGCCCTTCGTGGCTGGCGTTCGCGCCCTTTTTTCCCCCTTTTCCCTGCAAGGCCGGTCCCTTTGACCTCGCGGGGACTCTTTTCCCCGATGGCTTCCAGCGGTTTTAAGAAGTGTGATCGGTGTAAGAAACTAATGTCTCTCACCGACACACACGACTGCTGCCTTCGGTGCCTCGGCCCCAATCACGATCCTAAGTCGTGCGGGGCCTGTGGAAAAATTGTCTTCCAAGGCACTAACGAAGTCGCCAGCAGCAGAAAGAAGGCTTTTCCCTCGGACTCAGCCTCCGGCCAGGCCCGGACCTCATCTGAGGCCTCGACATCTCAGGATTCCGATCCCGAGCGCCGTCGAAGCTCCTCGTACAGGGGTCCCCCTGACTGGGAATGCAAGAGGAAGAACGGCTCGCGAGGGCGTCGTCGGAGGAGGTCCCCTGGCTCCTCGAGGGCCAGCTAAGACCCCCGACTGTCTCCCTGGGCCCCCGTGGAACCGGAGAAGCCTGCCAAAGTTCCCTCGTGTGGGAGCTGGAGTCTGCTGGACACGTAAGCCCCGTAGTCCCTCGTGGACTCTCCTCCCAGGGAGCCGACATCGGGCCCGGCGCTGCCGGGGCCCAAGTTTGGTGGCTGCTGCGTCCTCCCGAGCTGAGTCTCAGGATGACAGCCTTGTAGAGCAGAATGTCTGCCATCATGGAGCAGCAGCGGGCACTAATGGCCATCCTGTCCTGGCACATCTGCCCCGACCACCGTGATATCGACGTCGAAGTCGACCCCGGAGACCGAGCCGATACTCGAGTCCATCGTGGCTCGGAGTCGACCTCGGTCGCAGTCTCCCTCGACCTCCCTTTCGGGACCGAGGGCGTCGACGTCGGTGCTTCCTGCGTCAGGGCGGGTGCTCCAGGTCCCCGCGGGTCGGACCCCGACTCTTCCTCGGACCATTCGGCTTGGGAGACGGAGGATGAGGAGTCTCCTGATACCTTCAAGACTCGGTGCATCCCTTCGGACTCACTGCAGTCTGAGCCCCTGAATAGGTCCCCCCCCGGAGACACCCGGTTCTTGGAGTTCGTCCGGGATATGGCCACTGCCTTGGCTATTCCGGCGGACCCCGAGGAAGAGCCTCGAGCTGAAGAGCTCGAGGCGCTGCAGTATGACTCCTCCGAAGGAGGCCTTTAACTGTCCCGGTTCCTCCGATGGCGGGAACGCTGCCTCCTCTTCCATATGTGGGAGGCACCGGCCCTCCGGCGCTGGTTTCTTAGCAAGCGAGTCGATTCGTATCTATCGACTCCGGAAGAGCCCTGTGCTTTCAGAAGGCCAGCTACCACAACCGTTCCATGGTTTTGTGTGGGAAACGGCCATGGCATCATCTGAATGAGCCAGAAGATTCACTCCGCGTTGCCTCCTGTCAGGGTGCTAGGCCCGGAACCGCCTCGATGGCGTCGGTAGAAAGTGCTTTCAGGGCTCGATGCTTGCGTGGCTGTGTCCAGTCTTACCAGCTGTACATGTGGCATTGTAACTTGCGGGAACTGGCCAAGGAGTTTGGTGCCGGGTTCTCTGCTGGTCTCATCCAGGGAGCCCTTTGCAGAGATTTAAGTCCTTGTCCTTGGGGATTCGGGACTCTTGCTCGCAGTCATGTCCCGCAACTGCCTTCGATGGCTTCGTAGGGCTCTTCGGCCCGAGTTTGCGGCAGCCGGCATCGCGGCTCGAAACCACAGGCATGGCTGCAGGTCATCTACCTCGAGCCATGGGTTTCATGGGCAAGTTTGTCCCTCATGTCCCTTGCCGAGGTGAAAACCTTTTTGGCACTCCATGACCTGAGATCCGCTCCATTGCTCGAGACCTGAGCACACACTCACTTCGACAAGACTGTCGCGAAGACCTCTGCCCGCCCCTTTCCTCATACAAGAAGTGGTCTCGGGTAAAAAGCCCTTTTACCCGAGGAAGGGCACTGCCTACAAACAGTACCCACACTATCAGGCTGCCCAGACTGCCCCCCAGGGTTCGCAAGAAGCAATGGCCAGGGGTGAATGGGTTCCCATCGGTAGAGGACACCCCAAACCTCATGGCCCCTGCTTCCACTCAGCAGGGTGGGGGCTTTTGACTCCTTGAGCATAGCCTCTCCTCCACTGCCTTCATCCGCCAACCCTTGCACAGGATGTCGTCCTTCGCCCTCCGTCTGCCCCCCAGTGGCGCCTTATCACCCAACGGGGACAAGTTTGGGTGTTGGACATAGTCCACAAGGGTTTATGCCCTGGCAGTCTTCACCAACTGCCTCCAAGCCATATTTTCCAGGGGGACCTCCCAGGCCTCACCTGCAACACAGTTCCCCCCCCCTTCCCCCCCCCCCCCCCTCCTGGGGGGGGGGGCTAGAGTCTTCAAGGTCTGTTTGTGGACAGGGCGTAGGGCCCTGTGCCTCCCCCCCAACTATACAAGGTCCACAACAGTTTTCCTATTGCAAAAGAATTCGGTGTGCCTTGCTCCGACCCATTCTGGACCGCAGGAACCTCAACAAGTTCCTAGTGAAGGAAAAGTTCTAGTATGCTTACTCTTGGAACCCTTCTGCCCTACCTCCCATCCAGGGAGATTTGGCTATGCCTCCTTAGATCTTAACGATGTTCCACTCGCATCCTCAGCCCATCCAGGCCACAGAAAGATAACCTCAGGTTCATTGTGGGAGGTAACCATTATCCCGTACCGAGTCCTTTACAAAGTCACCTTCGGTCGGTGGTGGCGGCCGTAACCTGAGAAATCAGGGGATTATTTGTCTTCCCCTATCTGGACGACTGGCTCCTATGGGTCATACATGTCAAGAGACCAATCATCATGCCACCTCTCAGGACGTATTGCTCTTCTACAATGCCTGTGGGTTGTCATAAACTTCCGCAGAGTCCCACTTTGCTTCCCCGCCCAGAACTTGGAGTTCCATAGGAGAAGTATTTGACTCCTCTCCTGGCAAAGGCAAGTCTTGTCCATGAATACAGAGCCCAAAGGTTGATGGCCCTTGGCAAATCAGATTTCTCTGCAAGTCCTGGCAATTCCCCCACCAGACTCTGCCTGAGGCTTCTAGTCCCCCATGGCTTTGACAGTCGCAATAGTGGACCCCCAATGCAGGCTCCATAGGAGGCCTGCACAGTGGTGTCTTCGGGCTCAGTGGTCACAGGCCACAGGCCGCCTCAGTCGACAGAAGAAGGGTGGTCAGAGACCTTCTGCATTCCCTCAACTGGTTGGCTACAACACCCACCCAATCTGCTTGAAAGGGTTGCCTTTTCAGATTCCAGGGTACACAGTAGTGCTAACAACAGATTGCCGTTCCCTACAAGGCTGGGGAGCTCATTGTCTGGGCAAGTGCACCCAGGGCCTCTGGTCTCCCTTGGACCTGCACAGCAAGATCACTCTCCTCTCACATCAGAGCTGTTCGATTAGCACTCAAAGCTTTCTCTCCTACCCTGGCTCCACAATCCTGTTCTGATTCAGACAGTACAACCAAGTAGCCCATGTTTTATGTGAACAAACCAGGGCGTCACTGGGTCCAGGATCCTTTGTCGGGATGCTCAGGACCTGTTTGGTCATTTTCCCTCAAGCACAACATGCTCCTCAAGGCTGTGTACCTTCCAGGGAGGCCAGGACAACTACCTGGCGGACAGGTTAAGCAGAATACTGCAGCCCCACGCGTGTCAGCTGCATCCTTCAGTGGTTCAGAAGATCTTCCTAAAATGTGGGGGTCTCCCTTTGATAGATCTCATTTTGGCCAGCTCCCAGGTGAACAAGCAACTTCCACAGTTATGCTCCAGGCAACCACATCCCCCTGCGGATAGCAAAAAAAGCGGAGATTGCTTTTTCCTGATATCTTGTTCCTCAGGGCCTCCTCTATTGCGTTTTACATCCCACGCCCATTGGTGGCCCGCACTCTCTTCAAGATTCGTCAGGACAAGGCCTCTGTCCTGCTTGGTGTCTCCCAAGGTGGCCGAGACAGCCTTGGGGTTTTCCTCTTCGTTCTGCTTCAACTGGTTGTGGATTCCCTCCACTACCTCTGGGGTTGCCAACCCGACCTTCTCCACACAGGACCAGTGTTCCCTTCGTGCACCCCAATCTCAAAGCTTTCAATTTGATGGCCTGGAGGCCCCCCCCCCGGCGAGGGTAGTTTTGGCTCCCTGGGGCCTTCTCAGGAAGTTGAGGATGTTGTCCTAGCCTCTATGAAACAGTCCACTAGGAAAACCTATGCTCTCAAATGGAAGAGTTTTTCTGTGTGGTGTCAGCCTCCCGTACAGAGGATCCTTTCTCCTGTACTGTGCCAGTAGTGCTGTCAGTACTGTTACTGCACTTAAGCAAATCATGACTTAAGTCCAATTCTGTGCGGGTCCACCCTCCTCAGCTCATAGCAGCTCACCAATCACTGGTGGATGGACACTTCTCTGTCGGGTCACCCCGTGGTGATCCATGCTTTCCTCAGGGTTTTGCTTTTGCTCAAGCCTCTAATCCGTCCCCCTGCTCCTGAGTGGGAGCTGAATGTGGTCTTGCAGCAACCTGACTCACCCACCTTTTGAGCCGATGGCTACTTGCCCACTCCGCTATTCCTCTCCTGGCAGACACTCTTCTTGATAGCCGAAGGATGGCCATCTTACTCAGTCTCCCTTTTTTGCCCAGAGCCCTTCAGACATCTGACTGTTTTCCCCTGGAAACCGTTTTTCTCGACCTGAGTTTCAACTCCTTCCCTCCGGTTTGTGCACTGGTATTCCTTCCTGTCACCCAACCGCTGCCGCCCCCGCCATCAATTCCTTGGGTCTCCATTTTCTTCCTTCCTTTTGGCAACTAAGCACTCTTTTTTTTTTTTCTCAAACTGACAGCACTACGGGTCTTCCACCTTTGCTGGTGTAAAAACTTTTTTCCCCCCCATGGCTACCAGTGGCTTTAATAATGTGTGATCAGTGTCCCTCACAGAACCCATGACTGCTTCCTAGGGCCGGACCATGACTCCATGACTTGCCGTCTGTGTAAAAGATAAGTTCCACCAAGATGTCTTTCCCAGAGTCCCCAGCTCCGAAGGCCAACGCCCCCCTTTGAAGCCATGGAATCCCGTGATGCCCCGGCGGATCCCCGTCCATGCTGTGGCCCTTCCGAAAGGGGGGCCTCCCTTGAGGGAACCCAAGAAGAATAAATGACCGCGTCGAAGGCATTGGCTCTGGATGGCTCTGACGGGACTGGTAAGCCCTGCACCTGGTCCTGCAGTCCTCAACAGCTTTTGTAAGGATCAGAGTGTGAGCGGCCTACCAAGATTGCCAGAAAGGTTCGACCGCGGACCGTTCTCCTTTGCCAGAGCCTATCCTCATTGAGGACTCCCGTTCAGGGGAACTGGTGCTGGGCCAGAGTTTTCTCGTGTGCCCGCACCAATTGCTGCAGAACCTTCTGGACTCT